>VZRV01002476.1:737327-924200 GCA_013398115.1 Falcunculus frontatus | reverse complement strand
GGGCTCAGGGGAGCCTGGCTCTGGGCTGGGCTGGGGCTCAGGGGAGCCTGGCTCTGGGCTGGGCTGGGGGTCAGAGGGGCCTGGCGCTGGGCTGGGCTGGGGCTCAGGGGAGCCTGGCTCTGGGCTGGGCTGGGGCTCAGCGGGGCGTGGCGCTGGGCTGGGCTGGTTCCCGGGCTGGGTGCTCGCTGGGGGCTGGTTCCCGGGCTGGTTCCCGGGCTGGGTGCTCGCTGGGGGCTGGTTCCCGGGCTGGTTCCCGGGCTGGGTGCTCGCTGGGGGCTGGTTCCCGGGCTGGGTGCCCGCTGGGGGCTGCCCTGGCCTGCTGAGCACTGAAGGAACGTGGGGCACGGCAGAAAAGGGTTCACCGCGTTCGGCAGTGGGATTCAGCATCTAAACAAGCCTGTTGGGTTTTCCTTCAGGTGTCCATTTACCTTATCTAACGTTGACTGAAAAAGTTCTGCTGTTCCTGTCCACATTTATTTGTAATAACTGTTCTTAGCATGAACCTAATTTAATTGGTTTTTTCACACGTTGCTGTTGGCATTCTTCTGTGTGCTCAATTTTGTTTTCAGTTTTAATACTTTTTATTGATATTTTGTTTCTTTTAGTGTACTGCTGGTTATAACTCTTACACATATATCTGAATCAGCTACAGATAAGCTGCAAATACCAGACGTGCTGACATAGGAAGCTGCATGAGAACACTGAGAACCCAATTCAGAGTCTGAACATGTAATTAAGATGTGGTTTTAGTGCTGAAATAAACCTGCATTTTTCTGCTTTTCAACTGGCATCATACTAGATTTACACTATTATTTCTCAACACGAAGAAAAGCCTAAAGGCTTTTTGAATTGTACTGGTTAAATGAAAAAAAAAAAAGTCCCAGTGATGTAATAGCTATTTCTTGCTTAATTTATTTTTATTTGATCTGTTTCTTGACTGCTTTAGTTTTAAAGAATTTTTATTAATTGTTCTGGCTTGAAGTTGATTTTTTTTTTCCCCAAAACAGTTGTGGCATAAAATGTTTCCATTAGAAAGTTATCTTTTTCTAATCTTTTTTCAGGAGGAAAAAAAAATTTAAAAAAAGGAAGTAATTTCATAGCTTTACTTATACACATTGAGTTCTGGATTTTTTTTCTCCTTTTCCTGTCTCCCTCTTTTTAGACTCTATGGCATTTGTATTGTTAAAGGCTTGGGCATGGTTGCCAGAGGTTTCCAAACCAGAGATGTATGTCATACTGAAAGGAACTAGTGTTCCCTGGCAATTCCCAAACTTGCCCTGTCAGAAGAAAATTAGTTTCTTCAGGTTTTCCTGCAGCTTGGGCCAGGTCCAAGAGAGAGCAGAAGTGATGCCTGCTCTGAACAGAGCCCTCGAGTAAGGCAGCAGCATCAGTGACTGACAGCCAGGAAGAATTGGAAATGCAGCCCTCTGCCATGAATAGTTAATAGAGCACTCACCAGACTGCAGCCACAGAGGAGTGCACAGCTCCTCTCTCCCCTTTTTCCCAGGAATTGCAATCATATCAATTGCTGGGGAAAATGAGCAGCAGCAGTGCTGAGCTGCAGCTCTGCCTCCTCCCCTGTGGCAGGGCCCTGGCTGCTTTCCACAGTAGCACCTTCCATAGCCTAGAAAGCTTTGCAGACTTTCCCACTACAAAAATTACCTGTTGTACTTAGTATTTCCCTTACAATGAGACCAAATGATATCTTTGTGTTGATTGTTTTTTGATGCTGTAGTATCATAACAACTACATATCTGGTTTTTTTTTTTTCAGCTTCTCCTTTCCCCTTATCTATCTTTAAATAAGCTGTTAGGGAAGGACTTCTGCAAAAATTAACTGCATTACAAATCATGTTACTGCTTGTCCTCCCTCCATGCCTGAAGCCCTTTGTTATTATAGTATGAATGTGCAGGAATAAAGCAGTAGTCTCTGTGACTTTATCTGTGCAATTTCTCAAAAACACATTTACTGTCTTAGAACCCCCTTCGCAGAACCAAAATAGCAGACAGATAATTGCTGCTATTTATATGATATTGTTAATAAGGGATTCATTCCTATCAGTTGTCTTACTATCTGTTGTGTTCATGGGTAATCCTGAAAAACATTGCACTCTGCTTTTGACATATATCCATGTACAAAGCTGAAAAGTCTTATGTTCAACATGTGTTACCGTGTTCTATGTATGAAACTCTTACTGCAAAAATATTGCCATACATTACCTACAAAGGTAATAGTCCAGAGGGGAAAATGGGTGCAGTATGTTAGGAGCAAGCAGTGCAATGTGTAGGCTCTGTGGTGGGAACTGTTAAAAGCCACACTTCAGATTAAATCTAGATTTGAGCTGGGATCCGTCAGCATTCCTATTTATCTGCAAGTATTCACAGTTGTTTTCATATATTCAGGATCAATCTCTGCGCTTAAATAATTGATTAAAAAAATTTGTATTGCAGAATGAGGGTTATGTTCACATTGCAAAATAAAACAGTTACAGAGAGGGATGTTTAGGAAGGGCTGCAAGTGAAAATGCTCAGCATTGTTAGACTTTGTCACCGCGTGAGCTGAGCCTTGTTTTTATTGGCTCACTTTTATTGCCTGAGCATAAAGTTTCACTCACACCTTCACTTAATGTGTAAAAAAATTTCATGCATAATTTATCAGCATTTCATAGACATAGGTTGGAGTAACCCATGCTTGATTTAGATTTACTTGTTTTCTTCCTGGGGCCACCATTGATCTCAATAGATGGAAATAAACTTGATTACTGTAAGCTCCTTACCTCTGGAGGCTCTGTTTTCAAGGACAAAAGACAGCAAAACTCCCCATTCTCTAGTGGTCAGCTGGGTTCCTGGTATTCTTATTTGAGATCTGACCATTATCTCTCATAAATAGGAGAAAATAACTTTTTGTTTCATTTTGATTCACTATCACATAATAAGGATTTTTAAAATCAATTAGTTTCCAGAGAACCAACCTAATTTTCAGTGGAAGAGGGAGAGTTCTACATGGTGTATAACTGATGGAATGTGGAGTGGTGTTTATAAGCTGAACTTTTATGAATGATTGGTGAAGATTCAATTTTCACTATTTTGGTGTGCTGGTAACAAAAAAAGGGCTGTTTCTCTGTGGTAGAGAGCATGGGTGAAAAGAATATCAACATCAAGAACAAGAATTAGGATGCACAAATTTAAATTTGCTATTTTGGTATGAAAAATAGGTTAAGATTTAATAAATAAATATTCTTCAGCCGCCATAAAACCAGCTAGTGGACCAAATTCAGAAAAAACAAATTCACTAGGTATAAGTCCAACTCAGAAAACTAAAAGTTTGAAGTTTAAACCCAAGCTAAATGCTCCTCAAGGTCAGATTTCCTTTCTTTCTCAAGTTCATTGTGTTGTTAAAGTCTAAGAAATGAGACAACAAAGATGGCAGTGTTTAAGAGCTTGTTATTTTGGTGTTAAAATTGTTTCTTGTAAAAGAAGGAGTATTTGCAGTTTCCTTCCACCTGCCATGATGTTGCTTCTGCCAAGACCAACATATCCCCAAAGTTCCCAACTCCGTCTGTTTGCTAAAGGATGGGATGGGCAATGGCTGCTTGGAAGTCTGATTGCTTAGAGCAGAATTCCCCATCCTCAGAAAGAATATCCTCCTGTAGATTTTACAGTAAGATGTTGTTTTTTAAAAGGCCAAAAAAAGAATGTCAGCAAAGCAGATGATTTAGCTCAAGATACTGAGGCTCTGCACAAACAACATATTTGTAATTAAAATATGGGTACTTCACTGGAAGAAGAAATGAGTGTGCTGGATGATAAAACAGGAAAATATTTTGATCAAGACTCTCCAAGTATTTTATATTTACCTATGACAGTGTGCCTGTGGGTATCAGAAGCCAATTGGGTAAATAACAGAGAAAATAATGAAATTATTTAGTGGAAGCAAGAACAGGTCTTGTAATTTCATCTGCATGCACTGGGCAGGATGTGAGATTTGCTGGGTCTCATCAGAAGATGTGAGTGAAACAAGTGATGCTGCACTTCCTGTGGCTGGGGAATGGGAAGGCTGAGGGAAGATGCTGGCAGGGGGATTGGTAAAGCAAGGCTTGCTCCTGAGTGCTGCTTGCCTTTTCTCTTGTGCCTGAAGAAGAAGCAAGGGTAAAAATATGGAAGACTTCCTTAACAAATGAACACTTAAAAACTTCAAATTCTCCAGCCACACTGGGCTCAGTAAAGAATAATAATAATAAAAAGATACCAAGCTTTTATGTCACACTTCCTTGAGCCAAATCTGTAGCTCCAGTGTTGAGCTGGGCAGATCGCCTAGTCGAGCATTATTTATGACACAGCACATACCTCTGGATATATGAAATCATTATCTGAATCACCCTCTGGATATTACAAGTGATGCATTAATCTGTGCTTCCCTGTCAGTTTTTCATGGTGTTAAATCCAGTGAGATACTCCCATGTCCCAGATTTTTTTGGATCGATCTTTGTGTAACTGCTTATGATAGTGTTAACTGAAAATTTCTTTAGTCTTGGAAAAGAAAGCACAATTCCTTTTTAAGCCTTCCAAAGAAACATGAATATTCACTCCTCAGTGTAACAGTGTGGTTGGTATAGGAAAGTAAATTAATACAAACATATTGTGTCCAATAATTTTGTAGTCCTGCTTTTTTTTCTAAAAGTGGCCTGTATCAGCCCTGTGAATGCATGGGCAGGAGTGTTGTGTGTTTCCATTTTTCCAGTTACGGTGTTTCTTTCCAGGCCAGAGCAAAGTGAACTACAGGGAATGGTACAGAGTCTCATGGTGAGATAGGAATCAGATTCTTAGGAGATTGCTATGAAATCACTTCTATTCTCAACAGACAGATCTTGTACCAGCAAAGAGTTACAGTCATTTCTGTGGAAATTGAAGGTCTGAAGCTCAGGAGAAGGAGCAACAAATTTCCCATCAGGCAGGAGGATGGTTCAAAGATAACAGCCCAGATCTAACCTTAGGGTGATCTTCCCTTTGGATCCTTCTGTGTGTGCAGAGGACACGGGACCCAGATCAGTTTTCTCATATGCTTCACCTTTCTGGGGAAGTTGTTGCCTGGTGCCTTGGCACACTTGTGGCCACACTCCTTTCTGCAGGGACCTAACCAGGAGATATTTATTCTCTGAGTATCATATTTGCAGAATCTCACTTTGCAGTTTTGCAACTGCAAGCAGAGCTGGATCACTGTCTTATGTTTCCTCTGGGATCAAAGAACTGTGCAGCTTCGAGAAATGCTGGGAGCTGTAGACTCAGAGATGTGATGGTGGGTCTGCTGCCAATTATATCTTCCTAGCTTCACTATATCAAATCAATTAGATCTGATTTAATCCCACAGGAGACTAACAACTTCCAGCATCAGGGAAGGCTTTCTGGGTCTGTGTTTCAGGGAGGAATTCTGTCCATTGAATTTTTATTTCTTTTTTTTGACAATGCCCACTCAGTTCCTCAAATGTTTGTGTGTGAGAGCAGGGAAGAAGAAATTTTATCAAAGAAATATAAAATCATGTTAAACTGTAGAAATATTTGTATTCTCAGTTTTTACTTGCATGTCTGTGCACATCCCCAGCAGCTGAGTGATCATTTTCCTAGTCCTCTGGGGATTTAGATGTTGGGTTTGGGGTATTTTTTAATTTCTGCAAGAATGTCTAAAAATATTTAGTGACTTTGTGCTCCCTGAAACTCAGGAAAGAAAATTAACTGTTACTGAGCCAGGCTCACAGAACAGTGTGACTGAATAAATAACTGAAAACTCAGGATAATGAGGCCAGTTTGAACTCTAGGAAACTTAATCAACAGGATGGACTATAATTCTTACAGCTTAGCAGAGTGGAATTTGAAGTTGGGTTGTTCATCCTTTCCAAATGAATGTCCAAATGATGTGCATAAAAATTTGTGATGAGCCACCTTTGTATGTCCTGGGACTTGAATTTCATGAAGGTGTTCAGCTACAAGATCTCCATCCACTTGTAGCTTCAGGCATGTCAGTATTGCTTAAGTGAGCAATAACCGTTTACGCATGGAGTAAAAACAAGGTTGATGAACTGGAAATAAGAATAATTTATGCAGAAAAACCTCTTTCTGCACTTTTCACATAAATAATCAAATACTGCAAAAGCACTGATGGAAACCAGGATCATGTCGTCTCAGGTGACCAAAAATTGAAATTTCTAAGCACTGGGTGTCTATTGCCACACAACATTCAATGACCACACCTGCTGGGACTGGTCTTGGAGCTCATTTACCCTTTTCCCTCAGAGAGTCTCTCATATTCTGAGGTGGGAAAAATTTGGCACTGTTGAAAAGAGATTCTGTGGCTTGAAAATGGAAAAATGATGGATGAACCGAGTGTACCTATCAAAAAGTGAGATCAGTCAGCCAGGTAGGCTAGAGATGCTGGGAGGTAGATTTCTTATCTATTTGTTCAGGAAATATGTGTTCTCTATCTCATTTCCAAGTGGTCCTTCACCTTCTGCTGGTTATTCCCTGGTGGTGTGTGTGCCAAGGTAGAAGGAGAGTAAAATTCTACTGCAGTGAGGAAAACAGTAAACACATCTCAGCTCACTGGTACTGTACTCCAAGCACTCATCTGAGAATTTAAATAGGCACAGAGTGTCCTCACATCATTCAGAGAAGGAAATGCCAGCAGGCAGTAAGGGGAAAAGGTGAATGTGGTCAGAAGCCATGGTCAGTACTTAAGGAGTTCCGGAGGCTGCAACAAATAAAGGAATTCCTAACAAGAAATGAGGAAAACATCCTCTCCCAGTGAGTGCAAAAGGGTTTGGTTGTGCAGTTTGAGCTTGTTCAAGTAAAAATATTTAGCTTTTTAAATAAAACACATCCACAGCAACCTTTTCAACTGTCTTCTCCCCTGTAGTGCTGAATCAGACACTGCAGTGCACACATTGCACTGCACACGTGCGTGAACAGTCCAACATCCAACCACACTCTGCTAAATGCTGGCACTTGGAGTGTGAGGTGTAGCTTTAAAATTGCTTCCTAGGGATCAGCTTGGCCTCACTACCAAGGTATGGGTCATTCTCACTCAGTAGCACAATGCAAATTAATAGCAAGGGTACTGCTGTCTTTTGTTTTCACAAGCACTTGAATCTTTACTGAATTTGATGGAGAACCTGAACATGATCAAAACAGAGATTAATGTGACTCCCTACTTTTCCATAAACTGAATTTTCACAGCAGACAGTCACTGTGGAATGAGTAGCTCACTTCTAAAATTAGCCAAATTTTTAGGACATCTGTAGTTCAAAAGAAAGCAGCTGTGTAGAAATTAATTTAATACTGCCTCTGGTAAAGCTTCACTTTTTCAGTTATCTAAACTTCTTACCACTTATGGTCCCATTCTGATGAGGGATATTAATGTACTGTAGCTACAGTTGCTACAAAGCACTGGAAATGCCTCTCCTTTCAACCTGTTATTAAAGAAAAGGGTTAAGCACAGTGGACTACACCTGAACAATGGGATCATGCAGAATAAGGGGCGCTTAAATGAATATGGTTTGCCTCAAATGCATAGAGAGACGTAGAACACATCCCTTATTAAGTTTCTGTTGTGGCAAATGAATACACCCCCAAGGCACTATCAAGGAATGCAAAAGGAAAGGGACTGCACACACTCATTAACCTGCTGTGGGGATCCATAAATACAAGTCTGAATATTGGCAGGCAAAAAATGCCTTTGCCCTGTGACTTGAGGTCAGGGTGAATTCAGTCTATGTCTGGTTGTTCAAAAAATGTTGTCAGGTTAAATTTGTGTTGGTGGGCTTGATGTAGGCCAGCTCCTGTTTCCTGTCAGAGCTCTCTGAAAGCCAACATGAACCCTGCAGTGTGCAGTCTGGAGAGCTGGATGTCAGCGTGGTCACAGACCTGGGCCTGGCTGGCATCATGGAAAAACCTCTTTGTGACCTTGGGATGTTCCCAAGAGGTAGTCTTGGGAGAAATCAGGGCCTTGAGAGTGTGAAAATGGTTGAAAACTGAGTGTATTTTGTTCTTGTTCCATAAGTCCAGACAGAAGGTGTGAATGCGTAACAGTTTCAAAACCTCTCGTTTTCTGCTGGGAAGTTTGGATCACAGTGCAGCACTTTTGTACTTGTGAAAATTCACCTGCATCTAAAACTTGGCTAATGTGGTCTGAGAGCAGTAGATCTGTGGTGGAACAAAAGAGAGAAGGGATAGGAAGAGTAGGGGAGAAGCATGGGAAGATGGTGCAATCCTCCTGGAAGAAAATGTCCCTGAAAGTTATGTTTAATTTAGTTTAAGATTCTGAGAGGCATTATACAACTTCTGGAGCTGAAGTGCACAATCTTTCAAGGTTGATTTAACTGTATGGTTATAATCTAGCTGTTTTAAAAACTTGTACTCAGACACACAGGAAATATCTAAGTTCTAATTTAATAATTTTTTGAAAGGTACATACAGTGGCTCTTGGGCAGATGAGAGAAGTTTCTTACAGTGTTTCATCTCTCATTTTGTTATGCTTAAATACCTTTTAGCTTTGGTGATCTGCTTGACCTAAATTGACATCTGAAAAAGAAGCTCAATATCAGTGCATAAATCTGTGATAATCACCACATCATTACACAGTAGCACCTTTTGAAGAAGGAATTGTAAAGCTGCTTGGTATTTAAAACCCAGCAGAAAGCTATTAACCCTTGTTTTTATAAACAGATTTCAAATGCCATGTGTAAGATACAAATCCAACAAGCTAAAGTAAAACTGAACTCTTTGAGGTGGAACTTTGATGTACATTTTGTTAGGGGTCTGGTATCCTGAAGTGCAGATAAAGGAACATCAGTTTGTGATGAAATTTTTTTCTGGAATGGTGAATACTCAATTCTTAACTCAGAAAGCCTTTAGCTGTTCTTCTGTTTTTCTAGATAAGTATCTCTGTCGGGAAATAGGGAGTGTGGCATTTCTATAAATTTATGGGGAAACAATGTCAACATCCATAAGTGAAAGCTAAGCAAGGGTTAGTGGGAAGAACCCACAGTTCTTAATATATTATTGTCTAGAAGGGGCTTTCTGTCATCACAAGGTGTGCAGCAGGTATTTACAGCCCCTGAAAACTATTATAAGCTTAGACATTCAATATAAAAATTCTTCTGAATTTTTTACTCACTATTGTCCTTTTCCTCCCCACATCTGTTTCTTTAAGGATGTTCTCTCATTTAATTAAAATAATATTAATCAGGCACAGAAAATAGCCACCACTGGGATCTTTATTAGGAGTTTTATCATGCACTAATTGTTTGAAATCGTAAGATCTCAGAACATTCCTCCAGTGACCTACTAATGTACATCTTGCAGGAAATGTGAAAGCTCTTACTTCAGAACTGTGTGAGTGCCTTCTCTTTTTGGAGTATTTAGCAGGTGTCTAAGTCATAAGGTCATGCTTTTCTCTCTCATTTGTGAAGACAGCTATGGGAAATATATACCACAATGCATATGTAGGCATATTATAGAATATCTCAGGATGGAAGGGACCCACAGGGACCGTCAAGTCCAACCCTGCTCCTCGCATGTTTGGGGCACAAAAAACTGGGGCTGAACACTGTGTGTACAACACAGGTGAAACTTGCTGACAGATGACTTGCAGGGGCACAGGGTGGTTTTGTGTGCATGTATGAGCTCACATCATGTGATCACCAGCTCTTGCATGTAGTTTTCTTATCCTTTAATTGCAGTCCTCAGCTTAATTTTCATTGCATTTCCAACTAACGTGACATTCCATATTAAATTCTACCGTGGGATATTCAATATGAAATTCTGTCATGAAATAGTCCAGATGAGCAAGACCTCGTTTTCAACTCGGAGGCAGAACGTCAGCTGCCAGCAGCAAGTGCAACATGCTGAGCTAGAGGAGAAGTCACGCGTCGCGTCGCTTACTTACCGACTGCCTTTAGAGACGCGTACTTGTTAAGTTCTTTGCCTGGGGGCTGCTGCTCATATGGGTTTGTGATCTGTCCCAGGCTGGGATATGAATGTTGATGTGCCATCTGAGGAAGGAGGGGAGACGTTGGCATGACATTATTCATCTGTGGTGGATCTGTATTAAAGAAAATCGACAAGCATTAAGTAAAAAGTAAATTAGTCTTAAGGTTTTCACGTCGTTATTGAGTACAGATTAGACAGAATATGTCCTGAGATTTAATGCAACAAAACAGTATTTACTGCAAAGTGGGAGTTTGAGTACAGCAGACCCGTACTTCAAACAGTTAATGGCGTGGTTAAAAGCTGACAAGTGATTATACCAACACACAGTAACTTTTGTATGAAGAGATCTTCAAACTAAAAAATAGGTTTTCAAAACAATTGAACAGTGACAATACTGAATTTGCTGCAGCACTAAGATACAAAGCAAAACACAGAGTTTGTTCCAAGTTAGACTGAATACAGGGCAGCAGAGTCACTCTGTGCAGTAGAAGAGCCAGACTCATTTAAATTGGCTCAGGCTGCTGCACATACACAGTTACACTGCTTTTAAAGCAGGAGCAGCTTGGTTATTTGCACAGTGTTGTGTTGTGTTCTGTAGACAAGCACCACAGTGTAAAATGTGCTTTTTTGCTTCACGACTATCATTAGGTGATTTCTTCACTGCACACACTTTGTCCTTATGTTTTCTTCTCTCCCCTCATGGTGGGTATCATAATATCATACCAAGATCATGTTTTCTGTAGCAGACATACATAAAACGGGAACTAATCACTGCTTATGTACGCTTTATGACAGCACTCACCCTATATCCTTTCTGAAATTGATTTGTTCCTTTATAGCAGAGAATACAGCCTGTATACTTTTCTTTCTAAGATATAACATAATTTATTTGGTTTTTTTTAATGTTCAATTCCACCCTCTAAAACACATGGTCATAATTGTATGCTGCACTCAATTTGTAACCCAAAATTCCAACAGATTTCAGCACGGTCAGTGTATCTCTTTTGCTGAGCCTTTCTCTAGGCTGTATTTTGACATATTTGGAGCTGATTGGCAATTCCAGAATCTTCTCATGGCTTCTGCAATCACAGACAAGCACATTTTTCTCCTGCAATGAGACCATGGTGCTGTGTAGGTGACAATACAGTAACTCCCACAGCATCAAGCACAGTGTAGCGATCATGTAGACAGAAAGCTGGTCAGTTATGGGAAAGGCAGTTCATTGTGATGGATTGATTGGTCCATCCTCCAAGTGCCCACAGGATCTGGCAGGAGCCAAATATCCCTGCAGTTTGCCAGGATTTTAAGGGAATTGAGCCACCTGGCTTTCCACAGCTCATTAATAAGCAGGAGCTCTGAAGTCAGTTAACAGATTTACTGCTGGGAGAGAAAAGAAACCAAAGGTGGTTTTTAACTTTCTTCCCTGTCTCTGGTGCCTGGTGCAGCCTCTGCTGTTCACACTGGGGCTGCCCCTGCCTGTGCAGAGCTCTGCCCATCCCATACCCAAGCTGGGAGGGCACCTTGAGGCAATGGGACAAAAACAGTACCAGTGCTATCATCTATTAACAGGATGATTCTTTTTGCTGTTACTGGTTCTTAATAAGGAAGAATTGAAAATGAGAAACTTTTCTGTTTCAGAATTCCCCAAAAACTATTGGAACAACTTTTGAATATTTTTAAACGTTTTGCCTTGAAATCAGTTGGTTGGTAAGTTGGTTAAGTCACTATTTCACAGAAACAGTTGTTATTTTAAGGAATTGTTATTTTGTAGTAAATAAAAATGCTTTGTATGTTTCTGTTTAGCTCTAGTACTGGCATGTCTGAGGCAACTGAGTGACTCTTGGAGCAGGAGTTTCTGAAATCCTATACCATTCCCATTCCATCTCTAGAGCACAGCTGAGGAAAGCCTCTTACTAGAATGGTTTGAACCAATGAATAGTTGCCCACTCCTTCCAAACCATCCATACCTTCCAAATATCTCTTGGGACCTTCACTGTAAGGAAAGTGTCAACCTTTTACCCCTACAGTCATTAACTTTTTTTCTGAGTAGAGCTAAATCAGTACTTCATGGATGCTACTGTTATGAAGTTCCCTTGTGGCAATTCTTATTATTCAATCTGTCAAAACATCATGGTTTCGCCGTGTTAAAAATCATATGAGCACCAGTATTGCCATGCTCACTGCTGAAATGACTTCCAGCCATGGAGACTTGTAAAAACAATATCAATAAGGTGTAGCTAACCAGGATTGGTTTCTGTATGTGTTTCTTACTTAGACATATCAGTTTTTCCAGTCATCTCTTTAAACACAGTGAAGAAAGTTACCCCAGGAATGTGCTGGGGAAGATGAATTAGGTGAACCTGGGCTTTGTCCAGGTGTTCAGTGACAGACTGTGCTGCTTCTCGGTTGCTGGGTTACTGATGGTGCTGGAGTTTGCTCCCCTGAGTTTACAAAGATGTAAAGAAATATGTTTTCAGTTTCTAGATCTTCTTTGACTTCTCTCCTGTCTTGTTAAAAGCCCAGAACTCTTCTAAATTATGAATTTCAAGTGAATTAAAAACAGTCATTCTTACACTGCCACACTGAATAACACAATGCCCCTCACTCAGAGCCAGATGCTTACAAAAGACTAAGTCACCATACAGAAGACAGTTCAAATTACTCATTCAATTGGCCATTTGCACAAAGTAAATTAAGCAAAATGCCACCTCTGGCAAAGTACAGAGGTGAGTTATATTGAAGAATATATTGAGTTATATTGAGTTATATTGAAGAATTATTCCTGTTTATAAAGAGGCTCCCATTGGAATGAACTCCTAGGGCCTAAAAGAGATATCTCAGTTTGATATATACATCTGTCTAAATCTAAATCAAAATAATTTTAGTCTAACTGGCCGTGACTGGTGAATGTTGCACGTGTTCACAAGCTCACTAAAGTGTGTGATCTGATTCTTTATCTTTGGTTGTCTAGAAATAAGTGAGCAAACAGGGCACTTGAGTCATTTTCTCCCTATGTAGTTAACATGATGTGGGTAAATTCACCTGTATTTGGAAGCTCTCTAGGAAATGTTCATAATTGAATGGTGCGATGTAAATTCTGCAGCAGTCTGGGCAATGGGCAGTGTCAGTCCAACCACTGCAGGAGCCCAGTAAGCTGTGAGCAACGGGGAGGTTTTCAGCAGCACTGCCTACCTTGGGGCACTCCACATTTGTAACTAAAAATGGGATTGGCCTCAGCAGCGTCATCTTCTACTTGACACTACTTCAGTCTCAGCAATACTGACTAGGGATTCTCTCAGGAAATAAGACATTTGTCTACAACTACCTCACAAGATGTTCATGTGAAATCTGAGATTTTTAATTTTTTCCTGAAGCTGGAAAAAACATCAAGTGTTACATTTCAGGGAAGAAATAATAATCATCTGGATTCTTAAATATGTTTTGTGATACAAGGGATTGTATCACAATTGTAGTTTAACCAGAAAAATCTATACCAGCTTTACCAGTGACCCCTCATGCCAAGTGCAATCCTTTATACTTAAAAACCAGATATTCTGTGATTGGTATTTGCAAATAGCTGCTTCACTGAATGGGGACAACTTTAACCCAAAAGCTGTGGCTGCACTCAGAGATTATTTCTGGCAATGTGACACTGGTATTGTCCACCACAGTACTCCGTACAACCAGCTGCACTGTGCCACTGCCAATTTATGTATTTATTTTTAAAAAGCAGAGAGTATGAACATCACAAAGACTCAAAAAACTGTTTGTGCCACGGCTTCTAGCATGAATAATCAGACCTGATTAGCAATGGTGATATTGTAAAAAACCTGCAATATTCCCAACCTATCCTATTTTCTGCTGAAGGGAGGAAATGCGATGCCAGCTTGCTCCCTAACCTTCTGAGACTTTGAGGAGTTATTGTGGATGAAGTGTTTGTGGTGTGCTCTCTGTCTTCCTACTATCAGCACGAAAGGAAGAGTTTGAAATATGCTGGAGCTCACCACACACAAGCTTAGATGTCTGATGGGCAGAAAATGAGAGGGACAGGGAAAAAAAGAAAAATTAAGAAGTTATTCTTATGCTGGAGTGTTTTTGACTGTAATTACCTTAAGACCTCTAGGTATAGAAAAGCTGCTGGGAGACACATGGAGAAGAAAATAAGAACTGGAAGGAAGCTGCATCAAAACCAGTTTATAGCTAGAGAAAGTGGGGTTTATATCCTAGCCACCAACAGTGAGCCTTTGGAAATGTCTGAGGCCTTGGCTTCTGGTCACATTCCCAGTAGCTGATGAAGATTGATCATTACCTTATCTCTTTATTGCCTTGACCTATATCTCAGCCTATGCAATTGAAGCTGTTACAGTTAACTGTTTACTGCATTTTTCAAGTGAAAATGTTTTTTGGGAGTGTTTCCACCCCTCTCTGATTGTGAATTTTGGAGTTAGTTTAGTGTGAGTCACATGACAATAGTGTTAGAGGTCACTGTAATTATTCTGCACTCTGTCCAATTAAGATGGTGTTGTATGTGATTTATGCACTTCATTGAGAGGAACCAAGCAATGGGCATGTCAGCAATTATTAAATACAAATAACTCAAAGTAAAACACACGACATCAACCATAGTCCCACGTATGAACAGGGTAAGACGAGGCAAAAGCCTCAAAGCTGTCGGGTTTGATTTCTGCATTTTCTATAGAATACACTGTGTGTTCACCTAGTTCGATTAATCTTGTCAAGAAGGTGCCAGAGCTGTGGGAGGCTCAGAGTTAGAGGAAAGGCTGGGAGGAGGCTGCAGCAATAATGAGCTTGTTCACTGCTTCAGAGCCAAGAGCCTGCCATGGGCATCCCTTGAGCTCAGCCACTTCCCTCCTCCTCTTCAGCCAGTGGAGAGTGAAACCCGCTCTGCAGAGTGGCCTGGGGATTCATTCCTTTCTGTACAATGAAGTCAAAGATTCAGTGCTTGAAGACAGGGAAAATGAACAAACTCTATAGGCACAGAATGGAATCTATTAGGAAACGAGTGGTTACAGGCATCAGGAAAAGCACAAATGAGACAGGCAATGCAGTAACAAAACAGAAGAGGGTTGGGGGAAGCCAGGAAAGCAAAATGAGATTTTGCTATAAAAGCCACCTGCAGACACACATACAAAAGAAATGAGAACAAGACAGACAAAAGAAGTCTGGGAAGTCAAAGGAGGGAAAAGAGAAAATTCAGAGCAAAATATAATAATAGCTGAGCATTTTCAGATACTCAGGAGAAAAAGATATGCCCTGAACTAACTAAAATTGAAAATAATATCTATGAAAACAGGAGAGATCTGAGTGATTAGAGAATATCAGTATAGAATTGCTCCCCTCCCATCCATAACTACACTGACACAAGAAGCATATTTGCCTCTTTGTTCTTGAGTGTAAAATACTTCATTATCAGACCAGCTCATCCAGCATTGTGAATCCATACTCATGTTCCTACAAACCTCACCAAGAGAAGCTGCAGGGGCTGTTTCTGAAAAATCCCGCATGTGATGGAGACTGTAAGATTTCAACAACTTGACTATGGCTGTAAAGTCATTCCTTCCAGTTTCTTCCTGGCTAATAAGACTGTTCTCCATTCAGGACTGAGGACTGAGCCTCCTGTTGCCCTGTGTTTTTATCCTTGCCTCTCTGTAGGTTGTCCCTCTGCAGTTGAACTGACCCTCACAGAGGTTTTGTGTTTGGGCATTTTCTTACACCTTTATAACTTGAGTTTTCTGCCTCTTTGTAGGTATTGTGATGCCACCGTCACTGTCTTTATTTACATTCTTTAACTCTTCCATCATATTTGCATTAAATGTATTTTAAAGGATATTCTTATTCACACTCAGCCCATACAAGGGTTTGTTCTGCAGAAGGTGATGCATCAAAGTCAGGGTGCCATGACATGCAAAATAGTTTGAGAGAGGTGTGTGCTTATCCCTTACTCTAAGGTTTATTCCCAGAAACAGCAAAACAGGTTATGCCCCAAAACTTACAAACTTGAACCATTTTGTTTGTATTTGCTGTTATAAATATCCATGGCCTTATTCTCCACATAGTTGAAAGATGGTATTTCAGCTCTTATCAAATTAATGGCATTCTGCTGCAACATTTTCCACAGTCTAGTACAAGTCCTAAACTGAAAAAGTGTGCCTCTCATCTAATCTTAATTTCTCTGCCTTGCAATTTAACTGATTTTGTATTTTTGCAAGAACAGATGCTTGCAATCTGACTTCTTTATCGTACATTATTGTAAATGCTTTTTTACCATTTTTCAAATATTTTTCTCTTCTCTGAAATAATAATTTCACTCCTTTCAATCCTTCCAATTTTTGATCATTATTGCTGCCTTTCCTCAACACTTGCAGCCTTGCAATGCAACTTCTGGGATTAGGTTCTACCCTCAGTAACCCACAGAGCTGTGTTGTTCTGTATATAATGGTGTTTTAAGTCATCCCTATGTGTCTTTGTCACTTAAGATCTGCAGACTTTTTCATTTTCTAATCAGTGATGCACAGGTCATGTGAGTAGTTGCCTTGCCCCTAAATGTGATACCTCTGAGACAATACGTATTTTTAATGGCAATTTATGCTAGTCAGTGATCTGTTCTGTGTCTGCACCATATCACAAAAACATTCTTGTAACACAGACAACCTACCCGTCTAATCACAATCACAGAAAAGATCTGAGATGAGTGGGATGGCGTTTCATCCAGCAAAAAAAAATGTTCCTGTTTAATGGAAGTGACAGTCTACAGTGTAAACACGTGTCATCAAAATCCTGTCTCATGCCTTTTGCTGTCCTAACAAGTCACTGTAGGACTCAGTCCCATGCTCCGTGTTGGGATCCTCCATGGTGCCACTGAGTGTGGGAGTGTCTCAGCACACTGACCTCTGATGCTTCATGTCTTATATTCACTTCCTGCACAATTAACCTCCTGCTCTGCTGCTGTCTCCCATGATAAAGGTTGTGTGGTCTTTCACAGGCAGATAACCTCAGTGGATCTCTGAGGATGAGCTTTTCTTCCCAGAGCAGAAGATGCAGGAACATCTCCAGTTACACAGGCAGAGTGGAGGCACTGAACTCCCTCTGGCCCCATGGTGCTGGGGCTGTGCTGGCAGCACAGAGCACAGGCAGGTGAAGGACACCCATCCCTGCTGTGAGTGGCTGTGCACCAGCAGCTCCTCAGTGCTCACTGACACCACAGACAGGATGGCAGCTCTGGGCACCTTGCTGATCTCATTTGAGACACCGATGAACAAGATTATTGCAGGTGCAGTCTTCATAAGAAAGAATTATGGTAGGGAGATTCATGAGCTGATGTGCAGAGACAATGTCTTTCATCTGGACATGGGAAAGAGGGTCAAGGAGCCAGGTCATAAAATCCATGCTGCTGTGCCTTCGGTGCTTATCTTAGGAGGAGCTGATTTTCCTCTGGCAGGAGAATGAAATCCAGAGATGTATCAGTGAGCTGTGTAGTGACAGTGCTGCTGCTGCTGCTCAAACAATGCCCCATGTCTGTTTTTAAATGTCAGAATTCCCAAGTTTCCTTCCAGTGCAGTGGAATTCTCTGCTGCTGTCAGATGAAGGCAATGCTATCTACACACACTCAAAACCACATGGACTCTTCATTCGAAATACTTTTATCTGAAGTGAAGCACTAATTTAACAATACAAATCCTCCCTCTTCCACCCCTTTAATTTCCTATCTACATCCTTCAAGCACTTACCTGTGTGAAAGTCAGAAATTGTATTTCTTTAATAACGATATAAGGGATAGGTGAATGGGTGAGAGTGGAGTTGAAACATAAAAGAAGGAAAATCAATAGCACTGCGGCCAAAGAGGTGTGAGGTTCCATTGCTATCTGTGTCCAGTCAGGGAAAGAGACAACTACATCTTTGTGTATAAGTTAAAATCAAGACCTGTAGACTGAAGCTTCCCACTGTCTTCTAGATGAAGTCTCTGATGTTGTAAGGTGCTGAATTCTTTGTGGTCACAGGGATTTAGGAGATGGGGCCTTCATCATGTTTCAGGTTTGGGCTCCTTGTTTCTGGTTAGGGTCCAAGTGTGTAGGAGCAGAGTTCTGTGAAATCAGTTGGCTGTTTTACTGCCATCCGAGGAGGGTGGGAGTGGAATATCACTGGCCTTGTGACTAAACCGGCTGGAAGCTTCTCTCTTCTGCTTTTCATTTCCCTTGGGCTCCATGCTGTGCCATCACACTCACATCCTTGTAATGTTTTCTGGGCTCTTGCTTTGCAAAAGAGCTGCAGTCTGAGGTTGGTTTTCAATGTAGACTTTTATTATGTGACACCGGATCTCCTTTTATGAAGGTTATTTTTATGTCCTCTGGAGGTTTGCTTTTCCATCATAATTACTCACAACCTGACAGATTTATAATCCTCTGATAGGATTTGTGACATTGTAATCTTCTCTACAGCTACCCATTGTGGCTTCACAAACAGAGGATTATAACCTCTAAGAAGGCAATAAGCAGATGAACTCTGGAGATACCAGGACCCTGCTTTCATATCAATTTCCAGTGCTTGAGTTGTGGGAGGGCAGGGAGCAGTGCTGGGTTCTCACTCCTGCCCACGTTTCTGGTTTTCTTTTTCTTTTGCCTCAAGTAGCAGAGTTGAGAAATTAATTAAACCCACCAGTTATACATAATTTGAGCACTGCAAATATCCTTAGCTATGCACATTAAGAAAAGATAAATTCAGCAAATTTGACTTACACAACAGAATTTTTTTTGCCCAGAAGAATGTTCTTTATACTTTCCCATAAGGTAGCAGTTGTTTTACAAATCAAACACTCCTGTACCTTTCCCCAGAAATAGTCTGCTAAAATGTACCAGCCAGCTCAGATCTGTTGTTTTGACTGCTTTGTCTTTCAATGAAATTACTTTCTTTGCAGCAATTAATATACTTCTACACAACGGGAATGTGCCTGTTATTATGTTACTCTAAATATTTGTATGCCTTGTTTATTGTTTTCATTTGCTGTAATGGTTTGAATACATTAAAAATTGCCTTGCTTGAGGCATCCCATTAATTTGTCTATTAGCTATCCATATACCCTGTACTAACAGTTTAGAAGGAAAAGACTAGACAGTATAAAATTATAGAAGCCAACTTCATGCCTTTGTTATTTACTGTTATGTCTAACAGTAAGTCAGCAGTCCCTTGCCTGTAGCTTGTGGGTAACAAATTCCCTGCAGGATTCTCACATCATTCAAGGGCAAAGGCAATTAAGAGCAAGATTTAAGGCAGAGAGAGAGTTTAAATTGGGAAGAAGTTGCTCATTGTTGTTTCCATTCAGCCAGCAAAGGTGGAGGACAATTTCTCTAGTGAATCATCTGGTAAACGTGGGGCTTAAGAAATATTTTGCTTCAATATTTATCTCACCTGAAGCATATCCTAGTGGCATCTTCTGTCCTGACATACCTAGCCCAGCAATGGGTATGAGGGTGCTTTTTACTTTCTGGCATAATCTAATTTATTCTTTTAGAGTCTCTCTAAAGAGGAAACTATATCAGGGACTACAGTGAAGCTGTAACATCCAGTTACGGAGCTCTCCTTTCCCAACCCGCATGTGCAAGTCTCATTAATGTCAGGTTGTTAGTCTGTGTTAAGCAACCAAAAGCTCAGAGAAAGAAGACAGCAGATCAGGGAAGAATTAGAGTTCTGTTCTCAGATAAACAGTCATTATAATTTGTTGTCTTTTAAAGCAGCCAAGAACAAAATTTATTGCTTATGAAGTAGGTTGTATGTTCTCCTGTTGCACAGACTCACAGGAAATACAAATGACTGGCTTTTCAAAGGATGATGACTATTCCTTGTGCTGCAGCATTTTATGTATTTTGAAGTCTCGGCACCACAGAATGAGTGTTTCAATTCTTCTCACATAGGATGATTAGAGGTTTCAGAAATCTGGCCTTTCTGAACACATCTTTCTTGAGGTTTGGCATCTCATGTCTTCTCATATGTCTCATATCTTGCAGGATGTCTACTTAATTATGCCCCCTAATATACAATTTCTTCTCTGGCATCAGCAGAGTGTTGTTGATCCATTTTTGCCTTCAATCCCTTAAAGCCCAGACATCCTTTTATGTCAGACTGCTCTTCACAATGATTGTTCTTAAACACAGAACCTTGTGTCTCATTTAATAGGAATGTATCTTGTTTTGCACTCCATGTTTCAGCTTTTTCTAATCTTTTGAATTCTAATTCTGTCCTTCAAAATCTTTGAAACACCTTCCAGCTTGATGGTGTTAACAAATTTAATAAGTATATGTACACTGTCCCATTGTCCTCCTCATTACTGAAAATACTGGAGGCAGAATAAATCACTACAGAACTCTGTTCACTGCATCCTTCCATTAAAAACTGGGAATCATTTGGGATTATTCTCTGAAAAAAGCAGTTTTCAGACAATTTTGCACCAACCTTTTAGCAACAGCTTCTGAAATCCTATTAAAAATCAGAATTTTTTAATCTACAGCATTCTCCCATCCAAAGGGCCTGTTACACTGACATGAAAGGGAATTGCTCAGCTTAAGCTCCATTTGTTCCTGAGAAATCTGCATTAGTGGTTATTCATGACCATGTCCATTTCTATTCCTTTCTCCCTTCCTTTCCCTTGTCCCTTAATTCATGAATTAAATGAATACTAAATGATTTTAATTGTGTTCTGTTCTAAGGTTTGACAGCACACCTTGGTTTTGAGCGTTACAGAACATCATCCATTGGGTGAATTCTCAAGGATGGCACATGGAAGGCCCAAGTCCTTTTTCCCAGTGTGCAGATGAATCCTTTTGGGCAATCAAACAGAAACAGAATATAATTTTTCCAAGTGCTCTTCAAACCTGCCCCTCTTTTCCTCAGGTGTGACCCCTCTTCTGTTTTCTGATGTTGTTTTTTGTTAGGTTTTTTAAATTGGCTTTTTTTTTTTTTTTTGGTGAATAGTGATGTCCTGTCTTCCAGAAGAGGCAATATGATTCTTTGAACCTTTAGATGTTAACTTCTAATAACTAAAAAGAAATAATTTTTTTAAAGTAGTATTTTGGAGCCCTATGTATGGTTGTCTTTTAATCAACCCCTTATCTAAGCAGGCATTTATATGAGCCACAGTAATTTGGATTGGCCCTTTATGTAGAATAATACCCTAACATTTAGCTGCTTAGTTATGATGTGTTCCACATTGTTATTGCAATAATTTCTAGAGTTGGACTATTTTCTATTTACATAATGTTGTTTTATTCAAATATATGCACAAGAGTTTCAGGGGAAAATAATTAGGCAAGACAGCATCAGACAAATAACTCCTTTTGAAAAAGAAAATGCAGTCTTTGGTGGGGGAATGGTGTATTCCCAACATCTCCCTGAGATTTAGCCCATCTCATTTGCTTTTGGCCACTGAGGTGAACCTTCGAATCGAATAGTGCAAGCAGAGCAGGCTGGGTGTATCCTGGGTGGGTAAACACAGAGCTGATCAGTGCCCAGCTCCTGTTTTCAAAGTAAATCACTTCCAACCCTGTGGCTGTGGAATGTGGTATCAAGGCACCTTGTGGAGAGGTGTCTGACTCAAAGTCCCATGTTCTGTTTACGGAGCCTGACAGGGTCCCACAGAGCAGCCCCAGCCCGGGCAGTGCCAGCGCTGCTGCTGCGGGTGCAGGGGCTCAGCTCAGGGCTCCTGCTGGCACCTCACCACACTCAGCTCCTCGGCTCTAACACTCATTTACTCACAAATCTTTCCTAGTGCAGCCACTGATGACATTTCAGCAAGAGGTAAAATAACTCTGTTTCATGCCTAGGCACTAGAGACAAGAAGTAATAGAAAATGAAGAAACAGATTTTAAAATACATTTTCCCTTTTGCACCTAAAATTGTGGATTTCAGAACCTGTCCTGGGGAACAGGGAACAAATATCTGCCTGTTTTCCCCTTTGGAATTACCACCCAGGCGTTTACTGGGGGAGGGGACTTAATTTATTTTTTAAATTTGATTTTGCATTGCAATTTTTAAATGAAATTAATATCATATTACAAGATACCATTTAATTTTATTATTATAAATAATCTTAAGGATCATTCAAACATACAATAAGTGACTTTAACCTTCAGATTATTTGATTTTCTTACTGATGAGGTACATAATCCTTTTGAAGGAAGTGCCAAGTAGATATGAGAGTAGAGAAAAAGGAGGACAGATAATCTTTCCACAATTAGGACACAGGCAATCCTGTATCAACAGGAACTTTCTATTCCTATTTAATGTACAATTCCAATGTACTAAGGACTGACTTCTCTGTCTTGGGGATATCATTTCAATAATGATCCCATTTTATTTTGAACCTCTGGACTTAAAAGACAACTGTGAGAGCTGCTGCCTCACCCCCCATGTTATTTTAGGAACCTCTTATGTGTAATTTCTGTGATCAATAACGTCCCTGCACATACCCTGACGTGCAGCATAAAGATGGCCTAGTTCTATTTTTGCATTTTAATGGCCTTTTGCAGACTGACACCTCTACTCTTAAAGAACAATGATGAGCACATGTCTCAATAAATGAGAAAATCTTACTGCCTTGGAGAAGCAAATTCCAGCGGCTTTTAAAAGACTTCCCGCACCTGAACAGAGGTTGAAACCGTCCACCCAATTGTAATCTTTTTGCCAAAATGCAAATACTTTCTTCTAAGTAGTCTTAGCTGAAAGCAGTTATCAAAATAAGTGCAGTAGGCCAGGCACAGGTCCCTGTTCCTCTGGGAATGAGGCTTAATGGGTGCATTGTCATGGGCACGTTGCACAGGCGAGAGTAACTACACTGAGCCCACAGGAGGAGAAGGCTGGAAAAGCCTTCACCTGTCCAGTGGTGGAATCAGGATGGATCAGTCCTGTTAGGCTGAGCAGGTGAGCCCATGGGGCCTGTCCTGCTGTGAGCTGAGGTACTCCAGGTGTCCTCTGTGGGGTGTGTGCACAGGAACACTGCAGTGCTGCAGGGATTGCAGCCAGGACACTGCTGTTGGATCGGTGTCCCAAGGGTGTGAGCTTCTGCCTTGTGCTCCCTCCTCTCTCATCCTGCTGTGCCAGAGGTAGCCCTGACTCCCAGAGTTCTTCCTGCCAGGGAATTGTACTGGTGTCAGGTTCCTCTCAGAGCCTTTTCTTCTTGTATTGTTTATTTCTGTTCTACATTAGCCTAAGTTAGACCTTTTTCTGTGTCTTCCTCCTGCCCATAATGTGCTTAGGGAATGACTGCTTGGCTGTGGGGCATCTTCAGCCATCTCTTCTCTTGAGTTTATGGCTGTCTGTGCTACATTTCCCTCAAAGACATTCTCATACAGGTGTCTGTGCTGTGTCAGGGAGGCAGGAATAGGATACAGATCCAGGAAAGTGTCTCTAACATTTTGCTTCCACTTTAGTGTGTGTCTATAGCAAAGAAAGTTTGAAGTCATGAAGTCTCTCTGCTAGTAGGTTATTCCTTTTATGGCCTCTGTTTGCTTACTATTCTCTTCATTCTTCTCTCTTCTTCATTACAAACTGGTGTATTGTATAATTTGTAAGCTGAGGCAAAAGTATAAAAATGTAGATCTGATATTTTGAAAACTCTTATTTAGTGTGAAGTTTTGATCAGTGCTCAGGATTTACTTTGCTCTTGGTGGAACTGACACTTTTTGAGAATGGCAGAATCAGAGAAATTTAGAACATTTCTGAAGCTCTGTCTGAACGTGTTTTATGAACACCTACTTTAATGGAGTTAGGCCAATATTTATAAACTGAATTTCAGTAGTTCAGCACATCTTCAGTAGTGGTAGCTCAGCGCTGCTCAATTTACAAATGTGCTGCTGCTGAATTAAATTCACAGTACCTTTTCCCTCCTCAGCACAGTGCAGTGCCTGCGTTTATTTGCATTTCTCACGGCCAGTGTGCCCTGGTCTCACACAAACCCCCTACCCCAGTGAGCACATCTCACCCCATCCATCTCCTTGACCTTCCTCACAAGACCAACTTATCTGTTTCCTTTCAGAGCTGTGTTTTATAATGTCACTAGGAAATGACTGAGATCAGCAACGCTTTTCACAAAAGCCACTGCATAAAAATGAGTTGTTAAATTAACTCTCAGTCCCTTGCAAATGAACATGGGTTGCTTTTGCACTGAAGTCTTGAAGGTGCAGGGGTTGTTATCCCATGACATTTCCCTCAGCTCTGTCTTTTATTAAACCACAGGAACTTTATTTCCAGTCTGGAATATAACCACTCTCATTGGTGTCTGTACCATGCAGTTCCTAAATGGGACAATGTACTAAGGACTGACTTCTCTGTCTTGGGGATTCTTTGTTTATTATTTACTATGCAAACAAGAAGCTGTTGCCTTGCAGTCCTTTACCTCTCAGTGGGGTAAGTTGGATGGGTTTACAGGATGTGAGGAGCCTTTCAAAACTGGACCTTTTCCCTCTTGATGAATTGATACTTAAACAGAAACACTGGGTGTTGGGTTTCAATAATTTGTTACAGTGCCACTACATCAAATTTAAGTTCCTCTAAGAACCCTAATTAGCTGATACAAAATGATGAATGCGGGACTGCTAATGATGCTAATTAACAGTGCTGTTGAACCCAAGTGCATCTTGGCATGAGAACAATATCCAGGACAGATTTTGAGTCTCTGCCCAATGGTACCTTCCTGAAGCGAAATGTCGGAAGTCAGGCTGAATAGGGGACACAGTTTATATCCCTTTATAATACAACCTCTTCTGTCATTTCTGTCTCCTTATCAGCTGGACTGTTGTCACCCACTGGTCTTGCACGGTGCAGTTCTTCATCTCAAGAACTAAGTACAGGCCCAGAAGGAAAAGTAAAATTGATGCTTCTATTCTCAGACATTTCTAGTTATAACCCATTACTCTGCATACATTATTTTTAATGGATTGCAGGATGCCTCTTTAGCTTTCTCAGAATGTCTTCCAAGAATAAGGCTTTGTGGACTCCTGCCAGGCACACACACGTATGATTTGTATGCTGTCCTTTTCTTTTGTTGTTGGGAGCAAAACTGTCTTGGCAGCAGCTTTGCTACTCTTCCTTCGATCTTGTCTTGCTCTAGAATTCGTAGAAGCCCAAGTCTCGACCTTCTCTGCCTTAGTGTCAAATACAGGCAGGTGCTCGGGGCCCTGTTTTCTGTGAACTTTCACTTATGGCAGGTTAAATTGCCAGTCCCTGAAAACTGAAATTCTGGGCACAACATTATCAACAGGGGCTAATCGTGGGGTCAGGTTTTAATCCCTGGGACTGTTACCTGCCTGAAGGGCTTTTGCTCCTGGGCAAGAACTTTCCTGCTCAGCTGACTGAAGCAATGAACTCTTTCAATGTTACATAGATTATTATGAACACTTTTCCCATGCAGTCTTTTTTTTATTTATTTATTCCTGATGTGCTAAGAATTTGCCAGGCAGAAAAAGGCACAGTCCCTGCCCTAAGGAGAGCCTGCTTGAAGCTCTGATATTTGCATGCCTGTGAACTTCCTCTGTGACCAAAGGCAATGTCCTTGTATTAATGTATTAATTCTGTCAGAACTATTGCTTCTCACAGTGTGGTACTGTAAATAATTCCTGTTTACAATAATGAATCATTACTCAAACTTCCCACAGAAACTCAATATGCTGTAAGTGGTTTTCCCTTTGCATTTATTATAATTTACCTCCAACGTTAATCAATGCTACCTCAGGAAAATTCTCTCTGTATTATATTTTTACAGCCAAAACCACTGTGGCTAATAGTTCCTTTCCAGTATAATTACAGATAAATCATACAGCAATCATTTAGTCTTCTCTTCTGTATCTTAATTATGGATTTTTGGACCATGTTCTAATCTTTTATGTAGAATTTCTATCACCTATTAAACAACAGTTATGTTTCACCCAGGTGTGGTTCTTGCTGATATGCTACCTTTGCTTGACTGGTGGAGTAACCTGCTTCTCCTTCTCCATCTTTCCTAGCAGGAAACAAGTAGGTGTTCAGTTCAACAGGTCATGGACTCAGAGTCCAGTCCCTCAATTCCCAGCTCCACCGCAGAGACTTTGTGTGCTTGTGGGGAAGTCACCAAAAGACTTGCAATGTTAACAGTGCGCCTAGATTGGTTTTTGGAAACATTTCATATACTTCTGCCAGTGGATTTTTTTTGCATTTTCAGTTAGACAACTGTTATAACGCAACAAAGTTTTTTTTCATTTAAACTGGTCTGTACAGACTTTCTGGGAGTTTGTGTTTGCTCATTGCACTGGCCTGGCAGAATAGATTCATGTATGGCTGGAAAGCTAAGGATTAGTATGAGGCAGCTTAGTAGAAATGGTTTAGTTTTCAACAGGAAAAATGGTTGAAACGTATGTGATGATATCCTACAGCCTTGTTTTACCAAATAATTGGAAACAAAAATCAAGATAAACAATACATTATAATCAAGGAAATAGCAATAATATCTCCAAGAGAGATGGATCTGCCATTCTAATACAGCACATCCAGTGTGGAGCCTTTCCACATCCAGTACAATCCACACAAAATATAGTTTTGTAGCCAGAAACTCAGATGTCTGTATTAGAACTTGTGATCTTAATGCACAGAAAGCATATGGACAAGTAACCCCTGTTTCATTTCAGCAGCAAGATCTTTTTGATTAAATTCTGTATCTGGCAGAATCACTTATATCCACAGAGAACCACTAATGTTTGGTTATCTCCTCTAGTGCTTACAGGAATTCACATAAAAAAGCCCCAAATAAATGGAAAAAAACTTTGAAATGGAGTTTGTCTTTCATTAAACACCAGTTGTCCTTGTAGTTCAGAGTGAGCAACTGAGAATAAAAGGTAAAGAGCATTATATACACAGACACAGGATCAGGTGTCAGAACAGCTTCTCTTCTGAACACTCCATCTGACTTACGCTGGGGTTAACAAATGCTCAGCAACTCACATTTCTTTCAGAAAATTGTAGGAGAAAAAGGATTATTTACTTATGTGCTGTACATATTCCATTGCTTGTTCTGGATATTAACGATGCAATATTTCCGTGTTCCACACAGAACATGGAAATTAGAAGTGTATCCAGCTTCTCCCCATGTTTTTATTAGGTTTTGTTTAAATGTTTGCAACTCAGGTGTGTTTCCAAGCTGCAGAAAAATTTTGTAGTTTGCCTGCAATCAGCATAAGCTGGAGAAAGCTGTTCCACTCTGACACTATTGTCCCACGGATAAATACTGTAAGAATTCCTCCCTGTGTGTCAACAGTTATTGCATTTATTGAAATAGATTGTCAGATCTTTCTCTCTTCAGATTGGAGACAGACCCAGAAGGCAGATAAATATGTGCTTAACTGCCAATTATGAATCTGTCTGGCCTTGGCAGGACTAAAAAATGTAATAGGCCTTTTCTCTCTCTCTGTTTGAAATTCAATAAGAAAAGAAGAAAGATTTTTCTATTATATTTTGGGTGGGTTTTTCCTTATGGGTGGATGAGCACGCTTTGCTTAGCTATTTCTTTTCACAAATAATAGAGGCTCAAAGGGCATTTCTGTAATTTATTATACATGCATCAGTCCACTTCACTAGAGATTGGTGAAAGAACCTGACCTTTATCATGATAAAGGGAATATAAGTGAGGATGTTGTAGGCACTCTGTCTTGCAGGAGTATATGAGCATGGATTTGTTTTAGTACAATAACTGTTGTCACTTCCTGGCAAGGTTTCCTTAGAGAATAATCCTTGTTCATACTGATACTTGGACTTCCTCCTGTGCATTTAAAATAAAGGCTTGAGAGATTTTGCTTAGCTAAAGACAGTTCTGCTTAAACGTGCCCAGGGGAGGGCAACAAAGCTGCCAGAAGGGCTGGGAGGCATCCTGTGACAGGCAGATAAGGGCTCGGGGCGGCTCTGCTCTGGAGGAGAAAAGGCTGAGGGAGGAGCCCGAGGAGGGGACATGGAGAGGGAGGTGCTGATCCCTTCTCCCTGGTATCCAGTGAGGATGTGTGGGAATGGTTCAGCGCTGCGCCAGGGGAGGTTCAGGAGGTTTAGGCAGGTCATTAGGAAGTATTTCTTTACCAAGAGGGTGGTCAGACACTGGAACCACCTCCCTAGAGGGGTGGTCAATGCCCCAGAGCTGCCAGTGTTTAAGGGCATGTGGACAGTGCCTTTAACCTGCTTCAACTTGGTCAGGCAGTGCAATGATCACTGCTCTTCCCTTCCAACTGCAACAGTCTATTCTGTTCTATTATTTTATGCTGGAACTTGAGAAAGAGTCAATGAATTAAACAATTAAATTCTGTTTTTTCAGAAGTATTTTTTTTTTCTGTAAGTAAACTATGCATTCTTTGCTTCAGGATATTAAAATAAGAGGCTTTTCTGGGGAGTGAAGGTGCAAACAGCTGCTGTGGTTTGTAATGAGTGAGTTATTCTGCCAGCAGCAGGTTGCTGACTTATTGTTCATTTTATACCTGTTTGCTTGGGGAGCCACATTGCTCAACCTCTGCTGTCATTTTGTGCATGACACAATAACACAGATAATGTAAAAGGAGGGGAAAAAGCACTACTTTGTATTTTAAATCTGAACCTGTAAAATCCCAGCTCAGTGCAGGAGCACACGTGAGTGAGAGGAGTCTCTGCACACAGATATCTCAGCAGGACAGCTGTGTCTGGGAGAGCCCAGCTCTGGTGCTTCTAAAGCCAAACCAGCCTGTTCCCAGCTAGACCAGGTACTACACAAAATCCTCTTGTGCCTTTAGACACATCACTTATGTGGACTCCTAGACCAGTTGAGGGCAAGAAGGGACAAGAGCAGGCTTTCACCTGTATTATTTTATTTTCCATATGGGACCCATTTGATAAAAGTGCTTGAGCACAATGTGTTGAACATCTAAAGCCATCCCACACAATGGCACTCTGCAGGCACCTTAGTCTTTTTCTGGTTAAAGACCACATATCCTCAGTCTAGTCCCTGATGGTGGCTCATTTTCCTTGTGTGTGGGGTTTGGAGAAAACCCCAGGTTCCAGCAATATGGTTTACAGGAACTGCTGTTTTCAGGATTCAGCCCTTTGCAGTTCAACCTTCAACCACGCAAGCTGATTATGCAGGGAAATAGCCAAGATTTGCGTGAGGCACTGGAAAACATGTTATAAAATTTTAATATATCCTCCTCCAGATAGCTTTCGTTCATACCTATTTTTAGGTGGAATTCAACTAAGAATTATCAGAGCCAATGTCAACAGCACAGAGTGATATAGCTGCACATAGCCTTAAGAAACAGCACCTGTTAATAACCTAAATCATGATACACTCCTGAATGCTATTGGGGTGATTGTTTCCAAGAACAGAGTGGAGAGAGATGTGCTAAAGCTCTACAGTTTGGGTAATTATTGTACGTCAGCAGCAGTTCCGTGTGAGCCAGGACAACCACCCACTCCTCCACTCGGAGCTGTGTAAGACTAAACGGGCATAAATGTGTTGATATATTGTAGCCAGTGATTGTATATGTGTCTGCTTCACAGGAAATCTCTATTTTTACTGTGTAATGTTATAATCATTGAACGCACTAAAAAAAAACAAAACAAAACAAAACAAAAAACCTCATAGAAAGAATTAAAAATACACAGCCTGGAAAAGAATTAAGGTAAAACAACTGGTTGTTTGGGAAGGTCAGCCATGCTCTCAAGAAAAAGCCAGCTGAATCCTTGATTCAGGGTGTAATTTTTTTTTTTTTTTTCTGAAAGCACCAAAGCTAGAAGAGTTAATAAAATGTAATTCAGAGAAAATACAAAGAACTATCATTTATGTTTTGTTAAATTATGAATTCACTTTTATTTCCCAAAATACTTGAAGCTAAAGGAGTCTGTGCAGAAACCTGAAGCCCTGTAGTAAAACTTAAGGCCCATGGCTTAACTCTAATGAGTCTCGAATGAATAGTTCAGATTTCAAAACAAAGTACGACTAAAACAGCCTCTTGAATGTCAACTAACTTCAAATACCATAATCCTCATGCAAGAAAAATATTGAGTCTTAATTCTAGCTATGTAAAATTATATCACATTCAGTGGTGAGTTTGTGTTTTCCTGTGGTAGTATCAGTGAGAGGAAAAATAAGCAGAAATAAACGTCTGTGGGCAATTAAATTATAACTGCTGCTGGCATTAATGACATTTATTATTCATGTGTTTTTTCCCCACTCCTAAATAGCATAGAATTATGAGTATTTTTTTTATTCTTTAAGAAGAGTAAAATGAGGACTAAAAATTTACATATTGTAAATTTGTGTAAATCTAATGTTTTTCTCATGTCCCAAGTCTTCAGAAACAGACTACTTCACAAGTCTCCCAGAATGCTGTTGTTTATCTCTGGGTTGTTCTTAGTGTGAAATCCATTGGGCTCTAATCCTGAGCACATTAGAGCCTGTGGCATCAGGCCTGCATCCCAACAACGGGATCTCTCAGAAGGGTGGATTTGCAAGGGAGCCTGGTGGAAACAGGCCTCCAGCTTTCGTGGAATCTGTGATTTGGAGCCTCAGCTAAAGCTGGTCAGAAATGCTTTGAGTGGAGAGTGCTGATTTGCACAGATCAAAGCAGCACCCAGGGGCAACGTGGTTTTAACCAAAGGCTAGTGAAGAATGGCTGTGGTTTGGAAGCTCTATTGGGCTCTGGCAGCTGCTCAGCTGAGCACCTCTGTTCCCTGCCCAGTGCCCAGAGCTGCTCCCAGCTCCCTCAGCCTCTGCCACACATCTGAAGAGCTGCTGGGGAGATGGCTCCAGCTCCTGGCTGCTGTGCAGGATGCCCATGTGGCACTGGGATTTTGGCTTTGCCCTCCGCAGCTCCTCAGGAGTTGGCTGTCCAGCTCCACAGCTGTGTCCATGAGGTGCAGGACAGCCAGTGCTGGACTGGCCTTTTGCAGGGAGTGCTGAAATACTTCGTTTCCATCCAAACCAGAGAAAAACCAGATTTTGAAATCTCAAAACCCTTTCAAGCTCAAAGCGTAATCTGCTCCCCTTACTTAACTGCTCTGGGTTGTACCTATAGTAGTGTTTTCTTCTGGTAGTAAACAAAAAAAACCCAAGAAACCAAAATCAAACAAAAAACCCACAAACAAAAAAGGAAGCATATTCGGTTGTTAATGACCAATAATATATGTCCTTGATTTCTCTGTCTTGCAAATACTATCTTCAAAACAAACCCAAAGCGCAGGACATATTATCCTGGAAAATGCATACGCAGAAAAAAAAAATCATATAAACAAAGTTGCAAAATCTCTTGAAAATCTAGTTACACTAGAAAAGCATCCTTCAGCAACCAACGTTTTAATAGGAAATAACTCAATATTCTGCTGACCTTTACAAGTTTAGCCTTTATATAGGAATGAACTGTTTGAAAAATGTCTCTAATTCAGTTGTCACAAACAGGCACCAGAATGTGGTTGATCTATTTCATGAGCAGAGGCTTCATTTTGATTTTTCATAAGCACCAAGTTTGGTCTTATGCTGTCTCCCATAGTTCTCAGCTGCCTGATCACATCTATTTCCTCACAAACAAAAGGCTGCTTGAAGAAACTAGGTATGTGACTGAGATAATGAGGATGATTATGGAAAGTAATCCTGGCAATTATTGTAGCTTACACACTAAAAAGCAGACCCTGTCTCATCTCCAGGAATCCCACAGTGCCAAGCTGGTGGGTGAAGGAGGAAGGATACAGAGTTGCTGCTCACATGCACATCCAGAGATCCAGGAGGGAGAGGAATGCCTTTGATCCATGTGCTGCTGCACAGCCAAGGTATGAGACATAATGAGAAAACATTTATGACCCAGAGAGCTCAGTAACAACAGCAACCCAGACTCCAGCTGTAGCTGGTCATTATGTAATGACACTTGCTCACCCATTTGGACTCCTTTCGAATCAAACTGAGCTCCTGATTCATAGCAGCTAGCAGGACAAAATATATTAAATTGTGACAGAGGAAAGAAACATGAGGAGTGACAGACTGTCTGATACTGTAAGCCCTCAGACCAGCAAGGCCTCCTCCAAGCAGAGAATGACAAAGATAAATATGAAAGAAATACTTCAAATCAAATTTTACTGAAAACGTGTGAGAGGGCATGTAAGGACCCTGTTGTTATTAGAAGCAAATAATGACAATAATCAGCAGAAAAAAATGTCATGAAGAGTATTCTAAACTAGGAACTGACTTTCTGAACTGAACTGAATTTCTAGAATTAATTTCCTAGTTCTACTTATTACCAGTTCTTTTCTAAAAATGTTTATGGAGGTGAGAAAGTATAAAAACCCTGTTTCTGTATTTCCTTAAAGTCAAAGGCATAATTGGATCATTAAACTTCATTACTTTTCTGGAGCTAAAGTAGTGCTCCTTTTGTGGTGGCCACACTGCAGTGGTAGCAGAGGTTGTTTACTTGCACGTCCTGCAGGTAGTTGCTCTGAAATGTGCTGCTGTTACACTCAGAGATGGGGCATGGTGAGCCAGAGGAGAGGCACTGACTCCCAAATGCTGCACTTTGTAGGTAACTCAGTCAAAGCTCCTCTCTCTTCTCATGTTCCTTAGTGTAAAAATGCACCAAAGATCGTGCACCAGGGGTGAGATTGTCTCTTGTAAATGGAGAAACGGGTAGTGTCCATGGCAAGTGAGATTTATTTATACATTGTTCAAATGTTCTCAGTACATTTTGCTTGGCATGCCCAAAGCCAGAGCCCCTTTTCCTCCCCAGGCCCACAGGAGCCCTGTTCAGACACAGGCTCACGAGCACTTGGCAGTGTGGCTGTGTTTGCATGGCTGCAATGTGAGCTCAGTGCTCACGCACGGGGCAGCCCATGGGGTTTGTGCTGCATTTTGGCAGAACCCTGCACCCCAGAGCCAGAGCTGTGGGAGCAGAGCAGGGCATTGCCAGGTTCCCTGAGCCCTGGGCCACTCCAGAGCCATCACATCCCTGTGTCCCAGCACGAGGCCAGAGTGGCAGAAGCGCCGTCAGAGGCTCGGAAGCGCTCACATTGGGAGGGTGATTCATGTGCTGGAGAAAGTCTCACTGCTGCAGAGGCTGAGTGGGAAGGGAGCCAGCTGGGCTCTTTCTTCAACTGGCGTGCACCAGAACATGAGTGTGAGAGTGATTTTGATGGGGTCACAGGCACAGTAACAAGTATTATGCCTGTTGCAGTGAAGTGAAGCTACATTTTGCCCAGTTTCCTCCCTCCAGTTCTCTCTGACAGGAATAAGGAGAGGAGTGGAAGGACAGAGAGCCCAGCACCCGCAGCTGGGCACTGGTGTGAAGGGATCCCAGCAGGGTTTTTGCACGGCAGCAGAGGCTGCCCAGCCCTCTGGGGTTCCTGGCTCCTTCTCCTGACCCTGCCTGGCTGCCCAGCTCCAGTGGCTGCTGCGGGAAGGAGGCAAATGCAGCTTTTCCAGGCCTGCTGGGGCACTGGAATGCCTGCAAAGAGCAAAAGGCTCCTAAGTTTGTCAGAGATCATGTTTTTTGCCCTTACAAATAGCTGATAGGAGGCAGGGAAGAATTGCATTTATTTGTCCCACATGCTGTATATTTGAAGAAGCATTTTACAAAGGCTGCTGAAAAATACCTTTTTTATTTTTTTTTCCCATTTAGTTTCTTTCTCCCCTTAGTTGCCCATACACCCAGAATTGCAAACATTCAGCTCTTCACAAAATGACCTTTATTAAAAAAAAACAATAAAAGGGTTTAGGAGCAGAAATCAAAGCCTCTCTAATTAATACCTCAGAGAAATGTTTTTATGTAATGGTGTTGTAATACTAGTGTACCAATATTATAGTGAAATATGTTAAGTTCCCTGCAACTTTGACTTGACTGATGACAAAAAAGGAAACATATTCTGTCACCTACAGTAATCATCCTACCTAAAATATAATTATTTTTCCATATTTACATAATGTGCAGGTAGACTGCATGCTCCTTAATTGTACTGATGTTTGTAACCAGTTGTTTAATAAGTTTATCATAACCAAGCTTTCATCCCAGGGATTCAGCTTTCTACCCAGGCCCTCCAAAAATGTAGTGTTAAATTTAGGTATTACTACACCAAAGAAGCTGGTATTTACATTAGGTATGTGTCGGATTTCCAGGCAGTTGTAGACTTAAATAAATAGCTCTTTCCATTCAAACAAAAAGGGAGCAGTTCTGTCTCTTTTTTGCATGTCCCTTTCTGATACAAGTTGAAATAGTGTCGGCTGCTGTCCGAGGCCTCTCCTAAACTCAGGTGTAGGAGTTTGATTGATTTGTTGGTAACTGTGCAGAGAAAGCAAGGAGATGAATTACTCTTGGAACAAACAACTGGAGCTGCCAGCTCCAAGCTGTAGAGGAGTCACCAGGGCAGCAGAGAATAGTTTTCCAAATGTTTTAGTAAAGGGAGCAGGAGAAAAAGATCAGTAGCTGATTAATCATGTTTCTGGTGTTTTCAGGGACATAGGCTAATAGAAAACCAAATGTTAGGAAAATATGTTTCAAGGGAAGGCCAACAGAAAAATGAGAGGAATGCACCCAGTGACAATGTTGTGTGGAGATTGAGAAGGATGTAGGAAGGAAAGAAAAGCAAATGAGAGGACAACTCATGAAGGAGCAAATGAAAACCACACAAATAATGTTTTTTAAAGGTCATAACAACAAAAGAAAAATAAAATGAACAATAAAATGAAAGAATTAGCTCCCTGAAATTGTGTTTTCTTGTGAACAGCTATCGTAGGTGTTGGGAGTTGCTTGTAAATGACAAAATGGCAGAGTCATCTTGTCCTCAAATCATCATGTGTAAATTGAATAAATACTGAAAATCTGCTCTGACAATGGACTTTGGACATAAGTTTCTGTCTTTGTCACTGGAATTTCCTAAGCCCTTACTTGTCAGCCAACTTCTAGAGGTATTTCCTTCAGGCTGGTCTCCCCTTTTGCAGAATTATGAACTGAGACTTTTGAAGGCAGTAAAATATCACCAAATGCAGACAGAAGTGGCAGCCAGAGAGAGGGAAGAGACCTTTCCACACATTGTACAGGAAAACTGCCCCACTACCCCTGTCCAGCATCCCTGTGCAATCGAGACTCTTCTGTGCCAGTGCAATAGCTGAAAAACACTACTGCTGTCTCTGCCAGAGCAGTCACAGTCCCGTTGGAAAGATTTAATGAAATTCATGGTCTTAGTGAAGAACAGGAGGGATTTCTTTGCTGTCAGAATCAATTATTAAGATTGGCAGCTATTACTATTTTTGAAAATGTTCAATAATTCCTTCAATACACCTTGTAAATTAACCTTAATAAATATGTGGTAGGAATCAGCTTACCCTAGTAATGGATATTTAATAGCATACAATAGCTATAATTTACAAAGCTAACTTCTCAGCATAGTTTAACTCCTAATTAGCCCTAGGGAGAGACTAACCCTCCAGATAGTTCTTTGTTTTTAAAGAGTGTGCTATGAGAAAACATGCCTGACTTTGGTTTTGCAGATTTCCATCAGGCTAAGTCACATGTATGAGAACAGCCAGCAAATGGCAAATAGAAGGGGAAAAATATATTTTCACTTCAATCTACTGCATTTATCATCTCCAGATTCACAAGTAGAACTTTGATTATTTTTTTTTTCCTTTTATGCAATTTAAAAACATTTCGTTACTTAATTTTACTGTGTGGGCAGACTTGGACTAATGTGAATTAGAGGAGACGACTTTCTCATCAATTCTGTTTCTCTAAGATTGTTACAGTGCTCTAGACCAATTTTATGGGGGGAACTCACGTAAGACTGACTGATGATGATGATGATGATGATGATGATGATGATGATGGCGGTACCAGAGTCTGAAAGGAAGCTGTGATTTCAGAGAGACAGATTCCTTCAAGTGTCTTAGCCTCATCCCCAAAATAGCTTCAAATCTGCTAATACTTGATCTCCACTTCCCAAAATCTCTCTTGATGGTTCTGGAATATCTCTGGATGGTTTTCCAGGGTAACCTCCAAAGCCAGCTCAAGGTCTCCAGGAGAGAGGCCATGCTCAGAGGTTTGAATCACTGTGGAATGCAGGAACTGAAGAAGTCATTCAAGCAACGTAGAGTTACCCATAATACTCATATTCAGAAGCTTCTCTCCAAGCACTCTTAATACAGCTTTTTAAACTCATTTAAACAGCTATTTTAAAGCCTTTGTTCCTACTGACATTTTAGTTCTTACTAAAGAAACAGACATCATGTAATTACATCACTGCTATTAATTATTAGACCTCTCACTTCTCCTGTGATTGCTGACATTTTTGGGCAAGCTGTTTTAGCAGCAGTGGCACATTAGAAGAGAAGACACTTTGAATGAAGTGTATAGTGCACACATCAAATTCAGGTTTCAGGTGTTACTGTCTTTTTCTTATACTACCAAGCTAAAATGTTTCAATTTGTTTTATATATAAAAATATTTTTACTATGCAAACCCACTTAACCAACAAGCAAAGTAATAACTACTGTCAGGTTGCTTAATAATATTACTTTATTTTTGTTTGATTCTATTTCTAGCTCCTTTAGTTATCTCATATGAGGTCATGCATCTTCCACGTTAGTACCCCTGTATTTCTGTTGTGGTGATTTTACTTGTAATCTTCCTCTCTTTCTCTGTCCCTCACTTTCCCCTCCCTTTCCTTTTTTCTTTGATTATTTTTCTGGGCACACTTCGCCAGCTGTGCGCAACCATTCAATTCTGAACTGTCTGTTCCATTTAAAAATACATAAATGGCAGCATATTCACTTTTGCCTTTTTGCCTCATGTCAGTGAGATTTTCTTTTTGTTGCAATTACTCAGGAATCTAAAATAAAGTTTTCAGCCTCACACCATTATAATCATTCCCTGCCTACACCAGTTGTTACTTTGATATACTTCTGTGTGATTTAGGTTTTCCCCAGAAAGCATGAAGTCCTGATTTCTTCTACCAGCTCATTTCAAGGTTCAGGGGAACTGCCTCACCCTTAGAGAACACAGGGATTCTTTTAAACAGTATGAGGTACATTTTCAAAATGGTACTTAGGAATTACACATCTCATTAGCAAATAAATGAGATTCATCAGCACAACTCACTTGCTTCTTGGAAAATATTCCCCCATAACACCTATAATTTGCTGAAGTTAAAAGAGGGCAAACGATGATAGAGAGCACATGGATGTGCCTGGAAGTTTTACCCAGCTTTAATCCTTGGGTAAATGCTCTGACTGCCCCATCGCTGCTGCCATTGGACATGGAGTTGGCATGGATTCCTTGTCTTAGGGCAGAAAGGCCTTTTGGGCAAAAATGTAGATATTCTGGCCTATACACACCCGTACCTAAAGCAACACAAAAAAGTTTGTCCATTTTTTTTGCACTGCCTGGCCCACAGCAGAAGATGAGGAAAAGTTTGGGGCTTGAAGGAGATAGGAAACTGCGTGAACTGAAAAACAGAAGTCCTGAGAAATTATTTCAGGAGAGAAATGTTCTTAAATATTAAAAAGGCTCTCTGAATAGTGCTCCCTCACAAAGCTGTTTTCTGTGCTCCTGCTGTTCCTGGGGTTCAGAGCAATCAGGGCCAAATCCTCCCATCTCCTCTCTCAGGTACAGCTCTGTTGACTTCTACAGTTCCTGCACATTAACCAGGATCCAGAGTGCAAAGTTTGGTTTGCTGCATTCGTGACTGGTTAAATGGTGTGAAATTTCCCTTTTCCACCTGAGCCTGCTGAGCCCTGGCAGTGGAGGCTCTCCCGGCACAACCTGCTTGATGCTCACACGGAGTGGGCTCAGTGCACGGGCAGCGGCCCAAGGGATTTCAAATTCTCTTCCCACATTCATTCTGGACCATGCTGCTCTCCTTTTGGCATAGCAAGGTATCAATTCCCCAGTAACAGCTTGAACAGGTTCTTTGTCACTGCTGGGATCTGTTGTATCACCCGAGAGGAGTCGCTTACGCACATTCCTGCAGAGTGTTAACTTGAGCACAGGAGTTTCTGAGCTGGTGGCGTCGTAAAGGAAAAAATAGCAACCTTGAGTCTCGATACTATGTACAGAAATATTGCAGAATGACGAAAAAGATGTGCTCAACAAGATTTTTTAATTTTTCTTGGTAGGATGAGTGAGTATATGGGGGAGGTGTTCTATGACTTTTTCCATTGGGAAAGGCTCTTAGGCTCGTATCGTTATACTTACTTGTATACATCTCTTGGTCCTAACCAAACTGAAAAGATTTATTCTCTGGAATTCCATGGGTGTGTTCTAGTACAGTGTCCCTTCAGCTAAAATCAGTGGTTATAAAACTTGGTATGTCAATGTGTGACCAACCTTTCCCCTCCCCGTTAATACATGTTGTGTAAAACCCACATTTCATCTAAAATTTGAATTTGTTGATAGTTAAGATAATGAGAGCAGAATAGAATCTCTGAGTAGTCCATCAAAGGAAAAGTTTCATGTGGAATGCTAAATCCTTGTAATTAGAAAGATAAGAGAGTTCTGCATCTATGTGCAGCATCATAACCTGATAAAAAAATGTAGTTCATAGTAAGGTAACCCTGTTCTCTACTGTTGCTTGTAGCTTTGAAATGCAGCTGCCCAAACATAATAACATTTTGTAAAAGGTGTTTAATACCTGTAAATGTGTATGTATATTAAATTCTTCATCTGTATTCTCTAGAAGAAGAATTATTATTTCTGTATACTCTTTCCTCAGTGGTATACAGAATATTCCTCAGCCCTTACACTCCTTTGATAGGAGCTGATAGGTACAGGTATGTGTGATGTAGCAAGCCAAGAAAAACATCCAAAAGGAGAATTACAGCATCTATAAAAGGGACACGGTGAACTGAGATTGACTTTGCATCTGTGTATAAATTGACACACAGCAGAAGGGCATTACATGGGGCTTGGCATGTCTCTAAGTGAGTGGGACAGCTGTCTCAGAGTATAAATAAATAGCAAACAATTGCATGTGAAAGATGCAGTTCAGAAACACTGAAACTCGCCCTATAACTGCTCTTTTATATCAGCACTTGACATTTTTTGGCCACAGTAAATACTGAAATTTATATAATATCTTTATTAGAAATTTCTTAGAATTTCTTAAAGTGAACACCTTCACAGACACAGGCAGTGACCCTATCGGGAGAAATTTCTTAGAATTTCTTAAAGTGAACACCTTCACAGACACAGGCAGTGACCCTATCGGGATAACTGAGTGTCTCTCTCCTTTGGCATAACTCCCCCTCTTTCCCTTATCCTACTATCTGATTCATTATCTTTTAGGCATAGGATTGGACTTCGAGGGGACAGAGAATTTATATATGAGTCAGGAAAAGGAAAATAGCTTTTCAGCTTCAAACTTTGTTCAGTTTTTTTCTAACAAAGTATTTAATAAGATTCAGCATTAGACAATATTCTACCTTTACTCAAATAAAAAACAAACCACCTTGGCTATAAGAAAAGGGGCAAGTGAGAACTGCCGGTTATGTGTGTGCTTATTCACAGACTGCAGAGGGGCAGGATGATGGCAACATGCTTTAACCAAACCAGTTTTTAAAAGAGTACAGTTGTTTGATTTTTTTTTTGGAACAGGCAGTTTATAAACTTAGTAGGGTGAATTTTTTATTCTTTATTCTTCGTTTGATTTTTCTTAAATTTGTTTTCTTTGTAATCTATTTACCTAATTTCCCTTTACTACATGTTAAAAAGGAGGTTCTGTGTCAGAAATACCTGGATTGTGACCATTCTCCTTTGTATGACAGTCTGTGGGCACGTTCCTAAGGCAGGTCCACGTGAGCTCCTTCAAAAAAGCTCTTTCCTTCTGAACCACACAGCTACTTCTGAAATGAAGCTTAATTGCTTAAGTCTGGCTGCCACTTTATGTACTCGGATGGAAGGATGTGAAAATACTTGCTGCTTAAAAGCAAAAGTGCCCCAGTGACTGACCTTTGCTCCTGGTGAATCTTTTTCTGTTCCTACCAGGAGAGGAGAAAAGCATGTTACTTTTGCAAACTTCCCAGTCATTACTGTTGATCTCTAGAGAGGGGTAAGGGAAGCTGTGAAGATGAAAACACAAGGCACACAAAGTGCTCCAGGCACCTTGCGTTATGGCCCCAGTCCTCCCAGCAGGGAGGGTGCCACCCACTGGTGCCATTCTCCCCCTTGGCAGCCGCTGCCGAATGTTGTGATCTCCTCCGCAAGTGCGGCCACTTCAGCTCTGCTTCAATTCCTGCTTATAAGTGGCCACTACACTCAGGTGTCTGCTATTCTAAAAAAGCAAAGATGTTTTAATTTTTAAACCACTACTAAATAATTTGAAAGTGCTTAAGAAATACTTGACCAGACCAGGAAATGGTGAGCCAGCCCCACCTATTCTGTGGCTAGCTAGAAATTACCGTAGTGGTACAGGTTGAGAGGAAAGCCCTGCTCTTCTTACGAAATCTGTTCTTGAGAAATGTATATTTACATTGGAGACGTGTATCTTAGTCTCAAAGCACTTACAGTTAGACACTGAGGATTAGTTCCCTGAGTTAGGAACAGAGTTTTGTGGATTTTGCATTATTTTTAGAAAAATTACCTTGTGTCACAGGTAGGGACAAATGTTATCAGTTTCTCTAAGCTGAATAAAAAGGAAAGTAGGAACATAAAAAAAAAAAGGTGTGGTCAGAGGCTGACTCACAGTTTTGTTCAGGCAGTGATTCTGTGCGAGAGGGATTTTTCTGCCGTGTGTTTGCACTCCTGAGCTCTCCTTCAACTTCAGCGTTGCTCTGTCACCTCCAAGTGTCCTGGAATCCCTCAAGCTCTGTGCTCCTATGAGCAAATATCCCACCCTTAACCACACAATAATGTTTTGTTGTCTAAGTTAATATTGGCATTTACAATTTCTAGCAGAACTTATTTTGTGAGTGATGTTCACGATACCCCTTGGTATATAACTTAACTCTTCAAATGCCCTCGAGTACCTGGATGTCTACCAAGAAACAACAATTAATATAACAGCCTATACTATGACAGTTGTTTCTCAAATTAGAAAGCAGTTTCCCTTCTGTACTGGACAAATGGATGGGCAGGAGGAACAGTATTGTAAGAGCTAAAGCTTTTTTTTGCAGAATTTTTATGCTTAAGTGCTTGCAGAGTTTTATGCTTATGTGCTTGAATTAATGACTTCATCGTATTTTATGACTGCCTCTCTTTTTATCAGTTGAATTAGAAAAAACACAAAACCATCACGAGTGTCCTCTTGTACATTGTTTTCATTTTGGCCATGTATATGTAGTGTTTTTCCAGCTAAAAGAATCAACACTCCTGCTCCCACAGAGCCTGAGTGTGAAAAGTCTCTTTACCTCATTAACCATGTGCACTCCCTAAGGGTGGGTTAACAAAGGAGACCTTTGGAATTGTGCTAATGTTAATGGATAGTACATGCTTCAGGTGAGACATTCATATTTTCTTTCTCATCTCATTTTTAAAGAAAAGTACAGAACAGCAAGGTGCTGCAACTTGTTAAAGATGCCCCAGTGTTTTAGCGTGTTTTGAAACTACCACAGCTGAAAAGCAAAAGAAGCTTAGACGTGATGTTTTTTCATTTGAAGCTCCTCATTAAAAAAAAAAAAAAATGCGCCTGAATTTATGCTTAAGGGAAAACTGTGACAAGTCTTAAGTGCTTTTAACAAATAATTTTTCTTTTTTGAAAGACAAAATTTATTTCAGTGAAGAATTGCATTTAATTCTCACAGTTCTAGAGTAGTTTTACTGGCTGCTTAGGTCCAAAGACATGAAGCAGGCTGGAGTTCAAGGGCCTGATAATGAAAGCCAATTTGTAATCCTACAAACTCTTGTTGCTTAGGGTACTTCCCATGCTTATCACTTTACCACAATAAGGGCTTCTTCTAGGAAATCTGTACCAAAGAGAGTAATTGCAGTGCTACTCCTTTGTGTGCTGCTCCAACCCAAGCAAGGTAAAGGAACAAACTGTCCTCAATATTACCAAGGAGCAGAAATTGCCTTCTTGGCCACTCTGTTCTGTTACATCCCAAAAGGGACGTGTAAAGCAGAGCAGCTTGCCTGGTGTTCCACCCCAAAAGGACAGATATCTACTAGGGGTCTCTAGGAGTTGGAATTAGGGAGGCAGAACACTCAGCTCTACAAGGAAGGAAAACCAACTGCTTCAGCAAACCTGTATTTACTATAGTGAGAAATATTAATCAGAATTAAACAAATACACCAAAAGCTACCATCCAATTAAAAATAACCCTCCCCTGTCACCAGTCTAGTGGATAATTATACAATTAGAAATGTTGGAAATGTCATTACTAGAATTAGATTAGGGAAATTTCACTTAATAGAATAAGAGTGTCCCTGGTGATGGTGGCTGTGGGTATCTGCACGGGCAGGGAAATTCCCTGTCCATGCCTCTGTGTCCCTCAGAACTTTGCTGGGAGAACCCCAATAGCATTCCCAGGGTTACATCCCCAGACACTTTGTATGGCTTTACTCCAGGGCATAAATTGTATTTGCTAGCATGGATGTCTTGTGAGAAATAGTGCACTGGCAGTCTACAAATCTGAGTCAAGTATTCTCTATATTTAGTAGGATAAATATAGCAATAAAGTCAACTGGGAAATCTTAAGCTCTGCTGTGGAGAGCAGAGCCATTAAGAAGCGACAGAGCTGTGCATATAAAATGGCAATACTCTCACCTATAGGACCTTCATCTCATTTGCTCAGCTACCCAAATTTACAGTGGAGCCACAGTGTTTCTTCTCTTTGTTCATATGATCTTGTTACTGAAAACGTTCCTTGACAAATCTTCCATTGAGTAGATTTGCTCATCCATAGGATGCTGGAGTGCCTGGCCAGTGTCCCTGTGAGCATCTCTGCTCATATGCCTCCGTCACAGAAATGAGATTGAGAAGGGCTCTGGCTGAGCACTCGGGGTATTATTGATTTCCTTGATGACAGAGGCAATCAGGATGTTTGTGCAATGCGTGTCTCTGACAAATAAGGGCCACAGGGGTGTTGAAGTTGCAGCAGCAGAGAGAGTCCATCTGCTTTACAAATTTCATAGCACTGATGAGGAATGTGCACAAACTGCTCCCCAAACGCTGTCAGTTGCCAAGCATAGCTATCATAAGCGGTGGTAGAAAACTTATAATCAACATAAATTACCAAGGCCATATATTTGATAGGCAACAGAAATAAATGGCAAATTTTCTCAGATTTGTTTTTGATGCCCATTTGAGGATGACATTTGCCTAGTGGGCTGTAACCCCTTCAATCTGAAACTTCTTCACTGAAAGGACTGTATATTAATTTCCAGAGAGTTGTGGTTTTCTGAAAGATACATCAGATAATCAATGTGTTCCCTGAGAGAGGTCAGTGCATCTTAGCAAACAGAAACTTCAGCACGTGTAACAGGTCTAGTAGTGATCATCAGTATCACTCAGAAAAGTTTGTTTAGCCTTCACAGAACTTATGAAACAAAATGTTCCAGTTTCACATCATTTTCTGAGAAAGCAAGTTCTTTCCTATACCTGTTCTGAGCAAATAATGAACTGATACATTTCCAGTTTCTTAAGAATTTCTTCTTATAGCAATATTCATATCTGGGTTCTTTGCACTTGTTTATTCACCCTGAGCTGTGTGTTAGGGTTTACCATGCTGTCACAGCCAATGCACAAGGACTGTAATTACCTGTTTTCCCTGGTTCAATTTTCAAATACTTGCATTTTGGCATAGTTGGAAATTCTCACCTATTCATCTTTTCACTTCTATTATGATTCATCTCAATAGAAAAGAAAAAAGACAAAGTAAAATTCTGCTCACATCTTTAGTGTGTTTTCTTGCAACTCTTACTGCCACCAAAGCCTATTTCAAATACTCCCACTCTTTGCCAGTCTTTTATTTGTCCTTCCATGGTGCAGCTTATCAGCCACTCAGTTGCACAGAAGCAACTGTTTATGGGTTCACAAGGTAGAATGGGTCATGATATTCAAGGTTTGTTTGGGTTTTTTGGGTTTGGTTTTGCTTTCCTTTGTTTTCTAAAGTAGAGAGAGGAGAAAGTGATGAGGATGAGGGTAGGTCAGCTGCGCTTCTGAAGGCAAAATTATTTATGAAGTTCCATTCTTATCAATTATAACCTTCCTCTTGTGCTCCACAGTACAGACAATGCTATAAAGGCTAATACAGTGTCGTATAATAATGGCACGACAAAATCTTGTATATTGATGGTAGAGTCACTCCTTCCTGAGAGCTCCCAGCCAGGCACTTGCCATTTGGTGCATATTTACACTCCAAAGATCCAGGGGTTAGGGGAGCAGCAGCTCTCTGTTAGGTTTCATCTCTGTACTAAGCAGAGAGATGGCAGAAACTGAACCCCCACTTTATCAGGGAAGTGCCACTGCAGTTGTACAGCCCAGGGGAAAATGAGACTGGGGATGACAGATTAACTTTGGGCCTGGTTTTGGCCTGAGGAGAAGTCCAATCAGAAGGTGTCCACAAGAACTGCACCTTCCAGCACTGCTTCCTGTCTTTCACTTCTCTTTTGTCATTTCCTTTCTCACTTTCCAGTATCTGTAAATTCTGTGTGTTCCCAGGGGTGCTTTATGTACTGCATACCATCACAAGTTCTCACACAAAATACCTGCAGGACTGAGTCTATCATGCTGTCATTGATTTATTCTGCTTTATTGAGTCATTTCGCTTTTTAAAAATAGAATATTGCTTTAATTTTTTTTCTTTCACAGAGGTCTATCTAATGAGGTTATTTTTTGTGATGAGAATCCTGCTATGATAAGGATGACAGCAGCAAATCAGCCCAACCCCAGTGAGCTCTGTTCATCCTTGTAGCTGTGAACTTCTGATTTTCTTTAGCTTCTCTACTTTGCAGTGCTCTCTGGCAATCCCACCAAGCTTTGATTTAACAGCCAATGATTTTTTATTTGTTTCCTGGAAGAGTTTTGGGAGCTCTGGGTGCAGGTTATTGAGGACGCTGAGTTTTATTGCTCAGAAAATACTGACACTGTCCTTTGATAACTTTCTTTTGTCTTCTGTCTAGTGAATCATATGACACAAGCACTCTTGGCAGACAAAATGCTGTCAGAGGCGGACTTGCACTTAAATGCTGATAAAATGTCTGGGTGAGCGACTACGTTGTGTTTTAAGCTGTTACACTCAAAAAAGGGAGGTTCTAAAAGATTTCTAAACCCAGAGGGACTTACCAATACCCCTATTGCATCCAGACTTGTAACGAGGAGTGCCAGATTAACTGCTGTGCATTTAGTGTTCCTTTCCTCCACCAGCAGGAATGGAGAATCTGTTGCTCCCATTAAGCAGACAAATGAAACAGCTGCATGGAAGTGATATTTATATTTCCTTGTGTTTTGTGCATCTAGAGTGCATTGCATCAAAGCGAGTAAGGAGTGCGAGTAGAATGGTGTTAGGGAGATAATGAAGACGGTCTTTAAGTTGGATGGTCACTAAATGTGTCGGATTCATGACACCAACAAAAAGAAATGTTCCTATCTACCCTTATTGTTTTATCTATCTCTTTAGATCAATAAACCTCACTCTAGTTGCTTTACTCTGCTTTGGACTGTACAATTGAATTATGCCCTGTGCTTCCCTCTGTCTCCCAATGCATAATGCGGAAGATTCTCTGGGTTGTTACAGGAAATTCAACTTCATTTAATTCACAGGTGATTTGCATTGCCAGCACCCAGTCTCAGTGCCTTGAATCTCCATTCTTTTTATTCCTTACTCTTTTTCAGAAGGCAGGAGACTCATTTTCTTCCTGAGTTTTGTGTAGTGACCTACATCTTCCCTTACACAGAGAAAAAGAGATTGAAGCCCTCCCCTATTTAGTCTTCATCCTGCTTCGATTTTTTACTTTTCTCTTGATCCTTTTTCAGGCCCTATAAGTTTTTTAAGGTAACAGTAGCAATAGCACTCAGAGATACAGATCTCTTGTAAATGTCCATGTCTATTGTTCTGAACTCTTTACTGAGTTACTGAAAGTACTTCATAGTTGGTTGTATTTGGAAAGATGATGCTACAACATCCAATATTCTTGCCTCAATTTTTATATCAAATATATGGTATCCAACTTGCAGTATAAATCAGAAGTTGTTGGGGTTTTTTTATCCACTAGACCTCTACAAACTGTAAACAAGCTGGTTTTATCTGCCTCAATGGTTGCAGTAGTTTGTTGTGGCAGACTGGAGTCCACGTCACTGTAACTTCTGCAGTGCTAACTCCTGCAGGCAGGTTTGGGGGCTCGTTGCACTCCAACAGGCATCTGAAGCCTACTTATTCTGTTAGAAGGAATTTATTTTCGTGTTCACTGACAATTGCATTGGGCTTCAGTGTAAGGTCCAATTTAAGCTGAAAAGGCTTCACCCTCACCCCGTGTCACAAACTGGAGAAGGAGGGATACGAGGAAAGCAAAAAAGGAGAGGTTTCCTTCTGTTTTCTCCATCTCTAGAAGAAAAGGTGGGCAGTTCCCCAGATATTGTTTCACCTCTCATTTGGAAAAGCAACCCAAAGGATCAGCTCCCACAGCTCTAACTATGGGCAGCACCCTGTGGTTCCAGCCCGGGGGCTGGCACAGCCACAGCCAGGACTGTGCACAACAGTGCAGGAGTTTCCCCCCAGGAACCGGGAGAGAGTGGCTCCAGGGAGCCCTCCCTGGCTTTGTCGGGGTGGTTCCCTATGCCAGGGAGGCCTTTCCCCCACCCCTGGCCTGCCCCAGCCCCCCCGTGTGCCCCAGAGCGGGGCTGCTGCCCCTGAGCCCAGGCTCATCCCCTGCCCAGGGAGCCACGGCTGGGCTGTGCTGGCCCACGGGTGTCCGTGGGGGCTCTTCAGCCCCGGGTACTGCTGCCACCAGGGCAGCCACCCCCAGCCTGTGCCATCCCAGCGCTGTGTTTGCTGTGCTGGGGGCTGGGGGCTGTCCTGCTGAGCAGGGTGTTTAGGTGCACATGCTGGCCATCGCTTGTCCTTGCCCTAAATCCTGTAAAGTCTGCCAGGACAGAACACATCTCACACACTGCTCTGGCAGCATTTTGTACCCAGGGCTTGTCGTTTCACTGAGTGGTGGGACAATTTATCAACCTATATCTAAAGTACCTTCTTCCCTGGAGACAGATACTTAAATTCAACTGCTTAGAACATTAACTTCTTTCACTAATACGAATGATCAAAATGTGTAATTGCTCGAGATATTTTATTTTGAAAAATGGTTATAGTGTGTGTAGTGTTGCTAATTACCTGTGAAATTTCAGATTCATGTTTAATGGTCACAAAGAGCTTTGTTTACCTCAGTATAATTTAGATTCTGCACTAAAATACCGTGTTTCTACTCTTTGTTTAATTATTTCAATACTGCACTAAGAATCCTATTTTCCATTTGCAGTCAGCCGGACTCTGGCCCACAGAATAACAAAAATGTTGATGACATGTTTACCATCCCATGTGAAATGGAACTTCTGTGTAACTTGTTGGGAATTAGTAGTTGAGAAAGAACACATATTTTTTTCTTTCCTTTGGTTTTACTTAATGCTTATGAAGCATTTTCTTGGCTCACTCAATAGTGGCCTCAGGAAAACTGTCTATGTAGAAATGATATTAAAAAATATCAAAGCTGCTAGTGCAATACAAAATATTTCTTAAAAATGTTAAAATGTCCCAAATAAAAAATTTGGATCACATCAGCTTGGTGTTACTACACCTATTTTTCCATAATGAGAGAGTTTCATGTGCCTGACCAGAAAACACTGGCATACATTTCTATTTAAATATATTTTTCTGTTTTCATCTCCCTATTGTTCTAAGTAATATATTCCATACAAGATGAATTAAGCAACATACTTCTCATCTCTGACATTTTTCTTCTTATGGTTAAAAAATAAGTATAGACTGGTATTCCACAAAAGTACACACTGAATCATTCTCATTAATTAAGGATTGCTTTTACATCCACTTCAAATTACTTTAATAATAGTCTTGAGATTATCTGTTTTGTTAAGCTGAAATATATGAGCAGCTGTGTTACTCCTACAGCTTTTGGCAAGTTGCAGGAATGCAGCACCTATGTGCAGCACCAGGGTCCTGTGAGAGCAGACTCAATTGCTCTTCCATGCAGCTCTTTCGCCTGCCCGAGAACTGATTGCACAATTAATAGTCACGTTAGTATTTGTTTTATTGTTCCACCGTTACACTGCAAGCAAATACTTCAGGTAGGTTGGTAAGACTAGCAGAGCTGGGTCCTTTGTGGCATTTTTTCATTGAAGAGCCTGGAGCTGGTGGTATTAATCATCTGATTAGTCAAGCTTGTGCCTAAACACCTTGCTAAACTGAAGCTGTGGCATGGAGATCACCATAAAATCCTCCTGGCTGCAGATAAGAGCCTGAATACCAGCACAGCCTATGTGACCTTTGGACAGTTTCTGTATTAGCAACAACAAGCTGCTGCTCACTGAGATAGTGCTGTATTGTAGTGACTCAGATCCTTTTTCATACTGAGAGCCATGGTGACACCAGTAACAGCAGAAACGCTGCTTGGGTGGCTGCTTTCCCCCATGTCCACAGGGACAATACCTTTTTTTGAGGATTGTCAACATGCTGGTGACAGTCACAGCACTACTCACTTTGACCAAGCCCTTTGTGCTGACGCTACAGTGTTTTCAAGAGCTGGTAGGGGCCTGATGTCTTCTTAAGACAGTTTTCCATATGCATCCCACTTTGAGTTCTGATCCAGCTCCTGGCTCTCAGCCACTTCTCCTGTCTCTGATATTAATCTTGTCAGTGACCAGCAGGTTAAGCTACTGCAGCAGATCTCATTTTACCATGTCAGCCAGGCTTGAGCCTGTCCCAGAAGCTGCCAAACCTGAGGTGACAGCATACAGAGGATTGGGCTCACTGGGAAATGGACTTTCAGACGCTGATTGTCTTTGAGGCCCACTTACAGCCCTTTCATAAAGCTCTCTTTCTATATCTGAAGTTTATATAATACTCCCAACATAATCACTGAAACGTGCTCCGTTTCTATGGTGACGGGTGCTGGTGGAGAACTCTGAGACAGATGAATTGGAGAACAAAAAGGCGCAGGAAGCTGAGAGCCCCAAGTTCACTGTGCAGAGCTAATTTGTCTGTGCAATGTTTAAATAATAGGATGAGAAACCTACAGGAAAAAGTAAAACAGATGTAACTAACAACAGATCTCATCTGGTACTAGCAAACCTAACCAATGTTCCTCCCGTGTTCTTTTATTTCTCGAATGTTAAAAATAGTTGCACAGGCTTAAGGATGCAATAGAAAAGTTGGCGGCAGAACTGGAACTGAAGAGTCACTGAAAAGTGGTCTGAGTTTGAGATCAGGATTGACGAGTGGTAGTGGGAATATCTGTGGGATCACTGGAAATACTGGGAAGATGCAAGGTGGTATAGGAGAGGTATGGGATAGCATTAAGCAAAAGGACAGAGCCGTAAGGGAGCAGAGGTCAAGCACCCTTGTACCAAGTCTATTTAACATTTAATCTTCTGCTTTTCTCTTACTCTTCTTTTTGCCAGTATTTAACTGAATGAGTATCACAGATATATAAAAAAGGGCTGTTCAAGTAGCAAGGAAGTCCAAACCACACTACGTTTGCTATGAAAACGGAAGGTCTTTTAAGCAGGGAACATAAATCTCTGTGCACGTTTTCCATGCCTTTGCAGTTGGTGCCAGCAGTCATTCCAACTTGCCATGGTTTGAGCAAAGTTTCAAATATTTCTTTCACTTTCCTTGTCTGGAATCCCTTTGTGTTTCCCGTAGCACTGCTGCTGTGATATTCACTGTGCTGTTTGGGGAGCATTATGTGCTTGACTAACCTCCCACTATCTGGGTTCAACAAAATGCATTTCCTCAAGCTCCATACAGCAAGATCTGCAGCTCCTGTAACAAAGCAAGGGGAGGATGGGTTTGAGTTCACTGACCACAGCTCTGCAGCTTTTACATTCTGCAGCAATTCCTGACAGAAGTCGAGGAGGCAAATGGCAGCTTCATTGTGTCTCTGAGCACCAGCAGCGTAGTCACTGGTGGCTTAGCAAAATCCATTTCCCTGTCAAAGGTCAGTAGAGTTTTTAAGCGCATCTGTTTAGAGAATAGCAGCCTGATCTGTCTGTTTGATGTTTATAACTCATTCACAGCTAAAAGTTGACTATGTCCATCTTATGTGGGGGAAAGAGAAGAAAAACATGATTTGGAATAAGACACGGGTCTAGGAAAAGAAAAACTCACGCATTTTGCTTCTAGCTCTGTTGTGAGCTTTCACACGGTATTCATTTGAAAACATAAGGCTGCATTGTCTGAACCTCAGATATGGATTGGAAGAAAAGGAAAAATGAAAAAGGATTCTTGCCCAGTAGTTTGAGAGACATATAGTAGACAAAGATTTATTGGATTTATTGCTGGTATTAGTTCCCCTGTGACAGACAGGAAGAGGGAGAAGGGATTCTTTGCACTTTTTGTAACCATGTGTTTCTCTATGTGCACCACTTAAATATGTTGGAAGCGTTTTGTTGACAAAGGCAGCAAATAGTTGAGACATGAAGAAGGAAAGCCAGGAGAAATACCTCCTGTTTTTTTCACTGCTCTGATGGCAGCTTGGTCCCAGATCCAAGTCTGAGCCCAAGAACTCATTTTTCTCTTTGGCTGGTGTTCGTGTGTCCTGGAAAGCAGCTCTACCAGTGCATCCCACTGCTCTTCCTGAAGGATTGGAGTGGATAGGACACTCATTAGGTTAAATGTAACTTCTCTAATTGCTTTGTCATTATTTGTGTTCCAGCATGTTACAAAATGCACAGGACAAGATTTAGCAACTGTACCTTGTTTCAGAGTTCCCTATTTTACTGGAGGCTGCCAGCCCCTAAACATCTCTGTAATATGGCAGAGATGGGACCAGGAGATTAATAAAGTTTTAAAATCCCTTCCTAAGCATTTTGTAAACTCTAATATGATGTGACTCAGTAATTACGAGAAACCTCAGAGAGACAACTGTTCAGATGGAAGAGTTTTTAATAAACCTATTAACTTTGTAAGCGAAGTGAGCAAAACTCTCAGGAGTTTCATTGATCCTTGTCTTTTTTAAATGATGTCATAGCCTTCATGTTTGGTTAATTGAATGTTTTGTCTTAAAAAGATGCTGACTCTAAATATGATCTTGACACGGAAACCAAAATGTTTGAAGCTTCACCTAAACAGAGTTACACTTAGGAAGTGTTTCTATCTAAGGGAAAAATCACTATTTCTACCCAGTCCCTTCTGGAGAGAGGCACTGACTGCTGAAAGACTGTCACTGCAGGAATGCCTGCTGGAGTAAGGAATTACCACCAAGCCTACCAGACTTTCAGTATTTGTCTAGAACCATCTAGAATTCAGTGCCTTTAGAATTCAAGCAGTGTGTCCCTCCAGGAGGGACAGAGCACCGGAGTCACATAATGCCCATTATAGGCTGCATTGTTAATCCTAGAAAGTGCTTACGGTCACATTCCTGTCTTCTGCTCTGTGATACATCTTTCTGCTCATTTTTACTATCCTAAAAACATATTCAGCAAGTGACTTAAGCTGATTAAAATTCTTTTACAAAGGGACTAAAACGCTGAAATTAAAATGCTTACAAATCATTGCTTTTTGGGAAATTGAAAAACCAAGATCAGTGTAGGTATTGTACAAAATGAATTAAGACTTTAAAAATGCAAATGCTTTCCTTGAGGTGTGCACATGTGGCAACTGGATAAGTCTGTAATATACTTTCTGTTTTCTCATCTTTGTGACTTCTGTATTCCATTCCCCTGTTATAGAGCAGTTTCTCAGGTATAGCTACCTGGTTGGAGGTGGAGGAAAGGAGGTGGGCTTTTATTTTTTGTTTCTGAGTTTATACTCATTGTTTAGCTTTTCAGTTGGTGGGGCTTTATTGTGTAGATTGTGAGACATCACATTGTCTGAACTACTTAGTATGAGTCACCATTTGTAAACTGTTTATTGAACTGAGCATAAACAAGAAGTTACACAGAGTGAATGTACAGAATAAATAACTATTTTTAGATTGCTGTAAGCCCTTCAAAAGTCTTCATTCTACTGAGGTAACATTCTCTTGTAAATGGATGTATTCAGAGCACAGTTCTGATACTACTGTCATTTAAAGCAGCATGAAAAGCAGAAACTCAAACAGTCAGAGTACTCACATTGCTGTGAAAGGCAAATGTCAAAGGCGCTTATGAGCTACTGTCTTCAGGATGTGATTCTGGAGCAGGGCTTGAACGTGCAGGGGACACAGGTCTGGCTTGGTGTGGTAAAGTCAGCTCAGATAAGTGAATTCCCAAGCTGACCATATCCCTGCTACACCAGCCCTTCCAAGGCAGCAGGAAAGAAGCCAAACAGCTACATTAGGGCTGAGCCATTCCCCTTCTTTTTCCCTCTTCTGCTGAGTAGCTGTGATATTTGTTGTGACCAGGGAAATGTGGGGTTGTGCATCTGATGTCGTTTATTCAGCTGTGGTGTTTCTCACATATCAGTGCCTGGAGTTACTGCCATGTGCTGCCTGTGTTCCACAGCAGCTCCAAGCACTGTGGATGTGCCAAGGCAGATGTGCGTGGGAGCAGCTGTGGTGCTGCACATGGGACAAGTCAGAGAGGTCCTCACTAAGGGGTCCATGTGGCCACCCTGCCTCCACAGCTGGTCACAGTAACACTGCTGCCATTGCGGGCACCATCTCTGACATTAAGGGTTTTCCTGCCTTGCCTCCAGCTGCCTCCCTAAAAACACTAAGATCTTGTAAGCCTTTGTCTACCTGCGAGGGTCATGAAGGTGTGGCAGCCACTGTAAGGTATCTAAAATTACAGATGCATGTGTTCAGGAAAATGAATTCCACTCTGGTGTCATAGCTGAGGAGTAGTTGTAGCTCTGACCTTCCAGTTTTCCTGTAAAGGAATCAGTTTCAGAAGTCACACCTTGAGCCTTTTTTCTCCTATTGCAGAGTCTCATCCTTCTACTGCCCTCTGACAAAATGCAAAATCTGCTGCACTCACTCTCTTGTTCAGGAAACACCACAGACCTGGCTTCAAAATCTGCAAATTCCTGCAAATCCGTGACAGATGCAGTGACTTAAACGGGTTTTAAAGGCAGTTATTCCTCTCTGTTTCACACTTTTAAAAGTATAGTTGGATCACCATGTGGAGTTTGAGGCTCCCCAGTACACAGAAGATGTTGCCAGTGAGTGCAGTGTGGGGCCACAGAGTGAGCAGAGCACACGGACTGTGAGGAGACCCTGGGGGGATGCACTGGGCTTGTTCAGATTAAGGAGTCTAAGAGGAGCTCTTCAGCTCCCTGATGGTGGAGAGAAGGTAAAGCCAGATTCTTCAGGGGAGAAAAAGAGCAGGAGATAATGAGCACAAATTGTAATATGAGATATGCTGGTTATGAAAAAAAATCACTGTGAGGGATATAGTGTAGGAGGATTTCCAGAGAAACTGCAATCTCCATCATTGGAGGTAGCTCAGAATTTGACTGGACAAGGTCTTGAGCAGTGGGATTCAAGTTCACCCTGCTTTGAGCACAGGGTTAGAGCTCTCAAGGTCATTCTAACCTGAATTACTCTGTAATTCTAACCACTGACCTGAATAAGAATAGGCCTATGAGCACCTACCAAATCTGAGCCCCAAGCACAATGCAATACACCTTCAGGATCTATCAGAACTGCAGTACTCTTTTGACTACAAATTGCAATCACTCTTTAACTGAGTTTCCCAGGTAAATCACTGCAGGACTCTTAAGCTTTTAGAGCTCCGAGTTGCCAGTGTTATTCAAATAAGAACCCTCTGCTCGAGCTCACTTGGGAAATTAAATAACTGTAACTGTGACATGTGTATTGGCCCAGTAAATCTATTGTAATTCCTTCCGAGACTCTCAGAGGGGCATTATGTCATGTAGTACCCTCATGTGTGATCCTTGGACTCAAAGTTTTGGGGTAAATCAGAAAGACAAACCTCCTGCAGGTCCACTTGCATTTAATGGACTTTACAGTTTTACTGCAGCTGCTATTTTTCCATGGGTGTTTGCTATGCTTTTTGCAATGTTTCCATGAAGTTTTAATGAATGTTCGTGTTTCATACAATTTAGTCCTGCCTTGTTCATCATGCAGTTCAACAAAAACATTCCTGTTAAAATCCTAAAGAACTAAGAGCAAAAATGTTTTGTGTAATTGTTGAACTGCAGCATTTGCCCATTACAGTGATCTTGTACTGTTCCTATCCCAAGTGTTATAAACTGTAGTTTCAAATCATTTTATAAAGATGGGATTTGTTGCTCATTTCCTTAGTGGATGTTGTCAAGGAAGACTCCTGCTTGTTCTTCTTATACCACTGCTTTAACCCCATCTGGGCAAAATCTTAATTTTGTCCCATTTTTCTTATTCCAAAATATTTTGAGCAACTACCTTTGATAGTATTTAATTTTAAAGAAAACGAACACAATCTCTTAAAAGCTCTAATCTTGAACTCACAATTCTGAGGGTAATTTTTCAAGTCACATAAATAGTATGAGGCCATAATTCCACAGTGTATGGGATGAGTTGGCCACATTATTTATATGAAGTAATGTCCAATCAGTGGTTTTCTCCACGGTACCTAATTGGACATAAACCCAGAAAATTTGATCATTTTTCTATAACGTTAGATTTAAAAATAGAACGCAGCTTGAGAAATGCAAAAGGAAATCTATACAAATACCACTATTATTCAAGTATATGAGTCCTGACAACACCTCTCTTTTTTCATCAAAAGAAACAGCAGTAAGTAACTGAGATCTGTCAAATGTTTTGCATGGTTCATTAGCTATATTGCCTCCACATTTTTACATTTTTTAAACATTTTAAGTTCAGTCACTCAGATTTTGACAAATAGAGCTTTGCTTCTCATTTTAAAATGTGTCATTTACAAAGGAAAAACTGAATCCTGAGATTTCTGATCAGACTGAGTTTTTCACAGAGATTTTGGGAATAATTTATTTGTCCTTCGCTTGGACAAATCCATGAATATCACACTCTCTGGGAAAAATGCCATCATTTCGACCGTTCATCATTGCATGGCAACATTTTGATCTCCTCCCAGGAAAAGCTTCTTTTTTTTGACTAGAAGACATTCAAGAGAGCAATACCAGCTAGTCTTCAAAGAACAGAAATACCCATGTCCTGTGGTGACCAGATTTATTTCACAGTCCCCAGAACCAGCTCAGACAGTTCTGGTTTAACTTCAGCTGTCGTCACACCACATACAGCAAACTCTGCTGATGCTTCTCCATTATGAGTTTCAGTGGCATGGCCAACTCAGCTCATGTTGCAGAAATTATTAAGGTTCTTTAAGCGGTACAAGAGTATTTTGAAATAAATCTTTTGCTACCACTTGCTGTAGCTGAACAGCAATAATATTAAATCCTGTAGAAGTCCCATAGGATAAATATAGTAAATGATGGAAATAAAATCTTATCATCAGATAGCAACAAAAAATCAATCACATCACTGACTTCCCAGAGCAGATTATGCTCACGTTGGTATTTCAAGCATTTTCCTTTAAAAATAAGTGGTAATTTCAAGTTACACTTTTATATTCCTTATTTCCTGCCCCTGCTTGAGCAGGAGGTGGGACCGGATGACCCCAGTGTGGCCCCTTCCAACCTGACCCATTCTGTGAGTCTGGAAATTTGGGATCTGGTTTTTGAGTTTTGGCTGAACCAGTCTTGGAGTTATGTGCAGCTCAGCAACTCAGGGGCAGCTTCTGTCCAAGCTTTATGGGACAAGCTTTGTAGGGAGGAGGTTGTTTATTTGAATAGGAGGCAGAGGACAAAGAGGGAGTTTTGATCACATATTGGTCATTAAGCTCAAAAAGGTGATGTGGTCATTGTACTGAAAGACACTGAACTTCCCCAAAGTATTTTTCTCCTATATCAGTTTCTTAAAAAAATCCGTTCCTTTTTCCCACCCTCTGAATTTCAAATACCATGCTCCAGTGTAGAATATGGAAGTAATACACTTGGTCCTTCTTGGATCTCTTCCAGCTCTAAGGAAAGAAAAGGAGCTGATCAGCTCCTCTGGCTTGGGAAATGCTGGCTTCAATATTTTAATTATTTATTTGTTGCACAGGAACCACTGTGCTACAGTTACTGTAATGTTTTGATTTCTTGCTTCTGAAGTCCTTCCATGTATTGGCATCTTCTCAAAGCTCTGCTCTATCCTGTAAAGTCTCTGACACAGAGCAGTGCAGAGTCCTAAGAAATCTTCTGGAAAACAAAGCTGAAATCTTGATGAATTCTGTATTTGCAGGAACTGACAATTCCCAGCTGTTCTCCTCTTATTACCAATGCACTCTTACAGAATAGCACAATATATTATTAAAGGTAAAGGCTTCATCTGTTTATTTTATGTGATTTCTTGATAGGTGATCCAGAGATTCCTACAGAAGTAAGGAGAAGATGGGGAGCAATGTCTTGCGATGTGCACCTGAGCTAAACCCCCTCATGCTCAGTGTAATGTTCAGTTAGAAAATAAATGGGTGTAAATGGAATATTACCCTACTTTTCCCAAATATGGATGGTCTTGCTGTTCTTGGCAGAACTGCTGCCTCTTTTAACTCTTGCCTCTCCTTGCATCTCTCATGCTGTTCCACAATCAGAGCTGGCAAAATTAAGAAATTATGGAAAAATCTCATTCATGACACATGATAAGTTTTTGCTGACCTTTACTGCTTTCTTTGTTTTTTTTCTTTGGCTGTTGGGAAAAGAGAAATCAGGGCCTAATCTTCATCCCAGAGTGTTTAGGAGCTGCACAGTGCAGTTCATCTGTGATACCAAAATGTGCTTTTGAATCCAACCTGAACCCAAGGAACAACATGAGTTGAAAAAAAGTCAATAGTAAGAAAGTTTTCAGTGTCATTATAAACACTTTTTTCACAAAGGTCCAATCCTCTTTACTTCTGTTCTTGGTTCCTAAGTTTTTCTAATGCAGATTAAAGGGTCTTTTGAGGGGAGGCATCTTGTCTTGTTTTGCTACCTGCCTACATTTTCCTCAATGAGTCCTTAGTATCTGGTTAGTTTATTTGGAAGTCTAGATAAAAGCTGAACTGTTTGGAAAGTCTGGATCCTGCTTTGAAGAAAAGCATCTCAAGAGATTTTGGTTTTTTCAGCCAAAGGAAGTTAATGTCAAGCTTCATCCAGATAATCTCCCAGTATTAATGTTTCACTGACTGGGACGTCTTTGGACAGCTGTAATATTTGTAGCAGTTCCTTTAAATCATCACTTCTGTCAATTTGAAAATGCCGTGGTATAAAGTTTACAACCTCTTTTTTTTACAGTGCCACCCACTGTAAATGCTGCTGTACTAAGGAGTCAGTTAATATGGCATTATAATATATGGTATCTCTTGTGACAGTGGAAGTAGAATAATATCATAGCTGGAATATGTCATGTTAGCTTGAAATTTCTTTGCAGATTGTCATTGTGATGCAATTTGCATTCAACTTTTAACAAAAATGTTAAAGCAGTCATTTTTGATGTACTGCTTGATTTCAAAACAGAATTCTCAGGAATGCAGTGCTTTGTGCTTTCCAGATAAGCTAAAACCAAAGCAATAAAGAATTATATTGTATGAGATGGTTAGCAACGGGGGTGAGTTTTGCCTTCCTGGGTTTTGGAACATGTATTCCAGTAACACTAAAGAACTTCGCAAAATGAGCTGTGATACTTCAGAGGAGCATGGTGCTTTCACAATTGCTGTTTCAGCTATCTCACAGACTATCTGTGCCTCTTTCTGTCACCTGAAAGACTCCGTGTATTTGATGAAATGGGTTTAATGTGTAACATTATATAATTGCCAGCTTCTGTGACTGTACAAGACATCTTGGCACAGTGGCTTTCAAAATGATTGGTAGTAAATGGAAAGCTGTAATTGAAATTAATGGAAAGTTTGCTGCTTTTCAGTAGGATTTTGCATAATAGTAATAAACACTATACACCATATTGTTTGTATTTTAAACTTGCTGCCTGGAAGAGTTCTCAGTATGGGTCATACAAGTCCTGAAAACCATCAAAATGCTTTTAAACTGCATGGAAACAGAAAATATGAAGTGCTTGTTCCATTTTCTCTCTTCCTCTCAACTCACCTAAATGCACAAGCCCTGTTCCACAGACCCTGTCATTCATGTGAAACTAAAAAGCTCTGTCAACATGGAAATTCTCCAGACTGTCAATTCCCTTAACTAATCCAATTTCTACAGACAAAGCATCTGCTGTGCTTTTAGCAAGTGCTGTATTTGCTGATAGGAAGGGAGAAAGATATTGGTGGGGGGATCAGGTCTGGGATCTTCTGTAGGAATCAGAACTCCGTTTGCAAATAACTAGTAAAAGTAAAAATCAAATAACAGCTGATCGCGTTAAAGAAAAGCCTTTGGAGATGCTCAATGAGAATCTGGGTTACAGTTATAAGGAATGTATATATCAATATTCTGCAGGAAACTGTAGAATAAGAACTCTGCCTGAAAACCTAATGGTGGTACTGATGGATCTTGTGGGATAATCTTCCTTCAGTGGAAGGATCCTTCAACCCTTCCATGAGCGGATACCACTCTACATACTGCTTTCAATCTTTTACTCATTCCCATTGAAATGAATAGAGCTTCTGCACCATTGATTTCAAAACCATTTTATGTAGCAGGAAGAATATATAATAATAGTAAAAAGACACTGTAGTAAGAAAAATAGGTTGTTTGTGTGTTACGCATGACTCAGCAGAGCCCATATTTTGTAACTGTTCAAAGCTCCTTTGGCCATTAATCCTTCTCCCAGTAAAGTCTTGGCCTCAGGCACCTTGCCATATGCTTGAGGTGGGAATGGTGCAATGGGAAACCTACAGCTTTCTACAAGGCAGAAATAAAGCAGGAGTTGCAGCACTCTGATACAGATTAAAATCACTAATTAACTTTATTGTTACTGAAAATGAATTTTGTATTATGTAGCCTAATCCCAGGAACCTAACTTTGCTGCATTAACCAATGTCAAGAAAGAATAATGAGTGACCCATTCAGGGATAAGGTGTATGTACTAAAATGTTTTCAGCTGTCTATTGTGTGGAGCAGAAAGAGGCAGCAAGCTGAGCAGGAGAGGTACCTGCCCATCTGGCTTGTCTTCAACTAAAATATCCCTTTTTCTTCTTTCCATCTGAGTGATGTCCCTTCCAGCCCCTCCTGATCCTGCGTGGTGACTTGGTCCTTCCCCACATGGTGCCAGAGGTGCTGTTCTGCCCCTGCTGCCCCTCAGCACAAGTTCCCAACCCTGGCTGTGGCAGCAGAGCCTCACAGCGGGCTTTGGACACGGATTGCTTCCAACACTGACTGGCGGCAATTCAGAAGACAGATTACTGTCCTGGTATTTCAACCTTCTGCTGAATGCAGATACCACCTGGTGCTGCTCACGCTTTTGTATCAGGAATTATTTGGTTTGGTCTGACGTGCCCTTGTCTTTTACTGTAGCTGTAGCATCCCTGATAGGAGCAAACAGGCAGCAGAGACAGGTTTTTAAAAATATCGAAGTGCTTAGAGAGGCAGAAAATCACACTGCATGTTGGGCTTTGTATTTAGGTGCCAAATACCTTTAAAATCTCAACCCTAAAGCTTCAGTTTCTGAAATTGCACTTGTGTCAGAATTCCAGCTGTTGTCCAGAAGAAACTCATCTAAAGATGAGTGAGGAAGAGGAGGGATCAGTTGCACAGATGTTTGGGTCTTACTTACACAAAGAGATTGTAAGTTTTACAGAAAGTATATCCTAAAGATTAAAAATAGGACAAAACCCTCCAAAATGTAAGCTTTAGAAAAAATTCTTACTTTAAATTGATCTAGTGCCATTCTTTGTATTTTTTTGAGGTCTAACTAATTTTTGAAACCTTGGCTTTGTTCTTAAATAAATACCACGGCTGAATCATTACCCTCCTGCTGAGGTATATACAGACAAGGGAAGATTTTAGCACAAAGTAGCAGCTTCATGTCTGAGTGTCTCCATTTTTGGCAGCTTGCATCTCATTCTATTATTCAAGCATGGGGGCAGGATTTGAATGTAGAGTGTTGGGGGTTTATTTTAGTTTGTTTAATTATTAGCTTAGAACCAAAAATAGTGCAAGTCCTGATTTACTTTAACACTAAGGGTCCTATTCATAGCATCCAAGCCACAACCATGAGAGAATTGCATAACTTAGGGATGTAATAACTGTAATTACTGGAACAGCAAAGGTCACTGGGTCCATCACTATTATTTCTTAATTTCCCTTTTACTTTTATCCATTTGTGCATATAGTCCTACTTTATCCATTCCTTCTCTGAACATCTTCTCTTGTTATAAGCATGAGTGGATTCGCTGTCCCTGAATTAAGCAGGACACCAACTTTTCCTGAATGTCTCTTTTTTTTGGTCTAAATGCTATAACTTTTCAGTGCTTCCTTCTTCTGCTTCAAATTTTTGTCTGAATTTTTAATCATTAGGGATCCATTGAGAGTGGTGGCGTTCCTGTCACCAGCTGTCCTTAAAGTGATGTCCGTGGAATCCTTCCACTGGAGAAGCATTTACTCACCTTGCTCTTCACAACATTAACGTGGCTAATATAAAACTGCTGTATTTGCAGTCAACCCTCACTTGTTCATGGCTATATAGCTGTTACCCCTCTACCTTCAGTCTGGTTCATTTTGGGGTCATGGATCTTTCACCACATCCTGGAGGCTCACGGCTGCTTCCACTTAAGGAAAAAGCCTCGTCTCTAATACAAGGTCCTGTTCTGACACAGAGCACTGTCTGTGATGTTTCCAGTACACTAAGGCAGGTTATCCATGGCACAGCTTAGATTTGATCCCACAGAAGACCATTACCAATACAGCTTAGAATTATCCCCTGTACAACATCAGATTTTGAAGTATTTGTCTATTTAGGTCAAAAGGAATGCTACCAAATCAGGGCAAAACTGCGTAGGAGGCTCTTTGGTTTGCATCCTCATTTATCTCACTGCTGCACTCTGCTCAGTGCAGTTTCTAAACTTGCCTGAGTGAGGCTTCCCTTCCATCAGATGAGGGATTGAGGCTGAGGGCATTAAATAACTTCTACTGAACCATAGCAGGCACCTGCATCTGCCACAAATCAAACATAAGTCTTCTAAATCCCACAGCAGCAAAGCCAGCATAAGTCATCCCTCAGAAAAAGCAAAGTTTCTTGGTATTCAGGATTCCTCAGAATTTGAAGGGGACCAGTTTTGGGAGAAGTTTGTCTGCTTCTATTTTAAAAATTCATGTCTTCCCAACACATTTTATCACAGCATGTCATAGAAACAATATTACTGACTGGCAAAGTGACACTAATCTAGGATGAAGTGTCAAAACAGGGCTTTCTCTCAAACCAGGAAACTGCTTAATGGTAAGCAAACTTACAAGAACAGGGCTAAGAGAAACCAGGTCGGATTAGTCTTACTTGTGCTCCACCCTGGATCAGAACTTTGGTAATAATGCCATGTCATCTTTCCCAACTGTTCTGTTTATCTGGCAAACTCCCCACACAATTGCGTTTTCTTTTACCAGTATTTTAAATGTAAATTTTTCATTTGACCTGAAGAGTTTTCTGGAACATTTTCGTACTTGTCCTTCCAAAGAGCTTTGGTGCAAGTTTTCATTTCTTCTATGGGATTTTGGAGGGAGGATTCACATATTTTCTATCCTGCCTGGTGCATTATTGTGTCAGGAGCCCACACGCAGTGGAATAGCCTGGGCATGGTCATGATGGACCTGCCTTACACCTGGACTTTACTCCCAGCTGGAAAAGTGCTGGGAAGCTGTGCAGTGAAGATGTAGCTTCAGCTGATCCAGCACTGGTGAGAAAGCTCAGCAGCTCGGACATCGTTCAGTAAATACTGGAGTGAGCTCCTCAGTGTCCAGCTCAGGAAAGATCAAGGGACCCAGAGTGAGTTTAAAGAAGCAGCTACACAGAAATGCTGGAAGTAAAGTCAGTCTTTTCCCGAGTTTATAGCTTGGCACCAATCATGGATCCTGAAAGCTCTGTCTCTAGCTGAGTTTAAAAGTGCTTGCTTTGACCTGTAAACCCCCTCAGGCTCAGTAAGTTAGAACTAACATTTTTTTCTTACTGTCATCTCTTACCTGAGTAGAGATGCTCTGAGTACAGCCACTTTGAGAAAAAAAGTCCATTAATATTTTATATCTAAATGAATAATAAAAATAAGAATAATATTTGAGGACATGAGAGATTAGTCAAAAGTAATTTAAAATACATATGCGCATTTTAATGTAAATTAGTACGAGCTATTATGACTAGTCTGGATAGACTATTATATCACTGCCTAGATAAACTGCTTTCCTGCAGGTCTCCACAGTGAAATCAGAAGTGTGGAATGGATTAGAAAGTACATGGAAGGCAAAGCCCCAAACAATCTGCTGCTGTTGAGGAAAAAGGAATGAAGTGGGACATAGACTTAGGGCTCTGTTCTCGGTGGAAGCCAAACTTGGTGTTCTGAGGGAAAGGAAAAAGGTTTTTGAATCATGCATGTTACAGATCAAGCCTGTTAATAATTCAATTCCCAGCAGTTGGTGCCTGCACATTCTGTGACTCCTTTTACCTGAAATACTTCACTTTCCAAGTGATAATATACTGAGCATTGAATACTTGATAATAAAATAATTGTTTTAATTGAACTCATAAAACATTAATCTTTACTGCAAATTCTAGAAATAAGAGGGTTTTCAAAGTGCATTAAGCCACATTTTTTTCTTCAAAATGTAGGCTAAAATCTATATACATACAGAGACATACTTTCAAAATTGCGGGACTCTTACATGGAGATGTGTAACTCCTCTGCAAACAGGAGCTTGGCTTGGTGCAGTGTAATAAATTGTCAAGTCTCTCTGCAAAGGACTTTCCTGCCCCACTGGGGTGTGCTGAATAGGAGAAGTTGTAGCTGAGTACTTGCAAGAGCCAAAAAGAGAAAAATCATATGAAGAAGTGAAAAAAAACCAAAACCCAACCCTGTTCTGAAGGAGTTTGATTTCTGTCGAAAGGAATTAATTCCCTTTGAAAGGTATTCCCTTCATTGCTAATTAATTCACAGGCACCTAATGTGTGATTTCAATTTAAAGAGCTAATCCCCTTGTGTGAGTTCAAAGAGGGTTTTTAAAAAATGGAACATTTCAAATGCCTATGAAAATGCAAAGAAAATTGAAAGGGGTTAAAACTTAAAGAGATCTGTTATTTCCCCAGAAGTATTTCTAGAAAGGGTTTGTGTGAATGGGTGTGTATACATGTCTATGTAATACATATTATACATTTATATATATATATATGACAAGAACTGAATGAGCTGATCTACAATAATCAAGATGTTAATGGAGATTTCTTATTTAGCCTTACAAAGACTTCAAATAGATCTAAAAAAACCCAACCAACTTTAAAAATTGCAAAGTAGAACCATACCAACATGTGAACTTTAAAACCTTTATGCACAGAATTCCTGTGGTGCTCCAGTGTGGTCAGGGAATTTCCTACAGAGAGATTTGAATGGACCTTCTGCAGAACTCTGCCCCTGAGAAATGAAGTGCAAGAGCCACAGACAGAGCTGCACTTAGCTGGGAGAACTAAATGCAGCAAACCAGTTTTATCCATATACAAAGCACTTTCATTCCAAATGTTGATCTTTGGAGAATAAATATCTTTTTTTCACTTTTCTTTTTTAATTTTGAAGACTTCAAAGAACAGAATGAACTAGAAAAGTCAATTTCAATAAACAAATAGACGTTTTTAAATGGAAATTTTATTTTTTGGTATCAAGTGACAACTTATATCTCTTAATTTGGAAATGCTTAGAAAAATCAGATGACATTAGCCACCCAGCTATTTTAAGAAAACTGCATGTTTTTTAAGAAAATGCAATAAATCCTCCCCAACCTATTGCATACTGCAGTGCTTAAATATATTTATTTTCTGCTCTATTATTTATTACTTTTGTCCTTCCTTACACTCTCATGCCAGCTTAATTTATCTTTATTCATGATAACTGGAGATGGTGGCAAGGAGTATTTGTTTGAGGACAAACACTTCTGGAAGATAACAAAACTAACTGCTGACCTTCATTTGGGAAGAGGCACTCTGGGAATAATACTGTGAGGAAAAACCCCCAAAGAATTAACAACAAGATTCCCTGATGAGAGCCTGGAACAAGCCTTGGGATGAGAATCCAGGTAGCTGGGAGACCTGCTGGTAATAAAATAAAATTATTTGCCAACTTCTAGTTTAAAAAGTTGAGAATTTCTGGCTGCTTCTGTTCTGTCCCCCAATCAGACAAGATCTTGGTTTATAAACTGAAGTCTTGATGTTTGTTAAACAATTTTTATCCTTGTATGAATACTCCTTATGTGACTAAAAAACCAACAAACCAAGACGCTTCATCCCTCGCTGTGAGCAGCAACCTGATTTTTACTGGTTAGCAGCTGCATCTGAGCTCCATGTATGCAGGGAGCCTCCAAATATCCACTTATTACATTGCTGTCCTCACAAAGTGTTGAAAGAGGATACAATAATAGGTCAGGACAGAGAGAATATCAGAAAATCCCAAATAGATTTTTCATGTAGCTTATTGGAATCAAATATATCCTGGGGCAGTGAGAAAGAAAGGAGTTTGCAGTCCAAAATAGAACTTCTAAGATTTTTTTTTTCATCCTTTTCATAAAGCATCTGAAAGTCTGAGGAAAAATAGGAGAAAGGAGGATGAAGTAGGAAAACACCTTGAGGGATTAATGTTCGTGTCTCAAATAACACTTTCATATTTTGCAGCTTTCAAGCTTTCTGGTTTGTTTTCCCTTTTTCTCTTTTTGTTCTGGGAAGAGCAGATTTGTTTCCCACAGTGCAGTGTTTGGTGCATTGGGTGGGTGCTGTTCTCTCTGGGGGCTGCCAAGTGCTGAGCCAAGGACAGAAGGGACTGCTCTGGACCCTCTGGTGACACCCTGCCCTAGGGGCTGGGCACTGGGGCCCTCCTGCTGCTCCCACTCTGCCTCCTGTCCCCAGCACTCCCAAATCCTCCCAGCACTCCCAGAGCCTCCCAGCACTCCCAGATTCTCCCATCACAGCTTTCCAGGAGCCTTGGCTGCAGGTGCAGGGCTCTGCTGGTGTCCTTGCTGTGGTTCAGTCCTCAGCCCAGTGCTGTGCCCTGCCCTTGGGCAGCCTGACTTCACCTTATTACTCTGCCAGGGTTTCCCTGAACTACAGAGAGCAGGTGTCTGTTGGGGCCTTGTTAATGTGATTTGGGTTTGTGTGTAGCAGCAGAGGGTTCAGCTTCCATTTTAAACAGGCTTTAACTGTTTCAGTCCATGAGGTGCTCTGTATTCTTTGTGATCCTGTACTGAGATGTCTCATGGATTTCTTGTGTCCTTATCCTCTCTTTTCCAAGAGAGATGCGTATTTTTTTTTGCGTATGGATATTTTGGTGTTTATTTTCGTGCTCTTTATCACGTCTTAAGTTCAACTTCAGTAATTTATAATCATAATGGTAGCTAAAAATCACAGTCTGTACCCCAAGTGTTCACGTGACATTTTCTATTTTCTACATACAAACCTTAACTAACACGTGCAAATCAAGACTCTAGACACAAGTGCCTATTATCACAAAGAAAATTGATGCATGTTTCATTCTACGAGTGACTAAATACAGAGCAAAGATTGAAGATGCATAATTTTGGACAATTAAGTTCAAAAAATATCACGTGTTTTATTTTTATCCGCTTCTGATTATTTTTTTTAACTAATTGCTCCTGCTCTGATTCATATCCCTGCAGAGCTGTGTGTGTGTTTGTAGCTCAGCTCTGGCTGCACAAAGTGAGCAGTCAGCAGTCAGCAATTAGTCAAAGTCTGAGAAGCTTGCTCAGGATTTCTGCTACAACCATCACTCAGGGCTGCACACAAGGCTGTGACTAAATATCTTTCTTGGAAATACTTCTTAGAAGCATGAGGCTGAAAACGTTCTCCTGGTTCATAATAATTGGTTGTCTGTTGGTGGAAAGGCAAGAACAATTTAGGAATAGCCTAAATATCAAGCTCTTTCTGGCATAATGGGGAAGCACTGACTGTGACCAGCAAGTATAGGACACAGTCCTGTGAGCTCACCTTATAAATGTTTATAATACCATCCTCACTTTGACAATTATCACTCAATAGGACATTTTTGCTTTAGAAAAGGCTACAGGCAAAGATGTTAAAAGATAATTAAGGTTGAAAAACCAAGCATGCAGAAATGAAGAAGTACCCTTTATCTAGTTAGCTCACTGAATGCATTATATGATAATATTTAGTCACACAGCCACATGTTGTGTTTTCTGTGCTTTCCTAGTGCTAACAATTCATTCAGCTTTTCAGGTGAGGGTGGGTAAATACATCTGCTGAGTCAATAGCAGAGAATCTGAGGGTGCAGTAAGGAAACTTAACCCATTCAGTGCTGTGTTGTCCCAGTAAGCCTAAGTTTAACCCATCTGACTGCTGGGAGGAAAGCAAATCCTCTTTTTCTCTTGTTCCTGAGGAATCTCATTACACAGGTTCTTTTCACCCCTCTTGTGTCATAGATGATGCTCGAGAAGTGCAGCAGCCTGTTGAAGGGTGGGAGGGGAAATGGGGTGGGGGAGGTCTGAGTGTGCCTGTTGGGAGGCTGAGGTGTGGGCAGTGACTCCCACATTTCCAGGCAGCCCTGCAAGGCTGGCACAGACTGTGCAGATCAGCAGTGCTGATGGCCAGGGAAATATTGCTGAGTAATGCAAATGGGGCTGGGATGTTTGACATAAGCCCCATTTGGGGGTCCTCCTAAAACATCATATCTCTCTCCCACACTGGACTTCCCTTAGGATGCAAGCAGTTATTCCTGTGTCTCTTTCTTAGAAACTGATTAATATATTCCTTCAGTGAAATTTTTAACTTCTACAAGAGTTGATATGACTCTGATATGAATTAGAGAACTGGCTTGGTTTGTACCAGATTTGTGTATCGGTCTGAATAGACAAAATTAAAAAAATAATAAGGGATTAAAATCAAAGTTGAACAGGAAGGAATTAAAGACATGGGAACCATTCAGTGCAAAGTAAGGTTTTTTTACACTTCCCTTTTCTCACTTAATAACTGTTTTTTTCTGTCCTATCACAAGGAAATGCCATATTTCAGGTATGACAATTGTGTAAAATAATCTCATTTGTTTTTTTGGTTTGTAGAGAAGTCACACTCCCTTCCCTCACTACACTCAGGCAGTCACCTTTAGGATAAAAGGTGACCTTAAATATACATATTTCTATAAGAGCTGGAAAAGGTGTGCCCCAGGATACCAGATCACACTCTCACTTCCTCATAAAGCCCATGGGATCTCAAATGCTCCTGTCGACAATGCGGAAAGATAAATGGGGGATTAGTGCCTACAAATGTATCAATTGTTTGGTTTGAGTTTACACCCTTTTGTAAGAATCAGGAAAGCTTTTTGTTTCTTGTCTGGAGCAGTGTTACTGAGAATACACGGTCATTGCTTGTATATGATAGATTTAAAAACCTTTGTTTGTGATAAATGTTTACAATAAATGGTATTATTTTTCTTTTATCACATTTGACAATATAACACACTTATGCCAAATGTGACTCAGGCATTGCAATGATTCAGCAAGCTTAGAAAGTCAAAAAGTAGACATAGCTGACTTGAAAATTGGAGACACTGAGCAGAGATACATAATTTGACTGCATAAAACAAAGTAATTTCAGTGAAACTGTTATGCATTGTGTACATTTACAAGAAAAGTGCGTACAGGTTGACCAAAAATAATATTGCAGGGTCTGATTTTGCAGTTATTAAAGTCAGTGAAATATCTGCTATAACTTAAATGCAAGTAGGACTTGACTTTATCTTCTTATAATTTTCCAAATGTTGATTAATATGAACAGCTACAACTGATATATCTCAAGAATCAAGACATCTACAAGCAAAAGCTTATAAAAATCCACAGGATGAAAATGGAGATTTTTGCACAGAAAATCCATTCTGGTCACCACTGGGTGACATCAGGAATGGCTGCTTTTCAGTCAGTCAACTGATGGTCAGTCCAACTGTGCCTCTTAACCTCCTTCAGAACAAATCCTGTCCAAAGACTTTCAGCTTTGGAAGATGCGGTCAGATTTGCAGAGTAGATGCTCCCAAACAGAGGGCACTACTCAGGGAGTAATAAAATAACCAGGCATAGCCTTGTTAAAGGGGGCCAGCCAAGGAGAGAAATATAAAGGTCCCTGAGGCTGAGGGCGGGATTGACAGGAGGAAGAAGCAATAAAAAAGAACTAAATGGAGAGAGACAGATTGAAATTAGATGGCAATTACTGAAAACATATCATCCATGTCCTACAAATGATGTTCTCTGTGATCCAAGTGCCTGGAAAGATCTAAATACCCATTTGTCGGCATTGGGCAATTTAAATGCTGAGCATTTCCACTTCTGACTCCTTCAAATAGTTTGCAACAGTGCAGGTGAGATCTTCAGCAAGTGTAACTCATTTTTGCTCCATTGGCAAAGGAGCATAGGATGTATGAAGTCACCAAAGCTGAAACTGTTTACATTAACTGAAATTCTGGACCTGTAAGTCTAAATTTCTGTAAGTCATAGCTAAATCCCTTTTTCATTGGGCAGGCTAGCTTCCTATTTTCTACAAAATTATCCATGAAACTATACTGTCCAAAGTTACATGTGTATTCCTTCTAGATGTAAAAGTGTTGAAAGATTAAAAATTGATGCCAATTTATTTTCTTTTTACTTTCCAATATCTTCTCTATCTGATCTTTATTTAGCTTTGTAAGACAGTCTCTGTGGGTGATGTTAAAGCTTATGTGGTAGGCAATTGCCTAAAAGCCTGTGCTGGCTGTTGCACACCTCGTAGCTTGATGCTTTCATGAGTTTTGGGTTTCATCTCTAACTAGCAGGGATGAAGATGTGCCTACGATGAGAGTACCCTCTGCCATCTCAGTTTGCAGCTTCAGATTTTTAGACTTCTGTATCTGACCTTTCCAAGTTCTGGTTCTGTCACGGACTCAAATCTGCATAGACTAATCTGAGCTATCAGTTTGAAATTGTTGGTATCGTTTTTTATTGTGTGAGCATTTAGTGCCTTTTGCTCTTGTCTGGACTAAAATACCATAAAAATACACCATTTGTTTTATTGTTTCCTTTCAGGCTGCCAATTCTATTCTTAGCTGTAACCTAAAGTATTATGACAGACAAAACAAGCGTTCCATAGATGTTGGCTACCCTCTAAAAGATATTCTTATCTGGGCAAGAAATTCATTTGAAGTACCTGCATTCATTTTATCAGGGGCATTTTCCCTATGTCAGTGCTAGAACAAGGTATTATTCCTGTCCATGTTGTTGTTTTACCCCATTTAGAACTGATGTTTCACACTTTTATTCTTTATTTATCAAGGGATCCCACCTGGGAAAACCTTAAAATGTTCCAACGTGTATCACATAATTTTTATGCTGTATCCTTGTCTCACCTGTCAGCACTGATGTTAATACATCAGCTCCCAGCCTCTCCTGTTCCAGTGACATCAGCCTGATAACTCATCCATTATGTTTTCAAACACAGATCTTCATGCATAACATGAGCTTCCTATCAGCATTCACAGAGCTAATTGTTGTCTGCCTTCATAGCCCTTCCTAAAGCCATTTTCCCATGTGATGACAGAAAATTTTGATGATTATGCAGCTGGTATGCTTTGAGCTCTCCTTTTCTTTTCATCAAATACTGTCTCACTGTGATTTTTGACTCCCCATTTGTTTCCTGAATCCATCTGTTGCCTCTTTCTTACGCCTAGGTGATACTCCCTGTGACAGCTCCCAACCATGATTACATAGGTGCTAGAGGAATACAGTGTAGATATCAACAATAACAGCATTCTTATCTCTGTTATTTGATAGAAGCAGTTTCATCAAAAAACGTGCCTTGTTTAGTTACTCTGTCTTAAGAGAGAAAGGATTAGAAGCTGTAAAACCAGCAGACCAAAGCAGCCCAAACACGAAACTTCAGTGCTCTGATCAAGCAGAAAGAAACACCAGTGGGAAAGTTCAACATAACACATTCACCAGCTCCTCGTGCATTCAAAGCTATCAATGAGTTGTAGATGGAAACTGTTGATGTAAATTGTGTTCTATTTTAAAGGGCTCCTGAAGGAAGGTTGTTCTGCCTCTTCCCCCAGAGTTATTATGACTGAGGGAGTGAGAAGAGCAAGGACTGTCAGGTGCCCTCTGCAAGGGACATAAAGCTCATTGCAAGAGGATTTACTGGGGCTTGGGCCTGCAACTATCCCACATTTCACCAAGGCCCTGCCAGGCAGGGTGATGTCCCTCACGTACTGAGAGCTGACAGTGACTTTGCTGACCGGGATGAGCAGAGGGAACACATTTGTGCCCAGACTTATCCCAGCAGCTGTCCCTACGGTTGCTCCATGAGACATCCAGTCCTGCTATCCATGTATCTGTGCCATGGCAGGGGGCACTTTCCATCTCGGATGGGACCAGTGCTCCTTCACCAATCCATTTGTTGGAACCTAAAGGATAAGGGGTCTTTGAGAATACTGGTGTTTATTTACAAAGGAGAAGAAAAATGTGTCTAATGAAATGCAAAACATAATGCACCTCCAAGTACATCTCCTGCCTAAAGAGGGAGTTAACAAAAGTGAAATCAGCTCAGGCTTTCAGATTTATCAGAGCATGACCACAGATACAGTTCATGGCTCAAAGTGTTTGTGTCAGATGCTGCAGATGCTGCCCTGATCTAAGCAAATGCAGAAAAGGGAACCACACAGGGCACTGTGAAGCTGCAGCTCTGTCCCTTGGGCAGGAGCACATCCCACACTCCTGAGAACACAAATTATTATCCTTATCTGAGAGCTATGGTCATCTCCGAAGACAAGAGGTGTGTCCAGCCTGTGTATCCCCCCTGGGGCTGCCTGTTAGTTTGTAGCCGTGAGGTCGCTTCAGAGCCCCAGTCAGGACACAGCCAAAGCCTTTGTTAAAAGGATGCCCTAATTTTCTTCTTTTGCTATGCAAAATCTGCTGTATTTTCTAATTGACAAAAGCACTTAATGAAGTTCAATACTTTGTGCTATACACTAATTTCTTTTTTGCATATACAGCCACTTCAAAGGTCTTTTCTGAACTTCAAAGACTACCTTTTGAAGTCTCTTAAATTGTGAGCTGGCTAAAAGGATTTACATCCTCCATTCAAGGAGTGTTTAAGTAAATTCCACTGGAATACATTTTTTTGTATTTCACCAGTGTCCCTCCACCAAGAATGAAAGATCCCCCCCAGCAGGGGACTTGCAACTTGGAGGGTCCCAGCCCAAACCATTCTATGATTCTGTGATATTTGCTGCACAAAAAATTCCTGTACTCCTCTTTAACAGAGAGGCATGTTTCACTAAGGTAGCTATTAACATATGAATAGTAAATATTTACAACAACACTATATAAAACAAGGATCTGAACGAAAGAGGGACTCAGCCCCCTTCTGATATTGAGAATATTATTTTCTTAATTCCACTGAAATTTAGGATAGTGCAAACAGACGTTTACTACTGCCAGTGAAGCCCTTCAGTGTCTTGGCAACCCGATAGTAATTATAACTTGAAATTTCTGTCAACATCCTTTGAGAGGCAGTCTGTAATCCATAGGCCACAGGGACACTGTGGATATGCCTCTTCTTCTTCCACTGTATTCCTCCACAGCCACAGGAAGAAAGAAGCAATAATTTCTCAGCAGAAACAATCTTCCTCCTTTTGGTTTCATGGATTTTCTAGTCTGGATTGGCAGAATAGGACAAAAGGTCAATAAAACAACAAGGACTCCTGTATCTGGGACTCTACTTCAAGTTAATCAATCTCAAAACAATAATTATAGCTCAGGAAGAGTCCCAGGGCAGGTGTTCTCAAGCATTTCAAACTAGTTTTTTTCACTCATTTATTTCTAGTTTGTGCCACTGTGTAAACCATGACAGGCAGTCTGGACATATGATAGTTTACATTTTCCAAAACCGTGCGTCTCTCTAAATCTCAGTATTTGGTTAATTTCATCTATCTTTCAGGTATCCTGATAATGAACTTGGTTGGAATTTTTTTTTTTCTTTAAGAGAGTTTTGCATCAAAATCCAAAGATCTCCAAAACTGAGTTAGCTTTGACAAGAAAACAAAATAGGAAGTGGAAGAAGTCCAGCAAATTATAAAGAATATACTTTGAAAAGTGAGAGTTCATTATTTAATTTCATAATTTTTATGTTTTATATGAATTGTTCAGTGCTTCATCTTCTCTATTTAAAGACATGTCAATGGCAGTGGTGTGGGGTATGATGTGCCCAGCTGTGTGCAGTCATATGATAGTTATATGACAAATATCCAGTTATGGTTTTCAAACCATTAAACTCAGCAGATATTTAGTACTGTCTGATAAAATATCTCAGCCTTTCTTCCTACCTTCTCTTCAGCACTGTTTCTTCTCCATCTAAAGTGATAAGAGGCAGACCCCCACTCTCTCTGTCTCATTAAGAATTCCTGAGTTCTGCCTTGCAGTTCTGTTTTGCCATCCCCTTACACTTTGGCTAAGCTCTGCCAGGGAATGTTTACCCCTTCTGATCATCACTTAAGTTACTAAATATCTGAGACTTCAGCTCTCTAAGCTTTTTTTCCTGCTGGGTCTATATTTAGCAATAAAAGTAGAAGATATCTTTCATTTCCAAATCACACCTTTGCAGTCACAAGAGGACAGAAATAGTGTCTTTCTGAAGTCCTGTCCCAGCTCTGTCGCTATTGGTTGGCCCAGCCCCACTCCCTCCAGATGCCAATCCTGAAGCTCTCTTCATAGTGTAGAAATATCATCTTAGGCACCCTAAATAAAAATGATACAACTTTCAAAGAGGCTGAGTGCAGCTCCCATTTGATTTCCCTGGATTCATAAAATGTAATTAGGCTGCTCACACAGAAGGATCCTTGGATGTGAACACATTGTATTTATCTAGGTTAGACTATTTTGGCCTGTTGTTTATTTCATAACCAAGGCTGATCTACTTTTTACATGCACTAAAGGAGGTAGGTTTCTTCCAGTCCCCTTTAAACTTGTTGTTTCAGAAATATTAGCAGTGTTCAATCTCAGCTGTAAATAATGACTCTCATCTTTAGGTAGACCATAGCTTAATTGGTAAAATTGCTTAATTGTCTTACTTACACACTGTGTTCTCTGCTGAGTTATTTAGAGCACTTTCTATACAAAATGCATTATTCAAAACACAGTCTGTGCTCTTCACTTGCAAACTTCACATACATTACAGAGGCTCGTCTGGGGTTCTTTTTTTTTTTGCCTTCCGTGTTCCAGCACCTACATCTCTTAATACTTATATTCCCTGAAAAACATGTTCAATTAAGGATTTCTTCACCCTTACAAGCAGCTAATCTAAACCACATTATCAGCAGGACAGATAGCACGAGTACACTTTAGGATGACAAAACTCCCTCTGCTGTCCTTTCCAAGTCATTGAACAATAATGGCAACAACAGCTTTGCTCACCCTTCTGCCTTCCTGCCGGTTTTCAGCACCTGAGAACAACCTCTATAAGTAAAGGAGCAGAAGCAAAGGCTCATATGCTGTGTGGAGCCTGGCTTTACCTGGCTCATTGCTAGGAAACACTGTGTTGCAATAAGTTCCCGTTTCCCACTGAAAGGAAGGAAAAGGCAGCTGGGATCCTTCCCTCCAAGAGAGCAGTGGACAGTGGATGGCATCAAGCTGCTCTCAACAGCCGTCACTGCTCTGTGCTCATCAGGAGCATGAGCACTGCTGTTTTCAGCTGCAAATGGCGAGAATGAAGATTCCTGGACTTTGTGCCATACCTGTTCTCACTCAGAAGCATAGCTGAGATACTATTATAAGGTAATAATAATTACATGGAAAATTAATTAATTATTTAAGACCTTAATTAATCAGGAAGCAACATGAAGTTCTATAAGCAAGTGCCAGGAAACAAGTGAAATCCCTGTAAGTTCCTAGATTAATGCCTTGCTCAGCAGTGTCTGCATTGCACCACTCTTCTCTTCTCCTGTTGCATAACAGCCCACAGCTGTCCCACTGGGATCTGCTCTGGCTCTTGGAGATTCCTCTTTGTCACTTCACCTCACCAGCAGCCCTACTGCTTGCTTCCCAGAGGTACAGATTGCCAGTCTTGGGAACTGCTGGTGCTTGGGATGTTGTTAGATACCTGCTACCTTTGACATTGTGCTCTGTTTGTGTGCATTCCAGTTTTATGAGTTTCTCCAGTTCCAGTCTTTGATTAATAAGGAATGGTAACAGAACTGTCTTTAATCCTCGAGGTGTATAGCGGGTACCCCCAGAAATAATCTTCTCAGGTCTGAATTTCAGCACTCCTCAAGTGCTGGTTTGCTCCAGCAACCATGGATCTAGAATTCTTTTGAAATATTTCATCTAAATATATCTATCCTAAAGTCCTGGTTAGAAACTTAGAAGAGAAGTTTCCCATGTTATAACAGATGGAGAAAAGAAAGAACAGTCATTGAATTAGTGCTAAAGAAAAGTTTTGCTTTAGTCTGAGCTTCAGGAGAGACTTACATTACTGACATGTTCCCAGCTGATTTGACAACCTCAGCTCTTTCTTTCCATCAGAACCTTAAAGCTGTCATTTATATTTTAACATGTGCTTAAGATGTTATGTGGTTAAACCGTGAACAATAATTCACCTTCAGCTGCAGTCCGTTTCTCTCCCATAACAAGACTTTCATAAATCATTTCTAACAAATAAATCTCTGAGTTCCCACTATGCACCATTATTAAATTTCAATCCTTCCTTAAAAATAAAGATTAATGCATTTAGTAACTGCAAACAACTAGGACTGCCATCCTTTAAAATATTATCTCCTGCTATAGAATTTGAAGTAGAGAAATGCATTTACTTTTAGGAATTTGAACATTAATCATGTGGCAGAAGTGGCACACTATATACATGGAAGCTGGCAGTGGAGTGGAGCTCGATTTGACACCTCTAGGGAACATCTACAATAGCCTACAAAAAATGGAGGAGAGAAATACGATGAAGCTTCATACTGAAATATGGAAGTGCTCATGATATACAACCCAGTGCTGGCAGCCCTTCTGTGCCCTTGGGAATCTTTTGCATTAGTTTGCCAGTTAATTTTTGTACTGTAAACTCTTGCACAAGTTCACTTTCATGTGCTTAATGCCCAGAGAATCCACAAGCCCCCTCAGTTAACCTTGTATGGGATCAGCTTCTTTGGTGTCTTCTTTGTATGACAGATGAGACTTCTTCATTTTTATGTGGAATGAAATGCTTATCCTAAGAAGATGATGTTGAATTTATTTTTTTGTAAATGTTTATAATACTTCAGCTGTGAGTTTTTTATGGGAGTATAAGGTTTAGGATTTTTAGTTTTTTCTCATTTTCGCTTGTTATTCTTTTCATTAAGGTTTATTAAATTTATAAGATTTACTTTTAAGAATATTTGCTTCTACACCAAAAGTGAAAGACATGGTCATAAAACACAGCCCATCAAGACGTCCAAGCGAGCTGCTTGCTCTCAGCATGTGGTATATTTTAAATACAGTTGTTTTTAAAATTTGGTGCAGGAATCAGTGACAAGTGTCCGTGTCTTATCAGCAGCCACCACAACACCCACTAGAACCTGCATTCAGGACCCCTTCATCAGCAGCACCTGAAATACCACAAGGATTTCACTGTGCAGGGCTGTGTGATGGGCAGTGAAAGCCTCACCTTCATCCACATCTAAGCCCCCAGTGGGGCAAACACTTGAAGCCAGAAGCACCTGTGTGCCCACGAAGGACATTCCTGGTGGAGGGGCACTGCTTGCACACTCACACACACAGCCCACATCCAGGCACATTCGTGTCTGAATTACAGCTGCAGGAGAAAATTCTTCATCATCCCACTTAGACTTCTTCAAGGAGTAATACAGCCAAGCTAAACTCAGAGCCTATGCACTGACTGGCAAACATATTTATTTTTCTGTTACCAAAAGTAATAATTTGGGGATTCCATTTCAATTTGTTTAACATTTACAAGGTAACAAATAGAGTTAAAGAGAGTCTTGCTGCAACAATAATCAGTGGTGCCTATGAGGTATGTTACAGGTAGTGATCCACACTATAAATTTAGTTCAGATCTCTACAGATATTACAGTTATCCCTCTGTGAAGCTGAAAATGCAAGCAGCTTCTTTGTCACAGCCTAATTGAATAGAAAGAGCTTTCCACTGAAAATTTTCAGCATAAAATTCCTATTGTATGTACGTTTGTTTGTATGATGTAGCTGTATGTGCCACATGCTGTTATCATCTACTATACAGATAACACTATGGAAAGACCTGGAAATGTGACAAGAAAAGCTTCTCTTGTAGTTGGTTAAGCTTGCCAAAAATTGCCATGTTGTGAGTTTGCTTTCTTTTTCTGATGAAAAGAAAATTCATGTCACTGCAGTTGTGGTAAGTGACAGAAATAGCCCAAGGTAAATAAATACACAGACGAGTTTCAAAATTTTTCACGAAATAGTAATAGCATGGCTCCCTTGTAGTTAACACAAAACCTCTCTGACAACTCCACTGCTCAATAATTTAACACTCTCTGTAGCAGGTGATGTAGTCCTGTGCCATTTCTTGATCTCAGATTTTACAGGTTTAATAATTTCCACTCAATAACCAAAAGAAACCATATGTAAAATAACTGTCCACCACTTCCTGGTGACATTAGTGAAGCAATTTTTTGCCTGTCTGCCATGTCAAACGCTTGAGAACAGCGAGCACACTCCTTACATCCACTTAAGCACTTAGCAGAGTGTTCAGGTATTGATTTTCAAGTGTCTTTTAAACCACTCAGATGAATTCATACAAGCACTGGGGTATCTGTGAGTTATCTGAATGGATATTGATCATACCTAATGACCTTGCTTCCACAAGGATCATTCTCTTTTTTCCTTTCCTTCCATTTTTCTCGTTGGTTGTGTAGCCAACATACAGTATATTACATTAAGATTCAGTCCCCTAGCACCACATGTGTCTTAAACATTTTTGTCTTAAAAGAAAATAAATGATATTCCACACACTTGTCCAGAGTTCTGCACTAACTTCATGATACATTTTTTTCTTATTCAAATTAATGTAAATGAGAACACAAGAGTTTTTCTTTATAAAGGATCATTCACTATGAATATATAAACTGCCCAGTGAACCTCAGTAAGCATGGGATCAGACTGCTGGCAAGAGAAAAGCTTTCCTACTCAGTCCACACACAAAATAATTAAGAATACTTCATCTTTTAAGGCTAGCAAAGATTAACATTTCATCACTGCTTCTTAAAGTATCCTGCACCTGCTCTGCATTGCACAGTTCCTTCAAAACTCAGGAATGGCTCCAAAAACTTTCTCTGTATTGTGTTAACTTCCAAAAGGTGTGTGTGGCTGAGGTTGGTCTTAAATGTGTGGCATCATCAGTCTGGCAGCAGCCTTTGCCTCCACGGGGGTTCCTGGGTGTGCCAGGGGCTCTGCCCCCACAAGTCCTGCTCCTCCACCCTTCTAACCCTTCACCCTTCTGTGCTCCTGCCTTATTTTATACCACCACAAATAAATACTTATTGGCAAGAAAGCAGATTTGCCTTACGAAAAGGTTGACAAAGCCATTAAGTGGCCAAGCCCATATAATTCAAGCAGCAGCCCGGTGTGAAATCTTTAACACAACCTTGTCTTGTGATGTGCAGTTGTGTTGATGGCTGGTGAGTTCTGTCCCATCTCACAAAGGAGCACCTTGTTTAGCAGAAGCACTGTAGTTATTCTGATACACAGAGCAGACTCACAAGCTGCTTTTTACAGCAACTCGGGTTTTACTGTCTGGGCAGCCGTGGTTTTATCTGGTTAGTTAAATCCACACTTAGCTGAAGAGTCAAAATATTTTATTACAATTGGCAACAGAGAATTTCACCTACAAAATTACAGGCTTCTGTTAAAATCTTGCCTCCCCAATGGTCACTGAATGTGCCTGTACTTCTCTTTTCCTGCTGTTATTCAAAGGTGAAGAAATACATAGAGAGATTTAAAAAGATGTTTTGTTCTACAAGTTTACTACAGGGGTGTAAGTTAAAACCATGTCTAGACGGGCACTTAAGCAAAATTAAGCTGAGTTAATTTACTGCAATATTCATACATTTATTTTAAGTATCCCTTTCTATTATATTCTCAACAGAAACAAATTATCTTTAAGTAAATTTCATTTCACTTTACTTAAACTAAAGCTTTATTTCTGAATTACAGTATCCACATGAACTCCAGGCCATACTGAAGATTCTTTAAAATACACTCTTCAATTAATTCTGTTTTGCTTTCCTGCTTATCTTTCCCCATGTAGACATGGCATCAGCACTGCCAGAACAGAACCCGGCGGGGCTGACCTTGGCAGTGTGATGTAAAACCTCTCTGCACAGTCTCTTGCCTGGTACTCCCTGTTCCCTTCACCTCTGCTGAATCACAGTGATGTACTTTGTAACAGGAGCTGATAGGGATCATTTATAACTGGGACTGTTTTTATACACATAAGACTATAAGATAGGTACATTTATTAAAATGCAAAAAGAAAGGTGGGAGATTTTTTGGGGGGTTTGGTTTTGGTTTTGTTCTTTTTAATTTACTATTCAGTCTTCTACAGAGCTGTAATTTTCCAATGGATGGATTTTCAGATAGACAGACATCCTGGCCTTAGCGATCCAGAATTGTCTGTCTTCCTATGTTCCTTCGATAGAGTTTGTTTCTTAAAATTAAATCATCTTTTAATTTTAAGAATGTTTGGAGAATATCTTAAGGTTGCTATATTTATGAGAAAAGAGGTCATAAAAATAGTTACTAATTCAAATTGTGAGAACAGCAGCAAAGAAACTGAGGAATGGGGAAGCAAACCATACTCAGATAGGAAAGGGAGACTTTCTGCCCTTGCTAAAGGCCAGGGAGGGCACTTCCCCCCAACAGATTCCAGTGGAGAGAGAACACATCTCTTCTCCTCTGAGTGCAGCAGGAGGGCCAAGGCAGGTGTCAGCCCAGGACACTGGGCTCTTTCTCATGGAGACTGTGCACGAGTATGTGAGAACGTGCAGAGCAACACCAAAGCCTTGTGCAGTGCTCAAGGGTGAGCTTCCCATGCAGTGCTTGCAGGCTTGGCTACACCTCTGCTGCTCTCTCCTCTGAGGTGACAATGTCCAACCGTGCTAGACATGGTTGTTCAGCCATGTAGGTCTGAGTTAACAGGAGAACACAGTGGAGAATGCAACAGGATATGAAAAGTGGCAAGGAAGTCATGGCTGGTTTGGTATCCTTGGCTTTGCTTTAATTTGCTTTCTAAAACACTGTGTTTCACAAAACATATTTTGTACTTTGCTCTTCTGTGCTATCTTCCATCCGAGGGATCTCAGAGCACTTTACTCACATTATTAATTAGGCCCCAAAACAACCCTGGAGGTAATTACATATTTATTATTGTACAGATGTATGAGCTGAAATAGTGTATGAGATACAGGGCCTTGTTTACATTAAAGGCCCCTTGGACTGCTCTGTTAAGATAAAATGGCTTTAAAATAGTTGTAAATTGGATTCTTAGAAATGTTAATGTTTCCTTATCCTTGTTATTCTTGATGCTGGCTTGTTCAGTGAATGTTCCCAGCCTTACACTGTGAACAGGCAGTGCAGAACCCATTCTGGTTTAACTTCATACGTGGACATCTGCATTGAGCCTTTTGTATAGGAAACCCAGCCTTGCTCCCAACACCATTTACATCAATGGCTCCCTACTACAAAGTGTGGAACTTAAACATTTAATCACTGTCATGATTTCCCTCTGAATCTGCATTTCCTATTTACAGTGCACAGTTCCAAGAGGAGGGAGAACAAGTGTCCCTCTCCTGATCTGTGTACTCTGAATTGCTGAAGGTGACTTAGGTACAGTTGATTAACTCAGCATTGTAATGAAGTAGAAACCAAGTGTCTGTTAATTTTTCTCAGAATATGGGTGATAAAAAAAGATTTCCATTTGAAAAATGCTCATTTCTTCTGTCCATATTTTCTGCTCTTGCCTTTGGCTTTAATTGCTGAAATTCTGCCTAAGTTCCCCTCTAGGTACCTCTGTTCTTCATTTAGTTTGTCCCTAAATTTACCTGTCAAGGATGGCTTTCCCTTGTTAAAACTTTGGGGTGTTGAGGGGTTTTTTTTCATTCTCTTTTTCTTGCTGTTTCCTTGGCAAGTCTGAAGCAAGAGAGAAAATAATATTGCTGTTTTAAACACAACATAAAAAATACTACGCTAGAAGCTTTCTTTGCAGTCTGCCTCTGCCCTGACCTAGGACTCTTTGCTGTAGGGACAGCAGGAGTTTGTTTCTCCTTCTCCCTGGCAGCTTTACTGATCCATACCTTTCCAAAGCTCCCAAAGCAGGTACAGAAAACTGCTTTTCCATCATAAAGAAGGTAAAATGGAAGTCTGATGGTAACAACTTTCCTAAGAAATGTTAGCAGTATGAAAAAAGGATTGGTTTGCCTGGCAAGTCATCAATGAAACTCCCACTTTCTCTCTTGTGGACAGAAATTGAGCAATATTTCAGGAAAGTATTTTTTCCTAATCAGACAAGTAGATCCCGTGGATGATAACTTGGACTATATATTTCAAATGAAGGATGGCAGGTGAATCCAAGTGCAGAAGTTCCTTTTCATGAACTTAGTAGGCACATTTCCCTCACCAACTGAAGATCAGGTTCAAAATCCCTACATCTTCAGAGGTATCTCTGAGTATCAGCTCACACTGACCAAGGGTGACTCTGTTTTAGCGTGGCACTATGTAGAGGTGTATAATTCTGTCTGGTTTTGTGGAGAATTGGCTCACAACGTCAGTGTGCCACAACTCCTTCTAGTCCCAGGGCTTGTGTCGTCAGTACTGATTCAGGATCTTTGTGCCACAGATATCCCTTAGGGTTTCTTCTCAAACAGAGAATTTGTGGTGTCAGATGGTGTTTAGAAATGCATGTAACTCCTCTTTGCTTTCCTGTTTACACTGATGATGTCAGGGTAGCTTTTTATAGTTAATCAAGGTACCTTCTGCAGCTATTGCAGTAGTAGAATAAAAAATACAAGCAATGTTTATTGCCAGTTGGTGTTCTCCCTCAACAAGCAGGCTATGAACTTAAAATACATAGAGCTTAAATGCAAAGGACATTCTGTACAAACTTCAAGGTTGATTTGAATTTTGGGCATAAACCACCTGACAGCTTCCATTTCACATCGGGCTATTTTAGCTTTTAGTGAGTATAGAGTCAGTAAGAAACACGTATACAGCTGATGCACAAACTAGAAGATCTTTGTCACTGTTTAATTTGTCCTGACAACAAGTTGGTGCTGTTCAATTGAGTTTAGGGTAAAATATCCTTGTATTGATCCAAATGAGTATATATAAGAGAGCTCCAGCTTTCAGCTGGAGGTGTTTCATATTTTCTTTACTGTGACCAAATCTTTAGACATGAACTTAGGCATTTATATATCACAGATACCCTATGGCATTGAAATGGAGCCATCTTTCTCATCACTGCATTACCATGGCAGGAAAATGAAATTAAGATTGGACAGGATTTTCTGGATTATCAAATCCTTTTATTTACTTTCTAAGGCAACTATGGGATAAATGGCTCCCATTCTGGCCAATTGCTTTCCTTACTCCGATAGATAAATTGGCTCGGTAACTCACTCCTTTAATGATTAGAAATCTATTATTTGCAACCTCTGTATATGCAAAGCCAGTCTGTGCCATTTGTACTTGTACCAGTTTGTTCATTAGCCCAAACAGCATTTCTGCTCGGGGCTTCCTTCCAATATACCTATGCAAAAGCAGCTTTGTCTCTTGTTCAGCTGTCCTCTTGCTTGGGTTGCCACACCAGCTCCTTTAATCTTATTCTGTGAAGATTTTTATTTTCCTTGATCTCTCACACAGTTCTTCTCCTCATTGCTGCACTTTATATTGGTGTATCTTGCTTGCTCAGGACCAGATGACCAGAGCTGTGTCAGAAGTAACCAAGAAGCCTTTTTGGTGCCTTGAGCCACAGCACGAATACATCATATGTCATTAATAGCCCTTAGATTTCAGCAGAACTTTATGGAAGTCCCCAGGTACCGGCATTCTATTTAATACTGGCAGAATCTGATTTTTGTGATTTCAGTCCTGAAGATCACACTTCTTGAATGATACTGCTTTCTCCCATATGGCATCTGTTTCTCACCTTTTGTCATCTGCAGATTCAATTAGCACCCCTGGATTTATTATATTTTTGTCAATGAGAAGATCAAATTAATTCATCCTTCACACAGGTTCTTGAGGAATTGTCCGTGTAAAGTCCCTGCAGCCCAATAGCTGCTTTCAGGATGACCTGCAGTTCTTATCCACTCTACATTTCTAGCAGGTCCTGACTTGTCCATCTTAAATAGTAGCTGCAAATACAGAAACTTTGGTTTGCCCTGCTGAAGTCCAGTTTCTTTTCTCTAAAACATGAATTATCCTTTCTTAGAAATGTTAGTTGAATTTAGCAGGCAAATCTTGAAAGCATTTTTTATAGTCTTATTTTTTGCCTTACCAAACTGAAAAAGAGACAAATCATGTTTATAACTTGCAAAAGAAACAGCTGTCCTGTGCTCCTCCATGACACCAATGACGACTTTGGTCTAAAATGCGTCATGCCACTAATTAGTTTTTAGTGCATGCTACTCTTGGAAGAGTGAGTAACTGCTTTCATCGGCACAGTAGAAGCTCATGGCTTATGTGCCCTAAATTAGTGTAAGTCATGGTTCTAGGGGATGTGTCACATCTCTGATCCTTTACAAGCTGTTCCTGGATTGTCCCTTTGCACCATTGCTGCTGAATTCCATCCCCACGCTCAGCACTAGTAAGCACTAGGTTAAACTAACACTATCTAGCCTGGATGCACTTGAAAACAGAGTCAGGGCATTAGTCCATGATTGCTCTATTTCCTAGCAATCGTGTTGCTCCCTAGTTCAGAGGCCATTCCATCCCAGACAGTTTTCTCTGACTCCTCCACTCTCCACAGCGTAGCTGGGAGCTGCTGAGTGCCGCCGGCTCTGGCCCCAGGGATCAGTCCTCAGACCTCATTTATTCAGCAGAAGCAGATCAAGTGCTTGCTGTGCAACTTCCCTTAAGACCTGGGGACATAATTACTGTTTAATATGTCTTTTGCATTCAAAGTGCCTAAAAAGCTCTTAAGATTGTGCTCTTACTGTATGATGCCAGGTGTGTATTATGTGTTCACTCAGCTGTGAGGGCACATGAGGGCACAAGGACTATTCCTGAGAAATTGTCCTTGGAGGACTGAACAGAACAGGGCAGGATCATTATCCGCAGTTCCTGGTTGGGGGAGAATAGAGAAAAATACCATAGCAGCAGTGCTGGGGTGTCCTCTCAGAGAAAACCAGTTGGTGACTCCAGAAAGGAAGCTGGGAGTGAATTATCATGAGGGTGGTGTGGCTGCTCAGGGACCCGCTCCCGGCTCAAGGAGGGAGCAAGGGAACCTGGCAGTGCAGAGGGGACAGTGCCTGCACCATTTCCCACACACATGTCCCAGGACAGAAGATGTCTGGAGCAACTGAACACTCTGTAATCTCTAACTTGATGAAACCAAACCAGCTTGATGATTTGGAACCTGATCTGATTCCATTACAGCTTTTAGATCTTGAAAAAAAGTATCTAAAATATAATCCTTTGGGAACTACTTAGTCTTTTGTCCACTGCTAGCTACCTATGTTTTCTGAATTGGGTATTTCCTCTAAGGAATACAAGGAGACATTTATTTCTGAAAAGCAAACAGGACCACAATAATTTCTTTTACATTTCAGACTAAAGCATTTGTTTCTTTGTAAACAGGTATTTTAAATTTATGCACACCAAAACTGTTACTGTTGCTTTCAAGTAGAAATATTAAGGTTAAAGAAGCAGCCTCAATTAAACTATACAGGTCAGAAAAGAAATCATTTTCAACTAAGTAAGAATGAAAAGTCTAAACATGGCATTAAATGCTTGAAGTGTTCAGTGAGAATCCCCAATGCACATTTTAATTTTCATTTAATATCTGAATTCCTCTGAGTGAAATCCCAGTTGCTTATGAAAAGCTGAGGTTTACAAACTGTCTGATGGCCGTAGTTTTAAGGTAGAGGGTCAAAGTCTATTACTGAGAGAATAATTAAGGGTCTGGTCCTCAGCTTGGCTAATGTGATGCAATTCCTCTGAGGTTAATGAAGCTTGACTGATTTACACGAGCTGATAAGTTACCTTCAGCTCCAGGTTTTTAGTGAGAAAAATAATTCCCTTGCCCTTTAGAAGTATAACTGCAGTTATTTGCTAAGGACTATCTCACAGCCATTTAGGAAATATTTCACAATGAGGGAAAAATGCACAATGAAACTTACTAATACGAACCACCAGGACACCAAGCAAGAGGGAATGACGACGGAAATAAAGATGAGGGTCTGCTCAATTTTTAGGGCATCTATAGGATGCACTTTCTGTGCACTTGCTTATAGTTGAGTACAGGGTGCTAAATGTACAGGACTGCTGCTAATTCCATATATGTTCCTTGTGTGAGTGGATTGAGTGTCATGGTGCTATTGAAATATACAGTGTTCACATCAACCAAATGCAGATAATGTCTGTGTACCATTTGTCCAATATAAATGAAATAAACAATGTCACATGGAAAGACCAACAGCTCCTAAGACATGGATGTTCCAACACACCGCACTGCATTATTCCAAATACCACAGTACTTGCTATCTCATTTGCTGAAAAATTCTTGAGTTGTTAATAATGTATGGGATTATCATAAATCCACCAACAGGTAGTATCTGTGAGAGCTGCTGAATGAAATGAAAAGTAGGATAATTCAGATATAAGCATGTATTAGGAAAGGATTTAAAGGAACAAGCTGTCTCTGTGTTTTCCACTGCTCTTTAATGGGGGGTTAAGTTTGAGTTCAGCAAGGAGCATTTGAAGTTCAGGAATTACTCTTTCTTAACAATGATAGCCAAACTGAGATGAGTAAGTGATGGCATTCTATGAGAACAGATGGATGGTTTTGTGATCAAAACATCAGACCACTTTCTTTGCTGTCTTTGCTGTACACTTAATGGGAACAGACTATTCACTTAACGTTCCCATATCCAGATTTCCCAGCACTAATTTGTAAATAACATTTGCTTGAAAGCACTTGTTTCTTTAGAAAGTGGAAACGATTACAGGCTTGTTTAATATATTAAATATATATATTGATATATTCAGCGTGCTCAAATGTGACCCAAGTATGTGCTGTAGATGGGCATGACAAATACCAGTCTGGCTGTGGGGGGCTGAGTTGGTGCCCAAGCTGGAGAGCACCTGAGCAATTTACAGTGCAGCACAAAGCAGCCAGAACTGCTGCTTCAACTCAGACAAGGGAATATTAATCATTATCTACCACAGAGGTCCTTTTCTTCTCCTGCACACCGCAAACATGGCACTCTAAGGAAAGCTTTGTCATGGTCATTGTTTTCCCTGGTGGTGCTGACCAGACCTGGGCTGAGACCCATTCCAGTGTACTCTGGAGAAGGCAGGAACTCTGATGTCTCGACTTACACAAGTTCACCTGAATCAAAATTTTCTGCAGATCAGTTTGTATATAAAATAAAACTCCGGAAATTGAGAGTACAGTCAAAGATAGCTGCACAACCAAGCAAAGCTGTGAATTTTTTAAACAGATTTGTTTCCACATGTTATTTGTTTCAGTCCTACCAGAATAATGTGTCTCAGTAAGAAAGAACTAAGTGCTATTTTGGCTAATGCATTTTCAGAAGAAACATTACGTTATGTTTAAAGCAACTTTTTGCTTTTTGAATCTGGATCAAGTTAAAAAACCTAACAGACATATCATAGTCTGAATTTAAAGCACAGGAAGATAGAAAACCAGCTTGTAACTGAAATTAGGAGATCATAGAGACAATTCACGCGGAGCTCCCCAATACTGCTTTTCAGGAAACACTGATAATTGAGATTTACTTGGATGGAGTAACTCTTTGGTTTATACACGGGGTGCAAATAATGCTTTTCTCTAACTGCAAACATGTAATTTATAACACTGCAATATTTTCGTGCAGAGCCTCAAAGTGAAAAAAAAGCACAAATGTGCTATTGTTTTGGGAAATTACAGACTGGGAATAGGATAATCTGATCCAGCTGAAATACAGGAGAGTTTCTACAAGCATTATTCCAAGTGAGATTGCTGGAGGACCGAGAACTTTCGCGGTTGTCAAAGAATGTGTTTAATCGTTTCCTTCATACATTTTTCTTGAAAGCAGTATTTTTTATTTATTAGGTAGAGCAAGATAAAGGCAGGACTGTGGTCTGTGGGCTTCAGTCAGTGGGGTCAGACTTGCCCTCAAGCAGATGACAGAGCATTGCTGTGCAAACCATGATGATCAATATCCCTGCACTTCCAAACGTCTTGGAAAACGCTCTTTTTGTTAGGCTTCACAAAGGGAACTGGGCTCTACCCTGTGGGCTTCCAACTAACAATATATGGAATTCAGGCAGGTCTAGAGGATTTTATTTGAGGGATAAAATACCAAATTATCATCTACCATACACAGACAAAATAAGCTCAGAGACCCAATGCACAAACTGAGCAATCACTAAGAAATTCAGCCAGTATTATCTGTATTGCGATTCTGAAATTAGAGATAATGGCTCTTAATAATATCTAAAGCTTTTCAACTCTGTTTCCATGAGAAGGTCAAAGAAGCCAACATAATCCATGAATAGAAGGAAAATATTATTGCAAGTCTTGTAGCCCATCATTGAAATGAATCAGGATATTTTAGTTACTCAGGTTCACTCTACAGGAAATCACTGATTAAATGTGAGAATCCTGTGTTTCTGATGATGGCAAGGAGAAGGAAAATACCTGAGTAATGGCTGAAATATGTTCTTTAAAAGATAACATTCTGATTTTCTGTCATGACTTTATGACATGTGTTTAACAGCCTCTGGCTGATGCAATAAAATTCATTCTCACAGACTTACACCAAAACCTCACGTGTAAACAGACACCACACTGCCTATTGCAAAAAGCAGTGTCTTCCTAGGAAAGAAAAGGACTAAAGAATTATAAAATAGCAACATTAAGCACCAACACTCTTGTTACTCTTTCAAATTCTTCTTAATTCCTTGAATGTCAGTCTTAGCTTGGCACGATGTTCTTCACAGCACCAGGTAAGATGTTGATATGTGACTGATTGCAGATCAGTAGAGACTCTTCCTCCTCCCAGATGCAAAGCAGACTTACATTTTCTCAGGACAAATTTCAGTTTTAAAGATAATGGTCTCCTCTCCTCAGCTTGTGTAACTGGCAGGAGTTGTGGTGGAACAAACTGTTCCCATAAATTATGGGGGTTTTATAGAACATATTCAAGAAATACAGTTTTGTGGACAATTTTGATCACTCAGGCTTGTGATGAGTCCTCCTGCCTCTAGAGTCCTCATGGAGTTTTTTTTTCAGATTTAACATTTTTTTACGAGAATGACCTTTTACATCAAGTTCCAGAACTTTATTTCCTTTATTTCCCAAAGCTCCGTCTTCTCTTTCTCTAAACAGATATCTATCATTGCCAGATGTTTTAAATACCGGAATGTTGCTTAATTTGCAGAGCCCAATTTTTCATTTTAGCAGTAAAGCACATGGGGCAGCTCTCACAGAGGCTGCTGTCAGGTCAGTGCAGATACTTTTTGTACCATGTTAACTGAATCCAGCTCTCATCCTCATCTACTCCACGTGAGTCAGCCTGGTTAGGCCTACTGGTTCCAGCTGGGTCACTTAAAATGGACATCCTGTCAAATGCTTCACTGGAAAGGCTCTAATGTGCTTGAACTCTATCTTTGACTATGTATTCCTTTAAAATATCATCAGCTTTTAGAGTTTTTATCAACGAAACCCTGTATCCACTCTCTTAATTACAGACCTCTTCTCTTCCTTTTTTGGTTCATTTGAATGCAAATCCTGTTCCTGCTGCTGAACAATGGAAATGTCCACAGCCCTCACTTCCTCACATCAGGGTTCAGATTTCAGGAATCAAAAGAAAAGAGCTATGCCAAGCCTGAAGAAAATGAGACTGCTTAAAATGCTTTTGAATTGTGATACTGTGCATGCAATATGATGATAATAGTACTGGGCAGTAATTAGGAAACCTATTGTGTGTGTATGTGGTGCCCTACTACATACAGTGATGTGTCAGCTATTAACTGAATACTGTTTTCATTTATAGAAAAAACCTTCTGGGTGCTGAAATAATCTCCAAATACATTGAAAGAAAACAACTGTACTCGTAACTATTCTTATTAAGCTCTCCAAAGGAGCGCTTCTGATAAAGACAGTGCTGGCAACAGATCTGCTTCAGGTGGAACTAGGTCAGTAAGAAATTGAAAGTCGATAGTTGAAATAAATTGAATAGTTTAAATCTGAAGACAATAATTGAAAGGTTCACCCTTCTGAATCTATGCACTCTAAGAGTGTGTACGTGACTATGAAATGACAAAGGCTATTACAGTGGAGATCCTCCTTTCTGAAATATATGACAACAGAAATTATACCCTTTGAAAGAGAAAGAGATTTGGAAGGTATTTTCTGGATGGGTGTCACTATAAACAGATGACTAAGCTCCCTGTCCTTAGGCATACCTCACACCCCATGAGATTTATACCGGTATTTACTGGAGAGGAGGTAGTGCATGTTAATTTTGATTAAGCCTGTTTTCTACCCATTTGAGAGGGGCTTGTGTATCCTTTGGGTTCCTGGGCAAGTTGTTAATTCATGTATCAGGAAGGAAGTTGAAAACAGTGCTAATGGGAGTTCAGTTTTTCTTGGTTTGATCCTCGTGTTTTATGGATGTGCATATGGTCCAAATCCCTTTTTATTGCCTCTGTGCTATGTTATGTGGGGCTTATTTCAGCTTAACTGGGTTCCAGAAGGAAAATCACTAATGAGACAAAGTGGAGAATAGTCCTTGTGCTTTATAACCAACATTTAACCTGGTGCTGTATTCCTCTAAGGATTACATCGTTGCATTTGTTCCAGCAATGTCAATGAGAATCCTTGTGTAGAGTGAGGTGAGCTGTAGATGAGACCCTAAAAGGGAAGAAAACCTCACCCAAAGGCTCAGAATCAGTCACATCTCCATGAAGAAGAAGCCTCCTATCCCTCATGTTTGTTTACTTAAAAGTGTAGAAATTGATGGTTTTCTCAAAAGCCTGTTGGCAATCAAGAATATGGACAAGATAGAAAAGGTGAAGTCGGGAACTTCCTGATTTCTGACTGTCACTAACAACTCACAGCCATGTACTGGGTTTCCTCTATGCTTCAGTGGCATCCTTGCCTTTGTGCTAGATGGGTTCTGGAGAGCCAGGATCAAAATGTTTAACTGGTTTGTATGGCCCAGGGGGCTGCCAGAGCTTTGCAAATGTACTGGGCCAAATCCTTCTGTATTTTGATCACTAATCATCAACAAATGATTGCAACAGATGAACTTATCCAGTAAATGTCTTGGACATCGATACTGTTAAGACAGAGAAGAGTGTTCAAAACTCAAATCTTTTGAGCTAAAATAAAATATGTTACCAGGTTTATATTCAACATTTGTTTTCCGTAATAAATGAGACTAAAGTCCTTTCCCATAAAAAGCACTCCTTCCTCAAACTTAAAAATATCAAGTTATAATAGTGGGAAAATAACATTTGCTGCTAGCATATTGTGATTATATTCAGTTAAAGCATTTTTCTCCACTTTCCAGACCATAGTAAAAAGAAAAATTGTTCTATTTTTGTCAGCACTGCACACAGTCAAAGTGAATTAGTTTTCACTGATTTTCACAGTAATCTGTAAACAAGATTTATTAAAGTAATTAAATGAGGATTTCATAATTTGCAAAGCATTTAACTCAGAATTTGGAATTGTTAAAAGCACTAATATACTTAGAATTGATTCATCTTTAGATTATGTAAGATTTGCAGATATTGCTGTTTCCTAAAGGAATTGTAATCAATTATGAACGGTGGTATTCGTGCTCATTTTTGTAAAGTGTACATTTGAGAGAAGACCTGTGACATTGCCACTGGGAGGAAAGGAATTGTATAAAGTCAGCCTGTGTGGGAATACCACACACAGAGCTCACTGGAGGCCTGACCCAGCATCTACCACAGGCATATCATCGAGTGCTGTTTCCATCAGGACTTAATCTGAGGAATTGGACAATTTTTACTTTACGTTTCTTGTCCTTCCCTTCCACCACATCAATTTTTCTTTCCCAATAAGCTGTCTATAATATGCTAACTGCCCCAAAGATTTAGTTCCCAGTCTTCCAACTTCCCTCGTGTGCTTGGTGCTCCCCATGAATCTCAGTGCAGAGCAGCGACCCAGAAGTCGGAGGTTGCTGCTGTCCAGGCTCCACCAAGCCCTGCCAGCTGCTGCTCCCTCCAGCCTCCCGAGGCTGGACAGGCTCTCACAGCTGCTGTGGCTGCTGCTCAGGTTCAGCCACTGCTGCTGTGGTTGCATCTCAAGAGATGCAGCTCAGGAAGTCAGCTTCTGTCTTTTTGTCAGCCCCTTGTCTGGTTATTGTTCATTGGAACTCCAGCCAGCTCCTTTTAGCAGTCTCTTCTAACCTGGTGTGTCAGCGCCAGATGTGTGGCTAATTCTAAGAGATTTTGGATACTTTCAGGGGAAAAAAAGAGTGTTTCTCTAGTAAAAACTTGCATTTTTCTTCCTTTTCCATGCCTAAGTGGGTTTTTTTGTGAAATACAGTGTGATTCTTTACAAGGGAGGTATTGTACTCATGGCATTGGGAAGTTCTGGGAACTGCTCAGTTAAATGTTGCTCTACGTTACTGAATCCATCGCTTCTGTGAGTTTCTTACTATTGTTTCAAAACCTCCTAAACAAACTGGAAAACTGATCGTTACTTCACCAGAAGAAGAGTGTTCACTTCAGGTTTTCTCATTTAAACATTGAAAAATTTCCAATCTATCTCTTGCTCGGCTGCTGCGGCAGAATTCCCTGAAGGGGTTACATCCCAAGAGGAGTCATTCCTCACCAATAGCCAAATGAGAGATCCCAACACTCACCCCCTCTTTCAGGGCAGGAGGCTTCTGAGTGCCATGCAAGAACAGCCCGTTCCACTGCAGCCAGGCTGTGCCTGCAGGAGCTCCCTGGGTTCACAAACCAGTGCTCACCTTGTCCCAGCCCGGGGCACTCCTGTGTCTGTGCTCCAGCTGCCAGCCTGGGGCACTTTGAACCCACACCTGTGCTGTGCTCAGGCAGGACTTGGCTGCATCCCTTCCTGACAGCCTGGTGCAAGACACTTTCCATGCCAGAACTGTTCTTTGATCAGTGGGAGGTTGATTTAGTTTGGTTTTCTTGGGGATTGGGTTCTTTTCCTTTGATCTATCATATCATTCACTGTTAAGTAGATCGGTCTAAGATCAACTGGAATAAATATTGACTGGAGACTGTGAGTCCTCTGAAAAAATCCTATTGCTTGTAGAGGGATGTAGTGGGCATAAAAATTTAGGGGATTGTTGCTAATTCTTCTCTGTACATCATTCAAATATGGAAGCACCTTGCTTAGTAATTTTGTTTGATGTCTCTTTCCTTTGAGTAATATTTGCATAAAGTTATCTTTCTACCTTTCTCCAACCATCTCACCCTTCTATATGATTCTTTGACTCATTGCCTGCTGTTTCAATTTCAAGATTGTCAGTAATTAAAATATCTGCCATGTTTATACAGAATTTAGGCAAATTGAAAATTAATTTTTAGAAGGAGAAACTCAGAAGTCCACATTTATGTAATGGCTATGCAAGTAAAGAATAACATTGGCAAATTTCTACTAATGAAGTAATAGCTGAGACTGTTTTATCAACAATGATTTTATTCAGCAATGATTTTATTCATCATTCAGTCTCCATTGGCAAAGAACAGGGGAAGCTGCAGAGTTTTTTAAAAAAGAAATTTTAAATACATGGAGCAGAAGTGCTGAAAGGGAACTCAGAGCCACACGGAGCAATTGCTTCCAGTGGAAAAAAATACTGGCTACTTTATTGCTCATTATTTCGCAGATTGCCTATTAACTGTGGTTGAGAGAGTGGGACCTGTGAATAATATAGATATATTTTACTGCTGTAGTTTTTTCAAGTTGATTTTCATTTTACTATCTATGCAGCTTCTTTGGAAATGCAGCATTTGCATGAGCCTCTGATCATTGCCTGGAGACCTGGGTGGGATAGACCTGACTGACATGGCTTAGCTGCTCTTCCTGTAGCATCCAGACTTCCAAGCCATGCATAATATGGTGTATACACGAATCAGAATTGCTGAATATATTTTCTTCCTATATGTTTTGCATTACTGTTCACAGAAATGTAAAATGTAGCACAGTGTTTTACACTACTGTGTCAACACAAGGGTTTTTAATTCCATTCCTGAGACCAATGGCTTTGGAGTCATTCTATGTATTGTTTTGGATAATGATGAAATTGATTTTATTTCCACAATAAGAAGATATTAAGCAGTCAAACCTTTGTACAAATAAGAATGTTTGATGTATTTGAATGCCAGTATAACTCATATTTAAATTTAGTGCCATGAATAAGTTCTGTTATCCCTTTCAGTTTCCTCTGATTTGCCAGCTGGTAACATTCTCCCTAAGGTGGGTCCTGATAGGAACCTGGCCCACAGGGCTTCAGAATGCTGCCTGAAGTCTTACCTCATTCACTGCTGACTGGCAATGTTTATTTATTTTGGTTATTTTTATTAATTTTCTTTTTCCTCAGAGAAATGGAAACATATTTTGTAAATTTCTAGGAGGTTTATAGTATGTAACTGAAAGAAAAGTAGGTAACTTACAAAGGTAAGGAAATTAGGAAGGTGAAAAAAGGAGGTAAATTCTGTCTGTTGTAATTCTCTTTCTCCTCCTGAGGCCCACAGCAAAGCCCACTGGTACCAGCACCAGTAACCCCAGCTGCCTCCCTGGGCTCTGCTCTTGTGCCAAGTCTAGAAACGAGCAAGCTGGGAAGGAATGGACTGAGGCTATGGATAGATACAGCTACAGGCAGATCTTCCTGGAGCTGTGTGAAGAAGGCAGGACCTGGTTCAGCCTCTGTGTGCATGAAGTAGCACGTGGGCACTTTACCAGTGCAGTAGCAATAGAACATTGTGTGGGTTTCACGCAAAGACTGCATTCCTGATTACCCAGGAAGCCAGTTTATCCCAAAATTCAGACCATTGTCAGGCAATACATTGTGGTGTATATAGAAAAGCTTCTTCTCCTCTAATATTCACATTTGCATGTTTATCAACCCTGACCTCAAAATCTGAATTTTCTTTCCATAAGCTATACTCGTATGGATTATTAACTCAATATTTCCCTGCTTACTCTCAACGAATTTCATTAGAAAATAGTAACTATGGTTTCTTAAGTGATTATGTTGCTGCCATTGTAACATACTGGCAGGAATTAATGTGAAGGGTTACAGAATATCAACACATGCAACACAGGTTAAAATTTGGGTTGGTTTCAAAGCAATCACTTTAGACATCCAGCACGTATGTTCCACAAAAGGCTCCAGTTCCCAATCGGAGTTTTTTTTAAGGATTCCATCCCTCTCTGTTGTCTAGGGAAAGAGCCCATACCTTCAGCCAAGCTGGGGATTGGAAGCTGTACAGTGGTTTTAAATTGTAAACACAAGGATTAGCTTTCCTTCAAGTGACTTAGAATGTCTGCTTCTCTAGAAATGTTATAACACTAAAAATCCTTAATTTGTTAACCCTGCAATGAAAAAAAATCATTTTTTGAGTGAAGACAAGGTCTGTGAAGCCAAGTCATTCTTCTCTGTAATGACACTCACAAAACTATTTTTAGAGCATACTAAAATTATAAGAGCGCAAGCCTCTGTCCATTTTCCATTCATGTTTCCATTATCATCAAAATATGAACATATCTGAACTTAGGGGAATATAGTATATAAAGAGCCAATTATTTTTATTGCCAAGCGTGATATTTGCTTTATTTTCCTGTAGTTGCTATTCTCAGATAGGCTTCTGAGCATATATTGCTAAGAAATACTAATGTGAGGATCTAAAAAATGTCCAGAGATGCACCCTGTTTTGTGCAGTGTTATGTAAAATTTAGAGGATCTGGGTTGCAGCCCACTACTCCTCAGAAATGTGTATTTGGTGGTATTTTAGGTCCCTTCCCTGATCCTAAAGTGGAAAAATGAGTTGTGGGGGTGGGAGGAAAAATTTAAAATTTGGATCAACCACCAGAATTTGAACACTGCAACAGAGTTTTGGCTTAGGCCCACTTCAAATGTGGGGCTACCATGCTGGTCAATTATTTTATCCAGCAGGATTCATTCTTCCAGAATTAGAAGTGACATTCTGGTACAAGAAATTACACTGCTCCTTCAGAAACGGAGCATGTGTGGGTTCAGCTCCTGTCAAGGACAATTTTTAGCATTCCCATAGTGTGGTGCCCTAGAAATAACACCGAGAGACAGACAGACAGAGCGAGTGAGGTTAGCACCAGGCACTGGTACAATAGTGAGTCACATGTGTATATTTATTTCCCTGTTGATTGCCAAAGGCAGTGCAAGGGTTTGAGGCTGCTCATGTTGCACGAAGGACACCTGCAATATTGCTCTAAGAACTGTGCTGGCTTGTCAAACCAAAATACAAGATATAAAAAGAACAAGGCTCCAACTTTAGAACACAGATACAATGGTAGTGCTGAACTTTCTATTGATGAGGAATTCGTTTGACTTCTATTTCATACTGGATTACATTAAACTCAAACTGTACATAAACTGTCCAGTGTTGATTCCTCTAAAATTGATTAAATGATCTGTCTTGCAAGTTCCACAAATAGGGACAGTCTTTTTGTGTGTTTTGGAAACCACCTAGGGAGCGGTTTGAATTCAAAGTGGAAATAAAATTATTGAGAAGATCCCAGAAATTCCACTGGGAAGGTGCTTGTAAGAATAAAAACCAGATAAGTATTCTAATGCTTCTCCAACAGCATGCAGCTGTGTCAGGACTCAGGGTGGCCTTAGTGAGGGTGGCTGGAAGGCTGGCAAAATCCTGATTGATAATGGCTTGCAATGATTTCATGGAATTTTTTTTATAAATCTTAGTGAGAGTTAAATTATCTATCCAGTTTACTATGGGACACCTGTAAAAGAGGCTGGAAATACAAATATTGACTGTTGTCAGCCAATGCAAATTCCTATTTGAATCAACCTATTTGGGTAAGAAGGACAAATTGCATAGTAATTTTTTTCACAAGAAGTGGCAGCTGAGATACCCTCTCTAAGTGCAGCCCTCATTATCCATTTCATTTGTAGAAGTTATCTTACCTTGCTCTGCCCAAAAGCATTTCCAATCTGTTGTTATTACTTATCCTGATACCAGAAGAAGTATTGTCAGAGCAATTAGGAGTCCCAAGCTATTTTGAAGGCTCATTGCATTTGATTTTGTAATGTCTTCCCCAGAGTTTGCCATCCAGCTACACTTTACTATCCACTAAAACTTAGGGGAAGAAATGGAACTGCTCACAAAGAAACCTTAGGGCAAAGAAAGGATCACGTGACCCTCTATGCAGCTGTTTGATAAGATGATATTTCCTGAAGATACCAAATATTTAGTGCATTGTACAAAAGCACAGCTAACCTGCCTGATGTACTTCTGGAGGTGATCTCAGGGGGAGCGTTGCTGCCTTGCAGATTAATCCCAATGAGCTCTGCAGAAGTGGCAGAGCATGAGCCACAGCCTTTTTGTTTCCCAGGGCTGCTGCAGTGCAACCTACGCACGAGTATTGCTTTTTGATACGCTTTTCAACCCGCTTCTGCTCACTTGCCCAATTCTGGTAGCAGCATCCCATTGTAATCCTTTCAAGCACTACTACAGAAATGGGCAAGGCTTTCAACACAGAAACCTGCACCGAGTCTGAATCATCACAACACTTCTGTGCAATTCATCTCCCCGTACCTCCTGCTCCCTGCAGTTGGGACTCTTCTGCCTCTGCAAAATAAATCCACTAGCACGTAACTCACTTCAAAAGAAGCACCTACTTAATTTTCAATTAAACTTCTCACCCATTACAAGTGCCAGCCCCCCCTGCGCTGCCCCTTCGAGCGGGACCAACCCCCCCAGCACCGCGTCCCCACGGCAACCGCACAGAGCGCATCCATGGAAACGAGGGGGCTGGGGAAACAGTGCCGCTCTTCCACTTGTGAAAATACTTTCAAATTGCTAAAACACGGAGGGGGAAAGCAAAAAAGGCAATATTGAAAGCCACTGCCATTTGTGCCAAACAGCGCTCGAGATGGAAAGCGCAGAGATAATGGTCTTGTCTTCACTGTTTGGTTTGTCAGGGAAATGGCTCCGCGTTTATCTTTTCCTTTGCTTGTACGACAGGATAAAAATAGGGCACATATCTAATGCATATGTGTCGAAATTACGAGTACAAAACTGTGCATGTACGTCACAGAGAGGACAGATAGTGCACCCATAAATACTGGTGTATAACGTGCCTGGTCTCATGCTTTCAGTTCAGTCTGAGTAACTGAAAGAAGTGAATGCATAAGATAGTGGTTTCTTTCTTTATATATATTGTGTTTCTCATTTCTGTCTGTTTCTGCATCTGTTTGAATGCATCTCTATATGTGGTTATTCCACTGGTCTGCTTGAAAGAGGTTATTGATTTAAAACAACAGTATAGTAACCTTAAAATATGATTTGCATTTTGCAATGGAGGACATATTTATATTCCACTTTGCTGTTAGAATTATTATTATTATAATTTCCACAAGGCTATGCCCTGTCTTCATGTCCTTGTATAGGAGCTGTTCTTCCAAAACAGAGGAAAAAGGGAAATTAAAGAGTCTATCACACAGGGCAGAAGGGAAGGCTTTCACAGACAGCGGATTAGTAAAGATCGGGTAAGGAAGAACTTCCTCCCACTGAGGGTGGCAGAGCTGCACAGGGAGGGTGTGGAGTCTCCCTATCTGGAGACATTCCAAATCCACCTGGACACATTCCTATGTCACCTGCTCCAGGTAACCCTGCCTTGGCATGGGGTTGGACTGGATGATCTCCAGAGGATCCTTCCAACCCTAACAATTCCTTGATTCTGTGATTCTATGACCTCGAATGAACTAAGGAGCATCACATTCATGTCTTCTCTGGAAGAACTGAGGGCATGGATGAAAAATAGGGTCTGTTGAACACCACAGAGAGAGATGTCCTCTCACCTGCTGTCAGTTTTGCCAAACAAAGATTTCTGTTCCCAGGGAGCTGGACACACGGCCAGTTAGACAGAGATACATTGCCAAGTACACGTTAGAGGGATTATGTAGGAAGTTGGAAATGGAAGACTAAAATTAGAGACTATTTAAATCCTAACCTGTAATTGAATTCCACCGTTCCTCAGAAGTAAAAGGCGTGATTTGCAGGTGGTTTGTAAAGGAGAGTCAGTTTTACACTGCCCCACCGTGCGGATCTGCAGCTGACTGAGAGCTGCACGAGATCCCCCAGTGCAGCTGGGCCAGGACAGCCGTGGGACCAACCCTCCTTCAGCCCGCTGGGACTGCTGAATTCTGCTGCTGGATGGAAGGTTCCCTTTCAAAAGTGACTTATTTTAAAAGTTTGGGGAAATAAAAAGACAATGCAGCCATTTCTGAGAATCATGGCCATAAAAAAAATACGTCTACTCACACTTTTGAAGATCTGTTCAGTTTCTATTCTCCTGTAGAGAACAGAAGTGTCCTTGGTTTAATATTTGAAATACAGCTGCATGTAGCTGGGAAGGGGCTGTTACAGCTTATACATATTTCATAAAGAAATACAAAGCTCTGAACTTTTGAAAACTTCCTACTCTCCTAAGCATAGTTTTCTTCTACACAACCATTGTTTTCTTTGTCTTTCCTCTTTTTTAAAAATTTTTTTATCTGTTTTTTTTCTTCTTGTTAGCTGGCATTTGTGTGTTCAAATAGAATTTTTAAAGTATTTTTCTTCTTCTTTCAAAACACATGATCCAATTTTTTATTGTTTTTACTGTAACATTGTAAAATTGACTTATTCAGACCAAACATAGATTGAACATAATCAGAAAGAGTTACAGATAATCAGGTTACAGGGTGTTTGGATCTGAAAATATTACTCAACAATGCACAGCTATAAGCCAGATTTCCTTAACTTTTTTTATTTTGTAATCAGAATTGGAGTAGATTTGGGTGAATTAGGACAGTTGACAGAAGTGCTATTGATATTCTTCCTATCATGGTCTCTCTGCATGTTATCAGATACTACTCTTGACTTTGGTTTGACAGGAAACTCCTTTATTCCTCACAATTTTTGTACTCCATTTTCATACTAAATGTTTAAAAGAGTTTATTTGCATATGCAAGTTTTTTAACAAATAATTGCTATACACATCTGCTATAGGTAATGTCTTTCACTCACGATGCAGAAATTGCCACCCAGTTATCATCAGTAAAAAGACGGAAGAGAAATGTTTGTCTCAAATTGGGCGGGTCCTGGCAGTATTTTGAAGCACATTTGTATATTAATGGTACATGCATATACTCTGAAAGCTAAAAGGATTTGTAATTCTCATTTTTCTAGGCACGTTTGGCACTCTCATTTTTGTCAGAAGAAGTCTGTTATTAAATGCAAAGTTTCATATTTGTCTGATAGTAGAGTCTGAACTGATCTCTTACAACCTCAGCCTATGCCCTCATCTCTTAGGACTGTTCCACCCAAGTCTCCCTGATTCCAGCAGAAGGAAGGTCAAAGGCCATGGTGTACGATTATAGAAATATTTTGTAAGTACCCAGATCCTAAATGCTAAATAGGAAGTCAAATCCAAAGTTGTACCCAAGCAAAGAAGAACTCCTCTTGTATGGGAGTGCCTGTGAACTGTGGCAGCAGAGCTGCATTCCCTGTGGCTGGAGCTGTAGCAGTGGCTGTCTCTGGATGGATGGTTGCACTCACGTGTGATGACTTTATTGTATCTGCACAAGTCAGCATTACAAGTAAAACTAATCCCTACCTCTAAAATGATAGTTTTGTTCTTTTCAGCTGTTAACTTTTGGGCACAATTTTGTGTCGTGTCACTGGACTGCAGTAACAGTACAATTTCTGTTGCTCTCAGAATGAAACCAGATCTGAGCACAGGCATCCAGGAGTGTTTACACCTGCTTGTAAGCCTTTGGTGGATATTTAACCTTACTCTGCAACACCACTTATTAACAATAATTGGTGTTCAGGTTTTATCTTCGCAGGAGGTATATCCCATACAGTCATTAAATGAGTACCTGCTTTTGAACTAAATGATTTGTAAGTATTAAAAGTGAATGTAACCAGTGATTTTATTTATTTTGTCTTTAATTCAACTATTTCAGAACTCTAAAATACAGCATATAGACCAGGCAACCTTAGAAATGTTATCAGCAAAGCACTGCAGTTCTAGGTTGGTACTCTAAGTCTGTTAAGCACTTTTCTCCCTTTTCCAAAGCAGTGTTTACATTTGAAATGCTGGTTTCAAAAATCGATGAAACCTTTTGAAAACTGAGTAAATTCCAGAAATATGTATCCAATACGCTAGATCATAAAGTAGATAACAATGTACTACAGGTGTGTGTATATGATTTTAGTTTGATACAGGAGGCTGCCAGGCATCATCTACAAATGCTGTACAAATGGCCATAATTCTTCTGGAGCTTTTGAAGCCCCTGATTCTGACGGTGAATGGCTGTGGGTTCTGCTGGGTTTTTCCTTCAGTACTTGGACAGTTTGAGCTGGCTGGCTCTTGGTGACAATGTGGAGCCAAGAGTTAGTGCTGGTGAAAGGAAGGGCATCAGTGTGACTCGTTTTGCTCTGGCCTGTGCAAAATCCCAGGTGAAGGTCCCCCGTGCAAGAACTGCTGCCTTCTGCTGCTGCCCCACTCACGTGGATGCACAACTGAATCCATAACCCGAGAAGAGGCACTTCTTTGGAAATTCAGGGAATTAATTCTTTCCAATAGCACTGCTTGGCACACATTAGCACTCATATAACAAGCAAGCAATTGCATGGTCTTCTTCAGAAAATAACTGTATCCAGCTCTGAAAAGACTGTTTTGAGCTTTTCTTCCCCTTTCCCAACTGGACTCAGACTGGTGTGACATTCCATTTTAGCCAGTGAAATGCTCAGGATGGGTTACATTTCTTTCTGGGGTTATTGAGAAAGCATTACTGTATCTGCTTAAAATGCTTGTTTAAAAGAGATGTTAATTAAAGTTTATCTTCTCTGGTGGGAGCTATTCAGCTCTATCCCAGACAAAGCAGCAGTATGGACATGCTACAGGTATGCCAGAGGTTTAAGTGCTCTAAAGTTCTTGGAGAAATTCCAGGGCACATGCCCATGTTATCCATTTAAGATGAGCTCCAGAATTTTCTCAGACTTAAAAGCTATACAGACAGTGAACCTTCAAGTTCAGACTCGAGGGAAATGCTTGAGCATGCCAAGAGAACAAGGAAGCCACCAGCAGTGCCTGGGCACAGTGCCCACAGGTTTGCTTCCAGATGTCAGTAAGAAAGTCAAATGGGCAGGAGTCAGAGCCTGGTGCACCGTGTCTGCTCCAGAGCCTGCTATTTTCGGAGCAGCACAGACTTAGCTTAGGTGCAGCCCAGGCCCCCAGGCTCCTGCATTCCTGGGAGAAGGATCTATGATGCTATACCTCAGTAATTCGTCAGAGCTCTGCCTTTTGCAGCAGTAAAATAGTGCTCAAAGCATCTCACATGGCTCTGTGCAAAGATTTCTCCAGCACATGGTTTAGGAATGGGCAACTTAAATTGCACAGACTCTGTGTTAATTTTAATTTGCAATTTCTCATTCAGCTTACTACAGAGCTGGACGACAGATAATGATGACACTTTAAGGTATATTCATTTGGTTCAACCATTTTCCCCATTTCTCACTGTAAAGGAATAGGTTTCCAAATAATATAGTGGCTGCTAAAATGTTTGTGACATCTGTGCTTTAAGTAAGTATTGCAAAGATCTGAGACAGTAGACTCTCTTCTTCTTTGGGGTGGTTTTTCATGTGTCTTTACAATTCACACATAAGTGAAGGTGGCTCTGTGGTACATAACTGTAACAAGTGCTTTTAAGTACATTATAAAATCTCACCATGGCAACATCTTTCTGCTCATCGTATTTATAGTGAGAAAAAGAAAACAAGCAAAAATAATATTAACCCTGAAACCTTTCTTAAATTTAGAGGTTGAAAGAGTAACCTAAGTAAGGGTTCTTGGTTTTTTTTTGGTAGCTTTCTGTAAAAATCCTTGAACATGTTACTGGGGAAATAGAAATTGAAGGTAGGCTTTTAACTTCAACTTTATATTTAAATTACCAAATATCTAGTTTTTGTTTGGGTCAGTGTGACCAAATATAACTTGATTTTAATAGAAGAAAATTAGAAAAAAGATGGCATATTTGCTTACCTCTAAGACCTAACCACAGTGGGCAGGATGCAAGAACCCAGGTATAGTCATAGAAAGAGGTTCCAGTTTGGAAATTACCCCTCCAACACCTTCCCCTCACCCTGTGCTCTGGCATTATGCAAACCTGGCTCAGCATGGATTGGCACTCTTCTTGCAGGGGCTTTACATGCCTCTAAGGAGTGGCAGTGTGTTCTCCATTCCCTCGCTACCTCATTTCTGCAGTTTTTTTGAAGGCTTGGAATTGTCTGAGTAAATTGGGAGGAACAATTGTAAGAATGTGTGAGGGTGCCTGCACTGGAGAACGGCACTTTAGGTGCTCCCCTTGGTATCATCCAGTGGGCTACAGTTGAAGAGATCTTCCAGATAACATGATTCAGAATATCATCAGTTATCTCTGTTCCTGCATTTCTCTATCCCTTTCCCTATAGTCTCCACAGCCCTGTGTTATAGGAACACTTTATTTGAGCAGTGTGAAAGAGAAGGCGTGTAGGCTCGGATAAAGCTAAATGCAACTGCACTGTCTCAGGCCATCATTCCTCAGGTAAAAAATGAAAATAGGCAGATTGTCAGGGAATTTGTCACCTACAAATTCCTTGCAACTGTGACTAAATGTGTGGATGGTCTGAACATCTGAACAAACCATACCACTTCTACACTTGGGTACAGATATAGGGTCTAGAGTTTAACCACCTACTTTAGAAATTATTGGATTTATATCTTATCTCGCTCTAGTTCATTCCCATTCATCTAACTTTTTTAGAACAAGTTCTTTGTTTATATTCAATAAAAATAGGGAAGGAAACTAAGGGAAATATAAAGAGATTCTGAATTAAACCCAAAAAATCCAACTATTTTTAATCCTTCATGAATTTTTCATTACTACTTCCCACAAAACACCTCCTGCCTTCTCCAAATGTTCTAAAAAGTGCTGCCATTCTTGGTAGATAAAAGCATTATAAAATTATTAGGCAAAATTCCTTCTTTGTTTTTTTTTTCAAACAACTGCTATGTAGTGACTTTCCATCCTGTGTCTTCTGCAGTGGGAATAGGTTCTTTAACCATGAGGAGAGTAAAAGCAATCAGTGCTGCTTACAAATCTGTACAGGAACTTGAGCACAGACAAACTCCAAGGGTCCTTTGCTCGTTTACATGAGAATTACAGCATAGAAAATTCACTCCCAATCACTTCTTTCTGTTATTGCTTATAGAGGAAAAGTGGCCCTAGTACCAAGGCAAGTGGGACATACTCATTCTTTACACTGTGCCCATTTATTCTAGCTGTGACACCCCAAGTAAATTGGAGCAGGGAAGAGTGTGGAGAAGAGGCTGCAAGACTGGACTGAAGTGGTACTGTACTTCTTGTCTCAGGCTGAGAGAAAAAGCCAGCCTAAAACCTAGCTGAGATGGAATTTATTAAATTCATGTTGTTTAAAAATGGTTGAAAAACTTGTCAAAGTTTTGCTTCTTTTCTTCCAAAGATGTGTTCCCATGTAAAATTGGGTGCTTTCATAGTATATCTTGTTTTGGTTTTACAGAGGTAAAATTTCACTAGCTCCCCAGAAGACTTTTCAGAATAGAACAAACAGTAAACTTTTGAGACCATCTTTTAATTCTGTTTTGTTAGTATTGTGATATTGAACCTAGCACAGCTGTGGACTATTTCAATATAGTACGTTTGGATAATACATACTGTGGCATACACCTTGCAGCAATTCTTTTTCTGCTTGTACAGACATCCAAATCTTGTTCTCTGAGGCTGCCTTAGGCAGGAATGGGATGGCACAGGCATGTGCTTGGAGGCTGAGTCCTGTGCTGGAGGTGCCCGGTGGGAGAGCTGATGTGGCACACAGGTATCCCACCACACAGGGCACCTGGACAGCACAGAACACTTCATCACATATTCTCTGGCACTGTGCTGCATTTAAACCTTTCTCCTGCTTCAGGTTTAAAGCTACAAGATGCAGCTCATGGTGACCCAGTCATCTGTGCCCATCATATAGGCCCTGGCAAAAGAAAGAAGCAGCCTGCATTGGCTGCAAGAATGAGGCAGGGACCTCAGTAGTTTATTTTGGAAATAATGAGTAACGCTGATCAAATCAGTTGCTGTGGGGGTGTAACAACCTTGATCAGAGATCAAAACAAACTGTATTAGGCTTTGAGCAGACATGGCCTTCCTGAAGAACACCGAGTGTAAAATGACACCCATCTTTAACACTTGCTGTAATTGCTTTGCTCTTGGTTCAGGGCCCTGCTAAACCTGAAATTAAGTCTTTGCTGAGCATAGGTTGCCCTTGACTACTAAATCCAGGAACCTTGAGCTGCCTAATGCCATGGCTTGGAAAACAGTGACTATAAAAAATGTTTTTGTTCTGGGTATCTTCTAGACCGTAGAAAAAGTGCACATTTTGCCACTGGGGTGCTCAGAGTGTTCAGCAAAGCTTAATTGTTTGCTTAAGCAGCCTTCAGAGCCGTGAGAGCCAACAGAGCTATAAATTGGCAGGGCTGGCCAATGTGGTTGAACAGCAAAAAGACTTTCAAAGAGACAGTTTTGCTCCCAAGTGCTTATTGTCAGCTCTTTGAGTTAAACAGATTTTAACAACCCAAACAAAAACTCCACAAGGGAGCTTTTTACAAACAGAAAACAAAGGATCCCTGCTCCAGCTACATCAAAGCTTCCCGGCCGCTCTAACCTCTGGTGGCAGATTGTTTCATCCAAGGCCCCTAACTCAATGCTAATGTCATTTTTCCCGCCCACCAATGAACCACTTTTTGGAGTTTCCTGATCTAGCTTTCAGCTGACTTCAGACAAGAAACAGGATTGCTGCAGGCAAAGCTACAACCATCCCCATTACCATGCCGTGGTTACCCCCGTGAAAGGTGTCTCAGAACACTCTGCTGTCATGAAATTTGAAAGACTTATGTGCCTCTGGATTTGTTCACATTGAAGCCCTCCTGTTCAGGAGATTTCCCTTCCTATACCAGCCACCTTCCCTCGTGCAGGCTGAGAGAATTGAGAGGCAAATTTGGGCTGGTGAATCTGAAGATAAGATGATAAAAATTATTTTATTCATCTTTTTCAATTCCATTTTTATCTCCCAGCCCAATGTAAATAAAGGATAGTAATAAGAGATCTTAACATATATAAAGTTCATGGTAGTGAAATTCCAAGCACATTTAAGAGAGAGCATTGTTACTTTGCATTTTGAGTGGGGGTTTTAATGAGTTTTTGTTCAGAATATAACAAAATTTAACACTGCAGTTGAAAAGGGGATGTTCTCATAGCTCTGGATAATTAATGACAGAGTAGGATGCAGACTCCTCTGAGTAAGAGGCAGAACCATCTCATGGCTACTCCATTTTGACATGACATAAAGAAGTACGTGCTGCAGTGGTAAATCCACACCTAATGGAAAAAAATGCACTGGCTGCTAAAAAACTAAGAAAATAATATTTGTGCAGGGTGGAGAAATGAAATATGTGGTTGTACATTAAATGTTGAGATTTAAGTTGTATGGAACCAACTCAAAGTTATGAATCATCAAAACCCACAACATTACAGACCATCCAAAAGTTAGAATTTTTTTCTTTCAAGCTGTGCACTTTTAGGCAAAAGAAATTAATGAAAACTGAATAATTAATTTCTCAAATCTTTGTTACACTGTATAAATTGGAGCGGGAGCACTGAAAAGGAGAAAATTGCAAGACGGATCCCAACACAATATAACAATCTCAGATTCACTGGAGTCATCCTGATGCCTATATTATCACTTCAGCTTCCCTGCTCACTTTAATTACCCAAGCAGTCCCATCAGGATGACATCTACTTCCAAGCACATTGTGTTGCCTCCTCCTACTCTGCAGATCCTCTCCTTGCTGCTGGAGTGCTGTGTTCAACTCAGCACAGCACAGGCTTGCAGCTCTGGTTGGGTCCAGCTTTGACAGCAAATACAAAGCGACAAAAAGCTGGAATGAGGAGTGCTACGGTGTCACAGTCCTGCACTGTGGTGGGAGTACATGACAATAGTCTGTAATACTTCACTGTTATTAACAAAATCTTTAAAGCCCAAATTATTTTGGATATGTCCATTTTTGAATTCCTAACTCTAAATCCCCTGGAGAGCCATGCATTTTAGAAATTTATGGGGAAAAAAAGGGGGTTCAAAGTGCTTTCAGGTGATGGACACCTGAATTTTAATCTTAAATCAATGTTATCTCTTCCCCTGCCTCAGAGTCTGTACTTCTGTCTTCAAGGACAGCAGGGGCACCAGGAAGAACTAGGGCTATGTCACTGTTCTTGAGATCAGCACTTGCATTTGCTTCCCCCTAACAGTAGGACTGCTCTCTTTGCTGGAGTCTTTGTGTGGTTAACTACACTTCTTTCAGGCCAGCGAGTGTCTTTAGAGTATAACAGACTGATAGGAGGAGGTAAAGAGAAAGAAATATTCATTCTGTAACATCTCTAATCAATGGAACAAGTGGATCAGCTGAGCAGAAGGAAAGATAAGGAAGAAGCTTGTAGGTAAATGATGCAGTGGGATTTGAAAGTGAAGAGGAACAATGTGGATTGAGTGAAGGATTGGAAAAAGAAATATGGAAAACCTACTTTGGGGTATCAACATTACATCAAATAACTGGGTCACTGACTAAGCCCTGGCCTGAGGTTTAGGTGAGGGAACAAGATGTGGAAAATTACTGGACATTGCATGAGAAAGTGCTGAACATGATTGATAAGAATGTGAGAAAATGACTAAAGTTACACATAGCACCATGCAGGAGGGCTGGGTTTCACAGGTGGTGAAGGAGTTTTGTGAGAAATGGAACAGAAGGCCCAATTTCACAGGTAATTGGGGAGGTGTTCTGCAGACCTTTGGGAGAGTAACATCTTGCAAGGCACCAAGGTAACTGCATCACTAAGACCACAAAAGACCTAGGTACTGGTATCAGAACTGACAAATTTGGGAGGGATGTAGCAAAACTGGGAGCAATGGGAAAGAAGTAATTAGGTGGGTGTTGCGGAGGAGACCAGGGAAGAGGAGGTGGGCGGTAGAAAGACTGGGATATGAAAAAGGGATATTAAGGTACAAACCAGAGGATTGGCACCATCTGGGATAGCCCTGCACTTTACCACTGGATCAAGACAAAAAAACCAAACCTTCCTCTGACCATCTCACACAAGCAAATCCTGATTCTGCACCCCTGGGAGCGAGGCAAGCCGTGTGTCCTCCTGGGCTGCTGTGGGGCCACCCCCACACCACGTGGCAGTGCCCAGTCCATGTTCTCCAGCATCCACAGCTGCCCATCGCTCCCTGACAGATGGCACTGACCAAACTAAAAAGTATTTCTGCAAAATCATCACTGACTTCAACAAAATCCACTAAAACCTGTTGACAGCAACAAAATGTTTTTGCCAAGGAGGGTTGTTTTTCTTTCCACAGAAGAAATGTGTGAACATTTAGAATTCTTTCCCGAAGACAGGCCTGTGCCCTTACTGCCCACAACATATGTAGCTTTTGTCACGAATAAAAGTAATGGTAATGATTAATTAATAATTCTTAAAAGCCCCCACAAAGGAAAATTGTTTCACACAACTGTTGAAAGGGACCTATGGGGCTTGTAAAAACCAATCAAATTTTTCACTAATTTCACTGTTCTCTGGTTCTCTTACTCGTATGGCCTTTTCAGACAATATTTTGGTACTTTTAATAAACCCGACAGCTGTGAAGACCTCATCCCTTTCTTTGGTCTTCTCACCTCTGCACCTCTCAGTAATTCGTAAGTCAAATGAATGATTGTGTAATCCTGAATAGTGGTACAGACTTAAAAATATCATCTAGGATCATCCTGCTTTTCATTGTGTCTGTGTAGGCTGCAGAATTCTGCCTTTGACATTGTATGTAAAAGATTTATTTCTGTCATCAACTGAAGCACACCATATATACAGATTCCTCTTGAAACCTCCATGGCTGGTTAGATTTTTAACAATATCTCAGACCACAAAGTGCCTGACACATCAACCAGATACTTATTGTCTTTAATGAAAAATTATTTTTCATGCTGTCATGCTAAACTTGAAGGTTCAGATTCCAGCTGCTTCTGAGTACCACTTTTTCTCTCACAAAGAATCTGGTGAAATTAAATATTCGCTTCTCAGGAGGGGGCAGAGACGAGCGAACACAAGTGCAAACATTCATTTTTTCTGCTACATCGAGCCCTCTTTAATTATGTGAAAATTGACAGTTGTCATAATTCCGAATAATAGTTTTCAGTGTGTAAATGACAGAAAAGTGTAAACTTCCCATGGTGGCGATTGCTGGGTCACAGGGAAAAGGTGCAGTGGTGCAGCCTCCTCAGGCACAAGGAACTCACAGAGCCCCACCCAGGGCTGCTGCCAGCGGGGCAGGGGGCAGTGCTGGTGGGGACTGGGAGCTGGCCCACGGCCAGGCGGCCTCAGGAGCTGTGCTACGCCTCTTTCTGATGTCCCAAAATTTAACAGAAGCAATAGAACTTGAATCCTGGTCCCATGCCCAGCATTCCCCACCCCTCCAATGCATTTGGCAGCGATGGCCTGGCTTTCTGTGTGCTCATTTCTACAATTTTGCCCTTACCATTACTGGGCACCCAGCATAAATTTTCAGAAGAATTTTAAATATTACAGAATATGCCTACAGGTTATGTGATTATGTCCTATTTCCTGCTCTTTTTGCAGTAAAGAATGAGTTGCTTTGACTTTGATGAGGAGAATTTAGGCCTGGTTCAGAGCTTCACTGCATATGGTTTGTGTTCCTGAAAGTTTTGCTTTAAGGTACTGTCTCAGTATTCTCTTCTCTGCTGGAGTAGCAGATGAGAAAAAAGATGTGCCAAATTTAGGATACCTGTAAACCTTCACGGGCCACTGTTTTTGAAAACATACCTTTTATAAGGTAGTAGAGTGTTTGCAAGTACAGATGAAGTGTTTTGCAGTTGAAAAAGGGGAAATATCAGTGTTGCTATGAAAAGTATTTGAAAGACTTTCACTACACCACTGCTGTGGAAATCTATGTCCAAACCTTGAATTCAAAACAGGGGACATGCAGAGAGGGCATTCCCAAAAGAACAGGCATACCAAGTCTAGTCTGTGAGAGTTTAACAGTTTAAGCTCCACAAAAGAGAGGTGGGAGTTGGTATGATTACTTTTGGGAAAACATACCACAAAGTACATACCACAGAGGAAGAAGGGACAGCACTAAACCAATTGTGGCAACAGATAGATTAGAGGCAGTTTTCTCGTGAGCAGAGCAGGTTGGTTGTAGAACAAGCTCACAGTAGTGTCAGACACGTTTCAATGGACATGAGAAGTGCCAAAGGTCCAGCAACACGTGGGCACTGTCTCATCCCATTTGTTTGAGCCTCAGCTTTCTGTAAAAACATGCTGACTCCATGGTTTCAGCTGGGTTTTAACCACAGCAAAATTTCAAATATCTTTTATTCTCAGTTGTGAAGTTCATTAATTTTAAATCTCTTTGAAGTGAACAGAAGAAAATACTCTTTGCTGTCTGAATGAGAAGTACTGGATCAGAAGGGCACGTTCCATCTTTTAGAAAGAAGATAACTTTGTGTGGTTGGAACTTGAAAAGTTGGCACTAGAAAATCTGATTTTTGGAAAGATTACAGGGGAGAGTGTTCACATTTTAATTTTCTAGTTTAGGCTTATTGCCAAGCTCTAAACCTGTGAAAATAAAGGAAAATAAAATATATGACAAGGGTGCAGTGGTTTCAGAACCATAATTTTATAGAAAGCCCTTTCCATTATGTTACTGAAAATATGAATTTTTCCTTGCAACATAGATGTTTTCCATCATGTTTTTGTCAGTAGTCAAAATATGCACACAGTGAAAGCTCTGAGTGAAATGTGTGATTAGAGACCATTTAAGATATATATTTCACTTCAGAGAAAATCACAGATAATTAACTATATACTGAGTTCAGTATTGTGTCTGAGAAATGCGTTATTCCTAATGAGACCATTTCTTATTCTACTAGAGTCACTCTTGTAGTTTCATTAGTGAAAAAACTTCTGAGTGTTAATTACAAGAGCATACTAATCAAAATATGAGTCACAAATTAAAGAAAAACTGAAGGGTTGTGACATACAACAAACCCTTCTGATGTCACCACCTGTTCTGCTGAGGTATTAAATACACTGCCATGACTATGTGTAGAAATGCTTCAGAGTTTGCAAAATCATTTAAAAATTGGGAAATGCCAACATTTAAGATTATCCGCATAGCTGTATGTGTATTCCTTATGAATACACTTTTCATAGTCTCTCAGCTTTTTTTCCATAGGACCCTGGCCTTCGTAAGTGCCAAGGGTGAACAGTTCTCACAAAAAGCTCCTCAGCACCTTCTGACAGACTTTCTGTGCTGTGTGTGGCACCAGTCTTGTTTGTTTCTCACTGTTCAAACCGTCTCAGAAGAGCAATAGTTCCTGCATAGACTTTTCTGTCTCATTTATCACTGCTGTCTCTGAGGGCTTCACAATGACTAATTAATTTAACTTCACAAAGTCTTGTGAGATGATAAGGGATGGCATTTAATTGAGGCACACAGAAGTGAAGGTCAAAAGTATCCTCTAACTTGGAGGTGCTGCTGAGATGCTCTGAACATGGTGCTTAAAACAATAAAGCTTTTAATGTTCAAATTAGAAATTATTCATCTCAGTTGCAATAAATAGTGGTCAGCATTTCTGTCAATCAGAACCTAAGCTCAGGACAGACACCTAGAAAATAAATGAATGGCAATGAAAAATTTGGTTAAAGTGCCTCACTTAATGAGAGGAAGACAGGAAACCTTTGACAGATGCAGAGCTATAATGTGATTTTCTGAGGCAGCATTTAACATTTAGGATCTGTTTTCTTTTCCAGCAACTCTGCTGCCTCATTTTCAAAGATCACCACCTCCAAATTCAAGAAGGGTCCATTCCTGTGAGCAGAAAATCAAGCAAAGGCAGCAGGAGGCCTACATCAATGGCCAAGGAGCTCCTGATAAACACAACCATAAAGGAGAGGCATGCAAGAAATGGAAGCAGAGACAGCTGACCCAAAGAGATTCTGTCCAAGCTTGCAGGGCTGGGGTTAGGAAAGCCAAAGCTCACCTTGAGTTCAGTCTAATGAGCCACATGAAGTGTAACCAGAAAGGCTGCTACAAGTACATCAGCATGGAACAGGAGAACAGCGCTGAATGGGGCTGGGGCCCTGGTGCCAAAGGACATGGAAAAGCCTCTTGTACTCAGTAACTCTCTTTGCCTCTTACTTTTACTGCTGAGACCTTCCCTCAGGAATCCCAGCTTTCTGAGACCACTGGGGAAGTTTGGAGCAAGACTCACCCTTGATGGAAGAAGGTCAGGTTAGGGAGCATTGAAACAAATGGGATGTGCACAAGCCCAGGGACAGGACAGGCTGTGCCCACGAGTGCTGAGGGAGCACAGAGGTCATGGCAAGGCACTGCCTGCTGGCCTGGAAACACTGTGGTGGGCAGGAGAGCTTCCCAACCACTGGGACTTCTCTCTCTTCAAGAAGGAGGATCCAGGGAATTATGGGCAAGTAAGGCTCACTGCAATCCATGAAAAGGTATTGCAGCAAACTCCTAGAAACCACTTCCGAGGCTTTCCCTATCCCTCCAAAAACTTTCTTCCATGGGGTCTGCTTCCTTATCCAGTTCTGTTCTATTTCTGTCAGTTCACTTTCCAGGACTCTAGTTTAAAGTCATTAACACAGACCTCACTGGTCAGTATAATACCTTTCTCCATAATCTTCTGAGCTGCCTTTCCCCTTCCCAGTAATGTCTCCCAAATTAGTTTCCTTCCCTCGAGTTCCCACTTTTCCCCATCCCCACTGGCACTTCCTATGCCTTTCTCCCACCTTTTTGCTGAGCTAGACTCTGTCTAAAGCCTTCTCTAGCTAAAAATAAGTCTCCTGAAGTAGAGTAGGGTAAACATAACTCACATGGTTGAAGTATCTCAGTGTTTGCAGTTGAGAACACACTCACAAAACAGAATAAAACAACCCTAACAAGAGAAAAACACACTAACATGCCAATAGCATCTCTTCAAAAATGTCCAGGAGTCCTAAATGTTGTCCCAAGCAGCTGATGCCCACCATAGCACAAGACAGCAAACATACTGACCATCCATTAAAGCATCCGATAAAAAAAGCAGGAATTGTTCCAGACAATACATGAAAATAGTTAAAGAATATTTTAAGTATTTAAAGGCTCAAATTATAATAAACATCATTAAGCTTCTCTAATTCTAATGTCCAAGATATTGATAACCAAAATGTACAAACAAATATTGCTCAAAAATTAACAACATAATTCTGCCTGCAGAAACACACAAATCCCACTGATGTCAGTGCATAGTTCCTAGAGTCCATTATTTGGGGTTCATGTTTGCAACCATAAAGTTGCATTAACAGTCTATTTGTGTGAAGAAAATTAACTCCCAACCTAAAGAGTATAAATTGCTCTTTTAAAATTTTTATAGAATGTTTGTGAGAGCAATAAATGAGTTCAAGAATAGTCAGAAAGCCAAAATAATTTTTTTAAAGAAGACAGCAAATTTATAGTAGGAATTATTTCTGTGGCACTGTTTACACGTATATACGTATATTATGTAAATAATAAATGTTGTGTTAGGGGCAAAAGAAGATTTTTAGGATGTTGTTCAATGGCTGACAAGGATGAAGTCAACTGAAATGTATTTTGAACCAGAGGATAAATATTGTTTGAAGGCTTTCTAAAGCAACCTTATAAATTTAGACCAAAAGCATGGATTTATTTGATGTACTCCAGACTTTACTTTGGCTCCTGATCACAAGAAAACTGGTGTAAATTCATAATATCTCCTTTGAAACCAACCAGGGTTTTCAGAATCCGTGCTCCTAAATTCAAGAGAAGAATTTAACCCAGGGGCCCAAAGCCAGCTTTATTGAGCAGGAGACATTTGGTCTGGCTGCAGGGGGGAGAGGCTGTGGCAGCTGGCCAGTTTTTCTCCCCAAGAAGTAATGTCAGACTAGTCAGTAGATCCCTTTGGGCATCAGACATCATGGGAAATAGCCAGGCTCTCTTCTGAATGGGAGCTGCTGGAGCGAGCCAGCTGGCATCTCCTTCAGAAGGCTCAGGGGACATGGCCACCACCTAAAAGTGCCTTCCTGGTTATTGGCCTCTTGTTTCAGAGCTGCTGTGACTTGCTCTCAATCCTTATTCTTTTTGCAACATAATGTAATTTAATTTATGACCACAAAAAATGAAACAAGAAAGGGAACAGATGAAAAATATTATGCTAAATACAAGCAGTCGTATACTTGAAAATGTAAACATCAAACTATTCCCTGGATATGTAATTACAGGCAGCTTCAAAGAGGGAAAGGCACATTTTTTGCAAATACATCATATTTTGTATATGCTGCTTTTGCCTGAAGGATAGTCTGGTTTTCTAGAGGAGCACAACAAACTGCTTTTAAAGGGATCATCAACCAGAGTTTGTGGCTAATCAGCCGGTGATCCCATGAGACATACAGAGGCATAACATGGAAAAGAAAATTAAAATACAAAAGCAAGTGTAGCACATCTCCAGCATACTCCTCTTTCCTTCCCAAGGAACTGAAGGATGACGTACCAACCCACACATTGGGGTGGGAGGTAACAGGAGGAGCCTTCCTCTGATACAGTCTCCCTTCACAGCTCTGTGAAATTAGAATTGGAAATGACATCAGGAGGAAATACATCTGCTCCTACTCTGTGGCGTCTGGTACCAGAGAGGGAGCCAGAAAGGCTGTGCTGGGAGCTGAGTTAATAGCACCAGCTGTGAATGAATGTCCACAACAGGTTCCCACCCCAGCCACTGCTGCAGTCCCTGCTCCTGGGACCTGCACTGGGCTGCTGTAAATGTCTCCTCCTTCGGCCTCTGCTCTCAATCAGATCCCAAACTCCTGTCTCTGGTCCTTCATGCACAGGACCTCCATGAAGCCCCATGTCTCCCTCCACACATCTGGAATCCAGAAATAGCCTGTGATCTTTCATGTCAGGGTGAATTTTCCAGAGTGTCCACTGCTCCCACCAAGCCCGCGAGTGCTGCAGGGTGCAGAGGGCTTGCTCCTCTCCCTGGGCAAGCTCCAGTCTGCCCAGCAGGGAATTCCCTTTCAAACCCCAACTCAATGCCTCCTTCTAATGGTCTTCGTCCTCTCCCCTGGGAAGGGAAAGGCTTTCTGTGCGGTGGCTGCTGTGGCCTACACATCGGTTTGTCAAATCTTTATCACATCCTTACGAGCAGAGCCTGCCTGGCTGTCAGAGCTCTGGGGGAGGAAAAGCGAACAGGAGGGACACAGCTCTTTTCTTGTCCCAGTTTGCTGCCTTGAGCAACTGCCTGCTTTGGCTGTTCCATGGGAGAACCACCTAAAAGCCAGCTCTGATGAAGAGCTGCCGGAAGAGATATCCAGGCAACTTCTTAATCATTTTCTAAAAATTTTTCACCTCAAATAAAAGAGCACAAAAAGCTCAATACTGACTAAGATCTGGAAAGTTTGAGTTGTGTGCTCTTTCTACCAGCTTTCACTTTGTGAAACGTGTCAGCCTGCTTGTGAGGAAGAGCAGATCCTTCCTTCATTGGAATTTCTTGTACCAGCTAAAAAGAGACCTTGGCCAAAATACGCCGAGGACAAGTTCTAGAGGATTCTTTGGGGAGGAAAGAATATTTTTATAATTTCAATTTATAAATTAAGATATTTCTAATTTAATTTTTCTAAACATTTTTCTTAGATAAATGGAGGAAAAAAAGCCAGTAAGGATACAATAAAAAAATCTGGCATACAAGGTTGAGCTGTGATCAACTCTCATTTGAGTTCCAGTGTTCATGTTTGGACAACACAAGGAGAGTCAGAAACGAGAGTCCAAGGCTGCCTCTGTGAGTAATTTAAACTCATGTTTAAATCTCCCTTGTCTGTGGCAGATCATTTTACCTCTGGCAAGTAGTTTCTGGTGTCCTCATTCCTAAACAGACATTTATTATCTCCAGGCCTCTGTAATGATGTTTGTTTCAGAACGAGCGTGGGGTTCTGTGTGGCTGCATTTGATTTGTCTGATACTTAAATGCAAAGGGACTAACTTAAACCCAGCAAAACTGTTTTCTTAGAATGTGGAGGAGAAACAGTAAAACGTCACTGCTTACATATTAGGAATGCTTCCTCAGCCATTTTTACTTTTAAAAGTTAGCAACTGAAGTTTGTCAGCGATTAAATCCTTGGCATAACATAGCCCTTATCTCTTTCAAATATTTGTTTCCATTAAATGACTGACCTTCATTATTTTTTCCCCTTTTTTGTGGGCAACAATAGAGCAACATCAATATTTTACATTTCAGACAAGGGAATCAGATTATTTTTTATTATTACCCCAAGATATTTGTTGTGCAGAGGACCTAAGGGTAAGTTTTATAGCAGATAAAATTAGTAACCATAAATAAACCACAGGGTTGAATGGCAGAAAACCGTAGAGGTAATGAATGAAAAAAAAAAAAAGTTATATGATATGGCCTTTGGTAGCCATATAAAAAATTCACCCTGTTGAAATACAGATTTAAAAAAAAAATTTTAGCATGAATTAATGGGAATCTCTATGCACTAGCTGGCTAAAATCTGTGCTTGGATTTACAAGCGCATTGCCATATAAAAAGAAAAAGATATGGTAAAGAAATATAACAACACAGGTAAACAAAATACTTCACTAACACATAAACGTAGATTTCTTCATTCAACATGCCTAAATTTGATGTGATTTTTAAATAATATTTTCTATTTATCTACCTTTTTTGTTGATTGGGGAATTGGTTGAGTATTTCCCAATAGTTAAATGCCAACACTCATTAGATGATTCATGAGCTGCAAAATAGTGTCTTCTTTCCTTATACCACACAGTGTTTGGCTGACTGAGTCCCTTCTATGAAAATTTAATGAATAAATATTTCAAAGCAATGGTATTGCTCCCCAGGTTTTCCAGCCTTTCTTTAGGCTGATGAGTGAAGCTGTAACCCAGGGCTGGATCCAAACCCCCGTGGTCACTGCAGGGGCTCCCACAGCCACAGCCCCACAGAGGGGACACGAGCACAGGGCTGAGCCAGGGAGGCAGAAAGGCTGAGGTTCAGCTGTGGCTCAGGGGACACAGCTCCTACAGGGACACTGAGAAAGGGCACAGCACGTCCTTCCTTGGTGCCAGACGCCTTTCCTGTCTGCCTCATCTGGCAGGGTGGAGGAGGAAGAAGAGCCCTGAGCATGAGGGTGAGAAGCAGCAGAGCTGTGCCAGGGCTGTAAGAGCTCCTCAAAGACACAAGCTAGGCAAGGAAAGGGTTACTTGACCCCATCCCTTCTTCTGTCCTGCTGGTAAAACAAGTCTGTTTCTTTACCAAAGTGCAGATTAACACCAAACAATTCTGTAATACAATTCTGATTAACAATTCTGTACTCAGAAAACAGTGATTCATTCATATGACTAAAACACGAGTTGATCTTGTCCAGATTCTCTGCACTCCTGCATTATTGCATTTATTGAATAGCACTCCCTAGCACTTACAAAATCTACAAGAGGTGAGATATGTACACCATTATTATGCTGAAGATGCAAAGCAGCAGAGTAGCAAAAAGTGCAAGGGATCCTGTTACTTGTCTTTTCACGAACAAATCCAATGTAATGCAGCCCATGAGCTGCCTTTCAGAACAGCTGCAGGCTCCTGCTCTACTCATTCTCCTTCCAGAGGAACTGGATTTAAGAACAGCTTTTCAGCAAGAGCTGCCTTCAGAAGGAGTTGTTCTTCAGTTACATTAAACAGGAAAACATGTTCAGTTATTCCCACCATAAACCAGTCTTCTCTGGCTTGTACATCCTTTGAACCAGTTAAACGTTAATCCCAACAACACAGGAATTAAAAACACTTCTCCCTTTTTGTTTTTCTTCTTAAAGGGAAAAACAAAGAAAATATTTAAAATATAACATATGCCTGCAGATATCAATTTAGAGATCCTTTAAATTTTTGAGAAATTATAAAAGAATTGCACCTATATATGGTCTGTTTTTTAAAAATATGTATATTTTAAGCATAAGTTCTCAGTTTCCAAATATCTCCATTACTCAGAGCAGGGGTGTGGAGCCTTCAGTGATTGCAAAATGTTCCTTGAATAAAGCCTCTAAAGATCAGATAAAAGAGCCCAAGCACCTTGGATATTACCTTATTTCTACAGTGCAGGTTTGTTTTCATAGAACTTTTATACTGCTTTTTATCCTATTGTATCTCAGTTTCATGACTCTACTCTCTTCCACTATCTCTCAAATCTCAATAAAATGAGAGGAAGCCCACTGCTATTTTGATTTAATTACTGCCTGCAGACCTCATAGTCCTCCCATTCAAGGGGTTTTGGCTGAGTCTAATTCGAAGCCGTGGCCCCAGGTGTCTGGGAGGTGGATCATGAGGGGAGGGTGAGGAGGGCACTTTTTACAAGGTCTGGGTGCGGGGCTCCCTCAGTCTGTGGCAGTTCACGGAAGCTCAAAGTCAGAGAAGCAGCTCTCATCAAAATTCATCTCTGGTGGAGTGTTTTCTTATTTTGTATTTGTTTTTATTTTAGTAGTTCAGTACTGCAACACCTGTGCCAAAATATGATCCTTGTATCCAAGCGGATTCTGAATTTCACACCTATATTTAATTCTGAAAAGTCTAGAAAAATACTTGTACTTCTTGTACTGGTTGTTTGGGATTTCTAAGACACTGGAAAAGTCTTATTAACATAAGCGCATTAACTGTGCTCGGAATGTATAGAACACCAGTTCGAGGAATGCCTGGCATTAGGACTTGCTCAAGACTGCTAGTGTGGTGTCCTGGGAAAGATGCACACAGCAGCAAAGGAAACCTTCCAAATGGGGAGAGGAGACAAGAAAGGGACACTTCTGAAACCAAACAAATACAGCAAAGTAGGTGCAGCCTGCAGCATGCTGTTGCAAGAATTAAAAGTGTGCATATGGTTTCTTTAAAGCCTAGTTCTAAGGTATGGTTATTATGATGAGTGCAGAGAACTCTAAGGAATTAAAACAGCATTAAAAATTCAGAACCTCCAACATCAATATTTGTTGCTTGATAAAAGACAAAACAGTGATTAAAGTATGATTGATAACATGCAACTTCAAAAGTCTATTTCCTGAAGATGGAAAAAGCAGTGAACACCCAGTCAATGGCATTACTTCCTATGGCAGCTGTGGTATTGATTTCCAGCCATCAGTCAAAGTGGTGAAAGCAAAGCCAAAGCATCTGTTATCATTATTCTTCCTGAACCTCTACATCATAGTTAGTCTGTCAGCTCCAGGGTACACTCCAAAGGTGCATATTTTAATATACACCCTTCAATTGTCAAGCTGTACAAAGAGCTTTATCTTCTAATAGTCATTTTTGTTTTCTTTAATTGTGAGACACCTGATCAGCAGGTGTCTCCAGCTCATCTCTTTTTCACCAGCCCACTGAAGGTATAAATTAACTCGTGGGTGAAATTTAAAGAGGTGCAACAGAGAATTTTAATTTTATTTTGGTTTTCTTCTTCAAGAACAAAGTCACCCTCAGCAAACAAAAGAATTCTTGACAAAAGATCCTTTGTGTTTTTATTTAGGCAAATTTGGGGGATGCCTATGTTTGCAATTAAATCCTTAAGGATACTGTGCTGGATAAATGTGCTTCTCCAAAGAAATGCAATGAGACAACTTGTGTATACTACAGTCAGCTGCAGACAGCATTCCTTTCAGGAGCTTTGATTAATATGCCACTGGATCCTGGTAAGATTAATGAACTGTGAAGGATATGTGGACACTGTCTTTTCATTTCAAAGAAAGAGTGGGAAGAATTTAAATAAACATAACATTTAGATGGTATGCTTTATGAGGCTCTGATTGACTGTTTCTGCCTTTATAAAGGCTATGGGACTTTTACCCGGTTTATAGGTGGTTTTTCAGCTTGCAGTTTTTAGGCAGTAGTAATGCTGGCCAAAGCCACCTACAAGCTATTATTTCAACAAGCAATTAAAACTTATGCTACATGAGCTAAATAGATTTGTATCAGCTACCAGGAAACAGTACCGCATTATAGAGGTGCTCTGAAAGGACAAATTTGTTGTAATATGATTTCTCTGAGAGCTGCTACATAACAGGAGTAAACCAGAGGGTAAATAGAAAAAAAAAACCCTGAAGTTGAAAAGAAATAAAGAAAAAAGGTCTGGATGCAACAGTAGCTTTTCTGTTACATAACAATCATAAAGAAAATTTTAATGTCTATCAATGAGTTGTAGGTCTAATACTGTTTGTTTTTCAACTGCAGTTTTTGGCTTAAGTGGTTTTTTTGCCATTGGAATCATCCACAGTGCAATCTCAAGTAACTACAGTCAAAACTACCACTGCCAACCACAGAGAATTAAGTTCATTCAATTACTAGGAATTGCAATTGTTTTCAAAGCTTGTGACAAAAGGTTATAGCCCTACTGAGTTTAAAGTAGTGCAAATATGAATGTGCTACTGGTTAGAAACATTTTTAACTGATAAATATTTACTTTTTTAATCAAAATCTTCTTTCTGTTGCTTTTGCATTTGTTAAACTACCATAGCCCCTCTCTGTAGGCCTGCTGTACATTTTTGATGTAGGCTATACAAGACTGAAGCAAGACAAGGATCCTGGAAACTGAAATGATGTTTGTCTCTATGGTCGATTGTATAAAATTGACCAATAAGCAAAAATTGCTCATCTCTGTAATAATTATTCATTGTTCTAAACGAGCTGACCAGGTTTAGTTGTCACTAGAAAAGCTTTCACATCTGAAAAAGCAGCTCATGCATATATGGTTCTAGCTATTACCTTTTATTGCAGCTTTGGTAGAAAGCTTATCAGGTCAGGGATTTAGGACACTGAGTTACTTATCTGCTCCGAGCTGGTGGCTGAAGGTCTCACAGAGATATATTTAATATTATAGTATTGGAAAACCAGTCCACAAGCTTTCCTCCCCAAAAGCTCCAGCACAAAATTTTGGTCCATGGATCTATTTAATCCAGCTCATTGCCAAGGCTGTAGAATAAACTTCAGGGCAAATCTAATTTCTAACAGTTTTGACAGATTCAGTCATTCCTGAGTGAGGCAATCGATCAAATATCATGAACAGCTGAAGGGGAGAGAGCCCCCTGGAACCAGGAAAAAAGCTTTTCCATGTTCATCAGAACTCAAATCTCCAGCAATCAATTCAATATAGCTGATGATGATTTAGACTTACCAGTGCTTTTAAAATTATTCAGTTTTAGCTGCATATGATGATAACCAATCACAAAGCACAGGTCACAGTCAGGAGAGAGGTTTAAGGTCACCAGGCACAAGACCATAACCAAAGGCCTTTAGATTAAAATTTAAATATATTTGCAAATTCCCTTCCCTGACAATCAGCAACGTATAATCATGGAGCATGTGACATACAAATTTTGAAAGTCTGAGGAAACACCTGTTCTGAATGATCCTATATATTTAAAGGTTGGCTCTCTAGGTAGTTGTGTCAAGGTCACAGAGCAAATGCTTTCTCTGATCAAAAAGCTGAAAGGAGGAAAGCTGGGCTTTGTCAAGCTTTGAACAGAGTGGGACTTTCTTTCCTAGGATATTTTTTTTTTTTTTTTTTAATCTTTGCTAACTTTGTAAAAATCCTGACATTAAAGAGATCTCGGTTGTCAAATTCGAAATATTTGCTATGCACAGTTTCAGGTGAATTTGCCAGAACCTGCCTTTTTCCTCTCAGGCTGGTGGAACCTCTGGGCCGGTTTTTTGCTGTCATCTACAATGTATTTAGCAAAATAGCATATGTGTCACTTAGTCATTTGTATGAGCAGTGCCTGATGGTTCAGAGGTAAATAAAACCTGGGGAATTACTGCACTAAATGCAAACCTACCAGACTTAAATTTTCACTCCATGGTTCTGCGTATTAATATGTATTAATTTTCACATAAAGCCATCAGTCAAAGTTTGGCCCTTGGAAAAACAAGGACAAAATTCTTGCTGGCTTCAGCAGAGGTGGGTTTTCAGGCAAAGTGAGTAGAAATCCAATCCAGTGGTGATGCTGATACCCTAAGGGACTGCTCTGGAATAGTGTGAAGAACTCCAAATGGTTCTGTGTAAACAAAACAAAAACGCTGCTTTCTCTTCTCTGTCTGTCCCACAGTATGTTCTTTGTTATCATCTGTGAATCACCAAACATCCTTTGTGACGTTTATATGGCATAGTTATAAATAACTCTAACACTTGCACGTTAAACAGAAGGTGATTTACAAAGTGCTGCTCAATCTGACAGCTGTTACTACAGCACAGTCAGAGTAGATTACTTGCAAGTTTATTTTAATTATAGATAGGCCTACACTGAAATACTATAGTCACCTATCCTGTACTAGGGCTGCAAAACAGTGGTAAATAATAGAACGAGCTCTGTCTGCCTGTATAAAAGATAAAGTCCTGGCCTTCACACAGGTAACTTGTGTTCAAACATCAAATTGTCACCTGGCTCTTCTTGGCAGGTTTCTGATCAAGTGAATCCACATACAGAATCAGTTAGACTTCTATTCAAAATGTACAGACTATTCAGAAAAAACTCATTTAAAATATGATGAAACAAATTTCAACCTTCACAAGGCAAAATGTGCCCATCGGTCTAGAACAACTAGACTATTTGCTAATCCCAGCAAATTTTTCTTTGAGGAAAAACTGTCATCAGTAATGAGAAGAGTTCTGCATTTGTCCTATGGAAACAAATGATGAAATGCACCAAAACTCTTTAAATTGCATAAAGCTCTTAAACCACCTGAATGATTCGAAATAAGAACGTTATGTGATATGGATCATAACTCTGACCATCTAGAGTGACAGTTATGAGACCAAGTTTGAACAGTCTGAATTTTGATCTCTAGAACATCCTTACTTACAGTAAATACTGGAACTTTTGTAGCAGTCAGAAAAAGTAACATTGTTCTTTCATGAATATGTAATTGTAATAACCTATCAGAATAATAAGTACTCCGAAAATAGTAATGAAAGACAACTTCAGTATATGCAGTGTAATACTTGTACTCTGTGTTTCCTAAAATAGGTCACACACAGAGAATCTCTGGTTCGATATTAAATGGTAAACCTTGATAGAAAGTGCTTCACTTCTCTGAGGAGATGTGACCTTCTAACTGAAAATTACTCAAGAGTAGTTTCAGATACTATTTTCAGGGACTCTGGACAAATTTTGTCATGAAGTCATTCTTACAGTTGAATAGCACAGCTAGGTTACACACGTGTTCTGGACTCAAGCTTCAAGCTACAGTGAGTTCTCTGCAGTAGCCTAACCTGTACGCATGAATGTTCTTATGGAAAGTGGTGTCAGTCTCTCCACATCCCTGTGGCCCATCAGGGCTGACTTGTTAATCATATGTCCTCTGCTGCTTTGTAGTAACAGTCATTATAAATCACTTTCTGCCCAAATGTAGATACAGATGGAATCAATTAATTACTGCTTGCCTGCTCTGAGAACGATCATCAATGCAATATAGCTGAGCCATACTAATCTCTAGTAACCATCTGCAACCATTAAGACAAACTGTGTCTTGTTGCCCAGGGGAGGCAAAAGTTTCGGAAGCCCTTGAGGCAGGTGGCCTCCCTAAGCTGCCCACAGTTACAACCAGCTGAACAAAAAGCCAGGAACAAGAATCAGATCTTCAGCAGAGCTTCTGTTACTTACCCTTTTTATGACGAGCTAAATGGGATTTTGTGATATAATGTAACTGCCACACTTAGATTTTGGCGAAAACAATCAATTTCATTGAAGAAAGTAGCAACTTCCAGGATCAGTAGATGAAACAAAGAGCCTGCTAAAAGCCTAGGCATGATCCTGGGTGGTCCAACCAAATGCTGAAGGTGCAAAAGCTTGGGTTTTTAACTCTAGATTTGCCTAATAAAAGATACAGTTTAGTATTACAAGCTCTGATAAACCTCTGAGGTTCTTGAGATCAAAACTGGATTTCAAACAGCATACAAATCCTGCTGGATCCAGGTATCTCCAAATGAAAGGAAGGCATGCCAACACAAATCTGCTCAGAAAGACAATTTTTATGCACTCTTTTGAGGGTTTACAGCTCATTGCAGAGAGTTGTAACTCTTTATTTTCAGAACTGTAGCTGTTTGCAGTAAGGCAGCAATAGAGTCCCTCAGTAAAAACACTTCCTGCTACCAAACTGGCAGTCAAGCCTGATCCAGAGCCTGAGGGAAAGATGCATCTCCATCAGGTTGAAGGGCTTGCTTTTGAAACCTTAGCCAAAAGTACTCCTTCGTATTTTAAGCCCTCTTCTTAAATAAAGCTAAATTCTTATTATGTCTAATATTTAGAAAATTTAAAACAAGTTATTTTTCATTAAAAGGATGGGGATTTTTAAACCTTAGTCACATTTTCAAGTGCTTGCAAAGCAACTTTATAGAATGGAATATGGATATTTGAAAGCACCCTTATTTTCATATTTCTTTTCAGGATCAGTAGCTAAATCTTATTTTTGGTATTAGAAGATTTGTTTTCACCTGAAAAGGGTAATACAGGAGACCTGGAAACTGCATTGTTCTCTTGACTAGGAACTTTACCTCACAAGGCATCTCTTTTTTTACAGCTCACCATTTCATTTCCTTGGAAACTTCTCTGACACCAGTCTCTTCACAAGAAGAAACAGGAATTTTCTGTCACTCAGAAGCAAAAGGGCTGAGGTAAGATCTATTTCAATTCATAAATGGAAGGTTGGATGAGCCTTTCTTAGACAAAGAATTCCCGTTTAGGTCTACCTTTAAGAACTTTAAACACACAGTTAACATGAAGTGTTGGAGTCAGGCCCTTGGAATGAAAGGAACTATGAAGACCTCAAAATGCTGCAAATGTGCATCTACCTCACAAAATATTTGTTAAAGAATTATTTTATTCTACTGTTTCAGTCCTTTTGGTAAAAGCATTCAAATATATGATTCAAATAATCAGAAGTTTTCATACATGTATATTTCAGTGTTTCAAACATGCAGCCCTGAAAAAGGTGGAAGACTTTTACACACATCTCATCACTACACCTCCCTCTGTTTATAATTCTCAAAAAAAAGTGAACCTTCATAAACCCATTTAGCTGATTTCCCTCTTTTCCATGAAAGCAGCTGAACCCAGCTTTACAGGTACAATTGTAGCTGCTTGGTATGAAGGCTAAGATTTTTGTTAAGCAGGTTTATTGTTGGTTTATACTGTGCCAATAAAAAAAAAGCAAGATTAATTCATAAGGGGAGTGGAAACTACAGGAAGTCATACAAGGGGAGGTAAAACCTCCCACCTTGTGCTTTATTTTACTTTGTTTCATTTTAACGTTATTGCCTTAAAAATATTTAGAAAGCTCAACATTTTACATTTAAAGTATTAAAAAAAGAAGTGTGTGGGTGTGTGTGGCAGGGGGACCTTGCTGTAGTAGACAAGGGCTCATGGACTACACAGCATCTTGCCAGGGCTTGATTTGTGTCTGGACAGTTGATGTTGCCAGGAGGGAAGGGGTCCAGCTCCAGCTGAACCTGCCTTTAAACCTCACTGATGCACAGACCCCACACTGGCCATCAGCACAAGCCAGCAGCCAATGCCAGCTCAATGACAATTTTTCTTGTTCACAACCATTTTGAGATTCGAGTTTTGTCCGAGTGAGCTACAGCTACTCCATTAGATTAAGATCAGGCACTGACTGCCACCTCTGTTTATGCTGCCTTTAAATTGATCTCTTCTCTGTTTAGAAGTTCAAAGAAAATTTTGCAGATACTAGCAGGCAGGAGAGAGAGGGAGAAAGTATTTAATTTCAAGATCTGATTGGGGTTTAGGCTACTTTTTTCACTCTCACTCTACATGATGCAATTCTTTTCAGGCTTTCCTTCATGCTAAAGGATGATACCTATTAACTGGAGTGACATAATGCAGGCATTTGCATGCAGGTGATTAATTTGATCCTGGTCAAACCTTCTGAAATGCTGAGCACCAAAAACCAGTGGAAAGAAAGGATCATGTACACTTTCAGGCCTACTCCCTGTATCTTTTCCTAAGCAATTTCTTCCTGCTTTTCTTGTTAACTCAGTGGTGTATTTCACTCTTAATTGAGGGAAATTCTTTGCTATGCAAAAAAAAAAAAAAGAAAAGAAAAAAATAGATTGCATCTATTGGTACAGCAGTAATGGCATATACAAGGGCTTTTCTTTGTTTGCTTTAGGGATTTTTTAAAGGCTTATCATAAGACCTATCTTGGCCCAAGGCTGGTAGCTTGAAAATTTACTGACATCTTTTCTTTCAGCAAGTTGAACTCAGAATTTGGAACTGTATAAGGTGTTTCCAAGTACTTTATAAATGAATATTGAACTCTCTTTGTTTGGCACTCAAGAAATGTAGAGGCAATTTTTGTCTTTTTAAATACATAACAATAATGGACTGTTTGCTCATAATTACAGTGACAAGGTCATCAGAATCTGAAAGGAAATCATATACTGCCTCTGCTCTGCTCTCTCCACACTTACAACTTATTATTTCAAATTTAGAATGTTCTATATATTTCTTTGAGAAAGCTCTACATCTCCCTGAAAAAACCAAAAAGATCTTTAAGCCTCGTAAGACCTTGAACTGCTTGCAAATCTAGTGCTGTATTGGATTATCTCTTTTGTCTCCCTTTTGCTGATTGGAAAGAATCATTTGTCCCTGAATGCCAAGGACAGTTCTGCAAAATTGGCTGAACAAATGAACCAATAACCCCAACCTGTATAAGAAAAGAATGCAGAGAAAAATGGTTCTCTGACCGTGTATACAGAGAGACGGGGAGAGGAAAAAAAAGATTATATTTTTCCTTGGAAATTGTCTCTGACATTTTCAAATAACTGATACTCAAAGAGAAAAAGCAAAAAAACGTTGCCTTGAAAATAAAATAAAAGCCATTTCAACACCAAATCCTAGTCACAAAACCTTAGTGCTCCGGAGTCTGGATGGCTGACCTTGAGAGCAGCCGTGCTGCAGCACCAGGATGGGAGGAGGGAAGGGCCAGAGCAGGATGGAGGAGGCACCCTCAGCACTGTGCTCTCCTGACTTGTCCTGAGCCAGCCCCAGAGGGCAGCGGGAGCCACACAATCCCCTGATGTTGGTAGAATAATCTACCTGCAGCAGCTGCTCCCACACAGGACCTGTGCTGGTCTATGCTCTGGTTGGTTCAGACCCCTGTGTGTGCCTGCCCTGAGACACCATTTACCACAAAACAACAACATTTCCACACAAAATTTTAAAGAGGTTAAAATTAACTTGGGATAATCTTAGGCTAGTGTAGTTATGCTTCATTGGTGAAAATCTGCTTGGACTTCCTTCCTTTCCTTAAGTGTGAATCCCATGTCCATAGTGGCCACAGGCTGCACAGACCTGCCGTGGGCAGGAGCACCCACCCTGGTACCCGGGTGTTGTTTGGGGGCCAGCACAGGCCACACACTGCTCCCATGAGCAGTTTGGATGGTGCCACTGGGGCTGGGATGTGAGAATTGAGCTGTGTGGGTGTGGGCTTGGCCACCCCATTGACCTCAAGCCAGAAAATTATTCTCAGTTCATTACATTGCTGGTAGAGCTGCAGGCTCAAGGGTCTTGTCTGTGCAGGAAATTGTTACTTTCCTGTTTGGAAGCTCGCCTGCCTTATTCTGCCTCACTTTCTCTACCGCTGTAATCCACAGTGAAATCCTGTGTATCAGTTCCTGGTTCACACACTATCTTTTAGAAACTTGAGCATTGAGCTCTCTTTGTGCAAAATTCTGCTCACATTGAGACCAATCGCTCTGTAGCACAGGGAGGGTGGTGCTCCCTGTTTCACTGGTGTGCCAGGAGAGCACAAAGAGCACCACAACATATTTGGGGCACAGCTTCAAGTCTTATCATCATAGAGACAAAGGACTGAAACTTGTATTCAGTGCCCAGGAGAAATGCAAGTGAAAAGAATTTAATTCCTGAACTTAAAGGAAAAATTCAGCTACAAGTCTAAGAACTAAGGTGTGGAGAATATCTTCCTTTGGGCATCAAGAAGTTCCCCACTTGAATCAGAATCTTCTGCAGGGCTGAGATTTCTGGATATGGTTTCAGGGTGTCAATAAGAAAAAGGAATCCAGAACCAGAGAAGTAAAAAAAAACAAGTAATATTTCTGGAATTGTCCATTTTGATTATATAGGAAATCTGTTTTCTAATAAAGTATGGCTGCTCAATATTTTGTTAAGAGCCATTATATGCATTCATAAATTTGTCACAAATTGATTCTTCTTAATTTAATTTTTCAATTAAATTATTTATGCTTTATATTTAGCATTGCAAGAAGTAAGGGGAAAACAGATTATATTTTAAAATTCAGCTAAAAAAAGCAGTCAAGTGCTTATCTGAAGTTTCTTGCTTTTATTTTGGAGAAATGGTATTTTGGTTGTTGTAATTTAATTGACAAATTCTAGAACTATCCTAAAATACATAAAGCTGTCTTCATTTCTTGACATAAGTGCACAGAAAAAAATTAACTTCCAGTCTGTGTATTGATTCTTTGGTCTGAAAACAACAGATTAATATTTCATATTATTTAGTTTACATTGTAATTAAGACAGATACACTAATCAGTCTGCTTCAAATCCTCTTCTAAAGTGTCTCATAAATCCTGCTTACTTTCCTTCCCTAATACTGATAGGAAAAAATAATTACATTTACAAAGCAATATATCTGAATCCACCAGTCAAGACACATTTAATAAAAGACAGAAAATCTATGAGCAGGAACATGACTTTCTTTATAACCTGTTATGTTCTTGTTTCCTCCCAGACATGCAGAAAGTAAGTGCAATGCCCAAAGCTTAGATGAAATTTAGCTGGATGATCCAGCTTGTGAACCAAATAAATTACCCTCCAATCAGCTTTGTTTGACAAACTATAGTTTCCCCACCCTAATTAATGCCAAATTTCAACTGTGAGGCAAGAGCTGAGACCCCCCCAAGTTGTGGGATCCTCACGTGCCTTTGCAACGAGCAAACAGTCCTGTGGGGTAACTACAGTGTGAGCAAAGCCCAAAGGGGTCCATATTCCAAAGCCATGCAGTGCTCCATCCAGGAAAGTCACTGGGAATCACTAGGTATGGCTGATTATAACCATTTAGCAAAGGCTGCCTGTGACTTTGAAACATTTACCTCACAATAGCCTAATCAGACAGGACACTGGCTGAAAGCCACAGGGAGCTCACTGCATATATTTTACTAACACAATTAAATACTTGTGAATTTTACAGTATGTCAAATATATGCACCCTACACTGGAAACATGCCTCCTCCAATTTTTCCTTTGCAGGAAATTTCTGTCACAAAACATTTTATTCAGCACTTAAAGTATCGTACAGAGTTTTTCTCACCACGAGAAAATCTGTTGAACTTGAATGTATTTCTGTCACCTTTAATCTTCGTATAATATTGTACAGACCATTTACATTTCCCATTTTGTTGTTAAAACTATCATTCAAAATAGAAGGGCTTTATTTGTTATGAAGAATTCTGTTCATCTAACAAATAGATACTTACACACTCCAGAAAGTGGGATTCCTGTGGTTTTGCATAAGGGCTGTAGATGTGACTGTGGATTGGGATGGCTGACAGGACACCAAGGCAGCACTTTACCTCCTGCACTCTCTCATCTCTAGATGTTTACAGCACATTTTTCACCCAGAATTCCTTCATTCAATTGGTCCCCTTGTAGATTTTAAGAATCCTTTGCCCTACTGTGGCCACTTTGCAGATGGCAATAACAAGTTTTGTCTCTGTTATCAGGTGTGAAGTATATGTAGTGTTTAGCCTTGTTCCTGATGAAAAAGTGATAAATTCTTACATCTATGGTGTATAAGCTCTGTTTGTCACAGTTTTTCCTGCACTACTTTAATCACAACTTCAATTGTGTAAAATCAACAGAGTTGTTACTCTGAACACTGTAGGGAGGCAGTCTTGATTTTTTCATGAGGCTGCAGTAAGAATACATTTCTATCTTGAAATAGGATATGTAGATATTTCTTAAAGTATAAGGATTATGCTATTTGCATATTTGAAGAACACATGAAGGATCACTTAGACATCCATACTGTAATGAATTAAATAAACACTTTGTGTTTCTGGCACAGGAGAGAGATTCATTTGAAAAATAACTTCTTGGCACTGTCTTAGACAAACAGCATTTAAAAAATTTGCCCGATGTCAAAAGTACAAAAAGTAAAAATAATTCATTACACTTAAACTACATTATTATGCTTGGTTATGTTGCTTTACATTTAAAATAGCCAATAATATGCAATTATCCAAAGCTATCAAGTGGAATGTAGAGCATAATTCTAGAAAAGGAATTCTTGTTATGAAGGCAACCTGAGTTTTCAGTGGGTATGAAAGTTATGCTTATACCACTGGACATGTAATTTTTTAAATGCTATGAGACTTGGTGGTTCCATCACTTCAGCTTCATCTATACACAAATATCCATCTAGCAGTTCACCCAGTGAGGTTCCTAAAGTTGCAGGCAAATATTGTCTAAGACAAAGAGATTTATCCTGTCATCCTAGATTTTCAGATCTCTGGAAGTCAAGTAGGAAGTCAAATCTACAGTAAGTCCAACTCATGCTGAAAAGAACACAGGTGCAAGCACAGAGCAGTAAATTGCACTGTGACTTCAACATATCTTAAAGGCATCAGACCTGCTAAGCAGAATTTCCACCTCTACTTTTCCCCTGAGGTTTCCAGGACAGCTCCCTGCATCCCTAAAGTGCAATGCATCAGTCAGAGGGAGCTGGGGTATGGGTGCCCCTCAATTCTTCACCACTCTATGCAGTGGCTTGAATAAGTGAGACTTCACTATAAAAGTGTAAAAAACTCATAAGTCAAAAATATTGAGACAGAAAATCAAACTATGCAAGTAAAATGAGTATAGCAAATAAATAGAAGATGTTAATTGTTTGGGATTTTTTCCCATCTAAAAGTTAAAAATGTACAGCACTGCTTTTTCAAGAGAGTCCCTTGTATATCTTTGGTTTTATCATTTGTGACAGTAATAACCATCCTTATCTCCTCACACATGGTTGAGAATATCAAGTGAATATAAATCAAAACCTCCCTGCAAGCCCCGAATTCCAGAGAAGTTCACATTCAGCTTTGATGAAAACCCTGGAGATAAAGCTCACCTCCACTGAGGATTATTTTTGGTCTGAGTTTACAGAGAACTACTCACATTGTGTAGAACATTTGCGGTAGATGCCTAGGCAAAAAGAGAGACTCCAGATTTCTAGAAGTACAAATATCAGTATTAATGTGGTATCAGTTAGTGAATTAAATTAGAATTATCCTGAAAGGTTTAATAGAAATACTTGAACAGCAGCAAGCGTTCAGGACAGAGCCAGTGAGATCTGTCCTGCAGTATGTGAGGCATTGCAAGCTCTTGAACATGTGCTGTTGTCTGGCAAATGGAGTTTCAGGTATTCCAGCTGTTAAGAATTATTTAGGAGAAAAGCAGTCTTCATATCCTTGCCTTCCATTCTAGAATTATGGGAAGCCACTGAATAGCCAATGTATATGAAGCAGAAGACTGGATGATTTGGTTTACTAAATAAAATTAATGGTCAGCTGACATATAATTAGTCACTTTATTTTAGTCTACTTGAATTTTGAAATGCCAACTCCTGAAAGTAGGCTTTAAGAAATCATTTGTTGACTATTGTCTGTTGACAGAACTGAGATGAAATGAGGCCAGAACAATTCTACAAAAGAAGGCTTTCTGTGTAAAGTGGAATTCGCACAGCCAACAGTTGTTGACAGCCATTCTGAGCACACCAATGTGCACAGCCTCAGGTTGCCCGCCAGGTTAAAAGTGCATAAGGCTCATTTGGGGTTTAGTGTGCTGTTTGTTTGTTGGTTGGGGGTTCTTTCCTAGCCAAGGGCAGTGGGACCTGGCGTCACTAAGGAATAGAGCATTCCTGACTTGCCCAACAGGAGGGTTCTCTGTTAGCTCTGATTCCATGGCATTCAACCCCAGTGCCCCAAAAGGAGCCATGAGGAGCTCATCAGGGTGTGTTCAGTACCACTGCAGGTCTCTCACTGCTTTGTTTGGGACTGCTTTGGGCTGGCAGGGGGTTCTGCTATAGTGAGAGGAGGCAGGTTAGGGGGCACTGCAAAGAGCCCACAGTCACCTGTCCTCAGCTGCTCTTAACCATGAACAGGGAAGATCTGCACCATATTCCTTTAAAGAACCTTTTCTGCAAGTGCCATGCCAGGTTTGTATTCAGAGGGCATTTCACTTTAGATTAAGTGGTACAGACTTTAATGTTTTACTTCAAAAGAGTTTGCAGAATATAAACATTAATGCATTAATTAATAGAAATCATAATACAATGCAAATACAATTAGTTTAAAGCCAATCTATGTTTAATGACAGAGCAGTTATCAAAGCTCAATTACTCTAATTAGAATTTTATTCACTGAGGCACATTTAATTCATAAAGTGTTTGCTCAGCACTTTACAGAATGAGTCCCAAAGACTAATAGCGATTTAGGTTGGAGTTTTTTACTGAGATTCCTATTTACATATCCTCAGAAAACAAATGAGATGTTATTTATCTGCCTTTTAATAAAGTACCTCAATAATTTTTGCACACTAGCAGCAAAATACCTCCATTATAACAGTCTGTGAAATTAACTGACTCATGGTTATCTTGTATATTTGATAATATGCTGCTTCTGTCTCTCTTCAGTCAGGAAGATGTTTCTCACTACAAACCTGTCTGTAGCTTTTTTATATACTCAAAGCCACTGACTTGTATTACTAAAGTACATTCAACTTACTAGGAATTTATTCTATGTCAGATTTAATTTCTTTCATTTTACTGAGTGCAAGTGAAACAGTAACAACTCAACTTATTGCAATAAAATCATTATTTGCTTCATCTTGGTAAAGTTACCGCTTTTAAGGGGATTGTCTCTTTCTCAGATGAGGTTACCAACCATGTAGAGAAGGGGAGGACAGTGGATGTTCTATAATTTATTTTCCAGCAAGGCTTTTGACCCAGTGTGTCATGGTGTCCTTAAAACCAAATTCATGAGATAAGGATGAGATTGGGGTGGGTGAAAAACTGGCTGTAGTGCTACAGCCAAAGCATTGTGACCCATGGTGCTGAGTTCAGCTGGTACCCAGGAGCTGGTGGGGTCCCTTAGGGATGAGCAGTGGGATCAATGTCATTCAATGTCTCCAGCAGTGAGCAGGAGAATGGGATGGAGTGCCCTCTCAGCAAGGATGTGCAAACTGGGAGCAGCAGTGAACACACTGGAGGAGGGGGCTGCTCTTCAGAGCAACCTGGACGGGCTGGAGGAATGTGTTGAGCAGAGCCTCATTCAATTCAGTGAGAGCAAGTTTGATATCTTGCATCTCTGAAGGGATCTCATGCAGCAGTGCAAGCTGCAGATGCTGCTCTGCAGAAAAGTGTTAAATATTGCAACAGAGTTCCCACCAAGGTTAGAGAATCTCTGTCCCCTGAGGTGCCCAAGACTCAGACGGACACAGCTCTTTGCAACCTGATCTATTTAGACTTGTTTTGAGCAAAGGATCAAACCAGATATCCTCTGAAGGTCCCTTCCACGCTAAATTTTGGTTCTATGCCTGTATATTGCTTGTTGTGTAGTGCATTTTGTGTGCATGAAGACTTTGAAGGATGCAGCATTTAAAAAACTTATATTAGTTTAGGTAGTTATTATGCACAGATCTATAGTATGACTACTACAATGTCATTTTATTTCTTTTTTTTCTGTGAGTTAGAAAACTCTTCCCACTCTGAAAAAGGACCCTTTAACTGACTTTATCTCCAGGGTAGTGGCACAAACATTTTTTATAACGTCTCTAATTTCTCACTAAAATACTGCTCAGTGCTTTTGTGCACCTTCTATGCAGTAATAAGGCAACATAACCTTAACTGTATGTGAAAGAGATATGAAAAGGCTCTAAAAACCACGGCCCTTAAAAATGGGCTTCTCATTTTAAAGAATGAGCCATACCAATTTAAAGATCCTCCTTTAAAATAATAAGTAATGAAATCCTGAAATAACTGAGTACGTGACCAAGGTCGGTGCTGTGACCCTCCGGGTGTTAACTCTGTACAACAGCGTAGAAGTAAAGGTCTTCTTGAAACAAGTGACCTGTAGCAAATTGTCCACTACTCTCCTTTCATCTCTGGTAATATCTGATCCCCACTTGCAGTGGTTTTTGAAACTCGCCTGTGAATATTCTAAACTGATGCTGAGCAACCTTTCTAATACAGCCAACATCCACTTCCCTTCTGTGTGCTGCGCAAACATCATCTGCTCATCCAGATGTATCTTCAGCCCAGCCTGGGAAGGTTTGGGTCTTCTCCTCACAGAAGAATAGCAGATTTGAATATAATAACAACTGGCAGCCAAAAGTCCTAGGAGGTGGTTCTGGCAGCCAGGGATTACTCAGTGATGGGGATGTTCTGGCCACACACCTGCTTTCCCAGAAATGCCATCTCCAGCTGCAGGAGCACAGGGACACAAACCAATGGGAAAGGACCCGAAACTGTGCCCAAAGAATCCGCATAGTCAAGGAAAAATAATGAAAGCATTCAAATTAGTGTACCTTGGAAAAGAGAGCTGACTAATAGGATTACAAGCTCAGCATTACTAGAAAGCAAGAAGTCAGTTATAAAAATTTTAGGAACTGAAGTCAGGCATTCTAACTTTTTCCTGTAAGATATTAAATCATTTATTAATTTTACACAGCAGCACTGCAAAGCTCTTAAATAACAATCAATGATTTCGGTTTGCTCAGCTACCTAATGTGCCTGAATTGGATTTTTTACTGGTATTATGGGCATTTTCTGTAACAAGGAGAGCCTGTGAAAAAGGGAGAATTGAAAATATGTCTTAAAACTGATTTGGTTTAATTACAGTGACTTCAAGAACACTGCAAAAGATAGAATTTTGTATTCACAGGAAAGGCATGTAGTTTTACATCATCACTAAAAGATAGTAGAGAATCTATTAGCAGTAATAATAGAAGTGTCTTACTTTTAAATATATATATCTACTTTCAATATGCACTTTTCACACTGTGAGAAATCTTTTCTAAAATGCATGTTTTGACCATGGGTTGGTAACTTTTCTGAAATCTAGTTAAGTCCACCTGTTGAAGTCTAAGTGGGATTATTTTCCTAAATATTTATGCATAATCTATGTGTGTGTACACATACTAAAATACCATATTTAGTGATTTAATATATTTTGCACAGCTGATAAAAATAGTATCAAATAGCCACATATAATATTAAACAGTAGTATAATATTCAAGAACTTTTCTTGAGAGGAGCTGATCTCATTGTTTTATACCAATATATAAAATGTGAGAGAAAATTATACCTGACTACATTTCATGGGCATTGAATATATTCCTGCTTCTACTCTTATTGTCACTGTTGGTGCCAAAGGACTTTAACTGCAGGCAGCAAATGCTGCATGTCTGCGATTTTGGTTCTGTCAAGGTGATGCATCTTGTAGCCTGACTGTGAAGAACAAAGGGGGCTTTCAGTTCTCTGGGTCTTTAAACGGGTCTGAATCCTGGCATAAGTCATGAATGGCTTATTGGGCTTTCTCTGTTCATCAGATGATTGTATTTAATGCTCTGCTATTAATCTTCTCAATTAATTAAAATCAATATCTTTGCAAAATTTGCTATTAGAAAAATATCACAGAAAGAAGATCCTCTGTCACAAGTATGTTCCTTGGTAATAATGACCACGCTGTGAATGATGGTAGACAGATAAGTTCAAAAGCTACCAACACTTCTAAAAATGCCATTAGAAAGGCTTGTCTGACAGGAAAAAAAAAAGAGGGGAAAGGAGCCTACTGTTTTCTGTTTAGAAAATACCATTGTGCAAATCATTATAAAGGAAAGACTGAATATCTGCTTCCCACAGTGTGGTCATTGAGATGCTCAGCTCCTTCCATGACTGCCTGATTGCCTGCGAGGCTGAAAGAAAACACAAAAATAATCAAAAAGACCAAGTCTGCATCTTCCAAGATAAAGGGAAGCAAGGCTAACACTTCTCTTTATGCACAGGCCCCACAGCAAGGGCACTGTTTACTTCTTTTCAGTGTGTTCTGTGAAAGCTCCTGATGGACAAAGTGCTGTCACTCTGGAGTGTCCAACCCTCACAGTCCTTCCTCGGGCCTGCATCACCATTGCTGGTGCTCTGCTGGCCATAAATAAAAGGTCATTGGCCGTGAAAGAAACATCACTTTGTTTCCCACTCAGTCTTTTATGCCTTTTGGATTGAAACCTTATTTCTATTGACCACTGTTTGGATGGTTGTTCATGTTTTTCAGTTAGAAAAACACAGTTATTTGGGGGGGTTATAGCAGTGCTTTTCCCAAACCTGCCTTGCAGAGCTCCTAGGAGACTCAACAAAACCACCACATGGTAAACGATTTATGCATATACTGGGAGTTCTTTATATTGAAAGGTTTCTAAGCCAATATCAGAAAATTAAGGGAGAAAAAACCACAGGCATCACATTTCTCTTGTTTGTCCCTTGTGTTGTTGAGGAAAGAAACTATTTTATTCAAGGCATAGAATGAAAACAGTTATTTAAAATCCCTGTGAGGGCAAGCAAACTTGTTGTTTCATTTGGCTATGTCCATCAATCAAATACTTGTAAACAGTGGTTCACATTACTAAAACAATGAAAAGATTAAATTTTTAATAGGTGTGTTCGGCTGACAAAACAGAAAAGATTATTGTAAAATGAACTGTTTAAATTAGAACCTCTGATTATCTCTTCTAGGAGGAATTACTTGCTTAGTCTATTATGTCTGTATACATACTTGAAGAACATTGGATTAATGTGCAATTTCTTTATTCCTATGCAGCTTCTGTTGGTACATTGAAATATGTGAATGGATTTGCTTTTGTTTAACTCTGAGATATTGAGAAATCAGTAAGAAAGGAAATCAGAGGTCCTTAAAGGAACAAAGAGTCCTTTAGGAAATAGCCATTACTTTAGGGGTGCCCACTTCCTGCCTCAAATACATTAGCAAGCTTATTTCTCTTGTATTTCAAACTCAAAAAGACACTAAATTGTTGAAAACAAAGCTTATGTCTACAGAAGAAATATGAGCTGCCTGCAGCTGAGAGTGGAGGGATGCCAACAAAAGAGGTGGTTCATGGCCCCAGGCTGTAGCTGGCTGCCCCAGTGGTCTTCCAGCCCCACTTGGGGAAGAAGCCACACTGAGGATGCTGTGAGGGGAACAGATCTGGCTCTAATTCATACACGGGGGGGTTGCAAAGTTATTTTAAAGTCATCACAGTCTGACTCTGAAGAGAGCCATGAAGCAGTGATGAGATTGCAGGGGGGGAGGGAGGAGAGTGACACTTCAATAGGGAGGCAGGAAAAGGCAAATGGCCAGGGGTTGAAATGGGCACACTCTGAGTGGTGCCACTGCTGAAAATGCAGGCTGCTGACACTACAGCCATGAAGAATAGAAGGATACAACCTGCCCAAACCACAGGCTTCCTGGCAAATACCTGAGGCATGGGGGTCACTGAGCTCTTAAGAAAAATGAGCCAGGCACACATAATTTTAATATTTTTGCCAGGTTTCTCTCTTTCTCTGTGTTAAGGGGTGGTGCACTATTTCAAAGGAGCTGCTGTGGATTGTTGTACTCACAGGGTTGTAGAGGAGAGTGTGGTGTATGGCAGGCATGGGAGTCGGGAGACAGCGGGAGCAGGTGGCAAAGCCTGGAGTTTTGCCTGTCTGGAAAGCAGTGGGACTGCAGGATGTGTGAGAGGGCAGCTCTGGGGGAGCTTTCAGACCCATTGCACCCCACACTGCTGCAGGCTCGTGGCAGGATGATGGAAACAGGTGATTGCAAAGCCCTGTGATCCACAATAAAGGTGGAAGCAGCAGCAGGGCCTGGCAGCTGCAGGGAGTACCCACACAGAAGCAGGGCAGTACCAGGACTCTGGTCACCCCTAAACCATCACAGCATGATGCTCTCCTCTCCTTATGTAAGGAAATAATCTGCACAGTTAATGATTCTGTCCATCATGCCTTTAACAAAAGAGCAATAACAAAACCTGTGGGTGTACTATAAATGGAAGGAACACTACCCCCTCACAGTCCTCAACAAAATCTACACCAAAAATAAAGTTCTGCTTAGCTTTGCAGGAGAAGCTGGAGGAGAAGCACTCCTGTTTCACTGTCAGCAGGATGGCATTCTTAAACCCAGCTTAAACATATTCTTTTTACTCCAAAAGCTGTGTTTTATACTTCCAGCTCAACTTCTCTCCTAACCTGACCTGCTTCAGACTGAGCAGCTTTTTGGTATGGGCATCACTGGCACCTGCTGGGCAGGGAACCTGCATATTCCCATGGGAACCAGCAGCAGTTCTCTAGGAACTATTGGCCAAACTGTTTATTTACTGAAAAGCACTGGACAGAAATGTAAGTGTTTTGGGTGGGGATATTCATCTTGGGGATTATGTTGTTATATAATATAGAATTAAACATGCTGAAATATTTTCAGTTACATTAAGTTAACTCACAACAAAGTTCTGCTGAAATGTTAGTAATCCATGGACTGATTTTTTTTTAAAGCTGTCAAATATCAGATACTGTGAAGTAAAAGATCTGTTAGCTAAACTTAGAGTTGTATGTCTGAAGTTCACTTGATTATTGATTTTATTAGATATGGACTTGCTATAGACCTTCTGAAAAGTCTCTTAACCATTTGAGAAACATTTGTGCCTGTTCAGTTTTCTAATACTTCTGATTTCATACTGAAAACACTAACGTGACCACTGTAGAAAGAAACAATTAACTGATAGTAATGTCATAGATGTAGTAAACTATAGCCATAAAATTGTTCAGAAGTACAAGGCATATTTACAAGTACAAGACCTTAAACTGTTTATTTCATGTTCCCACTTATGTAATTACCCTGCTATATAAAGTTGGTATAAAAAAATGTTTTCAAAATATTTTTAAATCCACTGGTCATTCATTAAATGCAATTATTTGCTCTTTTAACCTTAACACATTACACAATACATTACATTTTAAGTATATGTTGAAATAGACTATATTTGTTGTATTTATTTGTGTTTATGAAATCGAGATTGGTATGGTGCAAATGGTAAGATCTGAGACTCAAACCACACTTCCTATTGTCACTGAAGCAGCAGCATTGCTGTTGCTGTGTATGTTGCTGACTTGTTTAGTTCCCTGATGATGTTGTGTTTAAAGATGTCAGAACTGTGGAAAGCAGGCTCTAGCATTTCTCCAAAACTAGGACAGAAATTTCTGATACACTGAAATAGAAAATAATGAATACCATTCTCCTAAAGTTCACCATCAAAACAAAGAGCTAAAAGGACCATGAGCCATATGCTACCTAGATCAGCCCTTATGCTTTACATTTCCAAACATTACATGATGTGCATGAAACTGCTGTTCAGGCCTTCAACAGGCATGGGATTAAACACAATTCATGTCAGGAAACTAAGTAATAATAATTAGCACATTTCCTAGATGGGGGCAACCCAGACAAGGAGGTCATTCCTCCAGGGAATGGAGAGAATAAAAAGAAATTTGTGGCTACATGATACAAAGGTAACGAAAACTACTTTCGTTACACTCTGTGGCTGGTGTATAATTTTGGACAGTTGCCCAAAATTGGCACTGGCTGTAGTCCATTTTTTTAGAGCTAGAAGCAACATTATGGGATTGCAAATTTATTTGATATTGAATTCAGACAGCAGGGGAGAAGAGAAAATAAAACTAGGGGCCATAGAAATTGTAAATAAAAAATAAGTTACACCTATCAAGAGATCCTATATAGAGCTTTTCCTATGAATTCACTGCACATTCATCCTATGCTCTGAAAAATCAAAAAGCCATTTCAACAGATATTTAGAAAGTATGTGGAGTGTGTACATTGTGTTTTCACACAATATATTACACTGACCAGAGCACAGGCTTTGGAATAAAAAAAATACAAGAGATCAGGAAATATAATTTGAATTTTTCCATTATTGAGGAGATGTTTAATTTTGTATTTTTTCACTGTAACTAAGTGGAATGGAAGAGGGAAGGATTAATGTTGTCCTTTGAAGAGTGCCTTTTATTATTTTTGCATAGAAAGGACTACTGCTTTTGTTACCAAGAGTGTTACTAAAACTGGAAAACAGAAAATGGAAACAGTCATCTTCTTGCCTTTCTCTTACTAAGAGAGGAGGCTCTTAGGAAACTGTAAAATACTCCCTGAATTCCATTTCAGAAACACCTGGGGCTTGTAAACTAAAGTACTTCAAAACCAGTTTCATCATAAAGACAAAATCTGTTATTTAAATGCTCTGTGGACCTCTGAAGAAGTCCATCTAGTGCCTAAACCAAACATCGACTATCTTGTTCTTTGGTAACACGAAGGGAAGTTTCTGATACTTGCATAAGACTTAGTCTCTGTGATAACATTTGGTGTTGTTAGATAATGGCCTTTGCCACAGGTGACATCCAGCATTATGATACTGAAGCCCTCACAAAATTCCATTTCATTAACAGGGAACAGTTTTGGCAGGGCTGACAGGTGCTTCCAGTAACTTGTATCAACTTACGAGTCCACAAGCTACGCAGAAGTGAAGTTAATGACTTGCAATAACAAGAAAAGAAAAAATAATCCAGAAGTAGTTCTATAAATTCATTCTTTTCCAAAGATTTGATTTGTTCCCATAAGACTGTGCTTTGCTTTGCTCATCTTCCATTAATCTCTATTTATCTTGGTAAAAAGATGAATGGTATCGTTTCCCCATTTTTAAATGTCAGAGACAAGGCAGATTTTAAATCACTTTCTATACAAAAAAGGCCACATGATTCTGAAATTTTGACGTAATTGAGAGCATCTGACTGAACTACTGAATGAATTTTTTTTCACATGTGTACTAATAACTCCAAGCAACAGTGAACAATTCTTTACAGTTTTAGTGATTTTGTTATTGGCCTTGTGATAGAAGACTAACCTAAGGGGTCTGGGTGTTTAAGACACATTTTTCAGTGAAAAGGATATTTGATATGTTAGCACTAGGCATTTTCAGTGTTTGGTTTGTATTTAATGAGGATTCTCATCTGAAAAACGTTAGTTTTGTCATCTGTATTTTTAAGTGAACTTCTTGTGGAAGATTGTTCACCAAAGCAGCTGTAAACAGTTTTGTTTCTCCCTAAAAGTAGTGCTAGGTCTGGTGACTAGAACTTCAGATGATATATATTAATGCCATCATATACCATAACAAGAAAACTGCACCCTCCTGAAATAAACAGGTCACTTTCTATCTGTAAAGATATTAAAATGCCCAGGGAAGACATCAGACTACAGTTGCCTGTTCATACCTGTATCGACAGAGACACTAAACAGAAATGCAACCTTGTCTCCTGTTCCCAGCCTGCATCATACCCTTTCAGGTGTGAAAGGATGCATTTAAGAGCTATAGCAATTACTTTGTGCCCAAGAAGGTTGGTGAAAGTACCTGTAAAAGCAGGACAGGAAGTCTATTGCAGAAGCAGAGGATTGGCCAGGGCTTTAGAAATCACTGCTTGCATTCCGCCCTTCTCCCTGAAAGCCCTCTACCAAACCACGTGAGTTATGACAGTGATGTGGGCAGAAAGTAGATATTCTATTAGTTCCCTTTATGTAGGAAGCTGAAAATTATCTGACTCAAGACAGCTGCCTTGACTGCTTGGACTTAATAGATTCCCTGATCAGGCAGAAAGCTGCAAAGAAAATGAGATTCAGTAACTCACAGTGGTGCAAGGAGATGTCACTGGCATATAAGGGATGTGCACAGATAATGTTTTTATGGCACTGACTGTCTCAGGCTTGATCAAAAGCTGCTAATCTTAATACACCTCTTTTCCTTGCCTTCAATGAGCTTTGGATTGGGCCCTTTGAGAGCAGATATAAGCTAAAAATATTGCAGCACCAGGACTGTGCAAAGTCAGTAGAGAAATATGATCAAATTTATCATTATAATACTCAGCAGTTCGTAAACTCATTAACATTTGCAGAGAACATGCTGTTTTACCTGTGACCTATAAATTCTGGAAAGCTCAGGAGAATTGCCACTCTGAGAAATGTTGATGGCAAAGGTATTTTGGGGGAAGTATGATGAAGCCATGTGGCATAGTTTAATTGAAGTTATGGGATGCAAATGACAAGTCACTCTGCATCTAAACAATTAGAGAGATTCCACAGAGTGGGGTTCAGGTTTGTGAAATTCAATAGGAAATTGGGAGTCAGGTTAGCAAGATATTGCCTGCAAATTAAAACACGTTCCATAGAGTAGGGACCATTTATAGGGTCAATGACCCATTAACAAAAGGGTCAATGATATTAATGTCTCCCATTTCAAATATGCCAAATGTTGTTTCAAACCTGCAAGTACTGAGGGCAAAAAGTATAAATTCTGGGTTACATCAGTAATATCAGATGCACACAGGGATCTCATGTAGACACTAAAAAGAATGTTGGAGGACAAAACAATGGTATAACAAGCATGAACCTATTCACAGACAGACTAGAGAATTGTGAATCTTTTGCTGCAGCAGAATGCACTGGGGAGTCAGCAGCCACTGCCTCATGAGAAAGTAGAACATATGTAGTGCTTGAAATGTTTTTATACTAAAAGAATCTTTCCATTAAGAATTTTTTCAGAAACTGCATGGTTTTACCAATATGTCGAGATTTCTTTTAAAAAAGGCATTAAAGACTGCTGATAGCTTTTTTTGGTCATTGAGTTGTAAATCCCTATCCCATGTATGTAATATTTACAGTTCCTTGTCATTAAAAACTGTCCATAACTAAAGGAAAAGCTGAAGAGACTTTTGTATTTCCACAATGTGCTTTATAGCAGCCTCAAAGTTATGCCATCCTGGCTCCTCGAGTTAAAGCACTTCCTGGGGTTGCTATTCCAAGGACAGTGTCAGTGATGCCTTGTTGTTCTTCCCTGGAAAAGGGCTGCAATCCCTGGTGCCCACTGCAGTTCCTAAAAAGGGTGGCACAGCTCTAGCTATTTAAGGGAATTTCTGGCTAACTGCACCCAAGTTCTTGCCTTTCTCACCCCAAGTCATGGAGCTGGGCAGGAATGAGCCTGACAATCTTTTCCATAGTTTGGATATTGTACATTACCAAAAACTGGTCCACATCCTGGCCAGGAGCAAGCTAAGATATTACAGAGCAAAATAAAATTGACAGTCTCCTGCTGGCTGTGTATGGAGTTGTGGGAGCCTCATGTAAGTGGTTTGCTGCAGTGGATATTTCAACATGGTTTCTGAAGTACATTTATGTAGGCAAAATCCAAATATAAGGCACCCCAAATTAAGGCCAACAATAATTGTGCCATACTAAACTACCACAGACTCACTGTTTGTGTTATGTTATATATATGCTACATTTTCCATGGAATTATCAGTATTAATGAATTATTTCAACTTTTTTTTTTAAAATTAATTAGTTCTGTGACCCAACCTGTGTATCATTTATTCTCTATCTTCCAGGAATCAGAGTAACTACTGAAAACTCTAGAACATTATTTTATTCTCAAGAGACAGAGTATTAATCTGTTTCTATCAGGTTGGCAAATGTTCTTAGGAAAAGATCAAAGTTTAGGAATATCAGAATAGATCTCCTAGAATAATTTGGCAAAGGCATGCGAGTAGATCAGTCATGCATGGATGTTCAGGAAATCAACTGATATCCTGACTCTCACAGCCGTATATGCAATAGGAATGTATTTGTTGTGTGCATATATTTACCTACAAAAAAAGAAATAGAGAAAAATAAAATAGCTTGGAAAATGTAGCCATGTCTCTCTTAATTCACCTCATGGCTTCACTGCTGTAACTTCCAAATGTGCTGCTGGGGGAAGGGAGAAACAGGAATTTCTGATGTACACATTTGTCCAGTAGGAACTAGATGGAACTGCCAGCTTATTACACATGGACCATTGAACACCAAGCAAACACTACTCTCTCCCTCTTGCACATTTGCAGTGTCAGTGGATTTCCTCATATAGTTACTTATCCTATTAGCTTAAGGGAAAAGCTCTAATTGCATTCACATGAAAGCAAAATCTTTAGTATATGCTCTTTCCATTAGCATTTTTCTCCTTTTTCCTACTATCAGTAAGGGTTTAACAGAACTCTCAGGATTATAAGCATATTTTACACTTCTAGTTTGTATTGTTATATGATACCAAAGCAAGCAAAGAAAAATTAAACAAGTATTTATGGGAAAAAAAACCCCAATTGTCACTAAAATCTGACTCCTAGTCCAGAAACATAGCAGCAGTTTGGCTTCACAGCCCACATGCTGATTATAGGAGCTGCTGGGTACAATTATAGGACTTGGATATTACAGATGGTATCCGGATTGATCTTAGATCTAACGGAACTGATTTCTTCTTTAAATCTATGAACCCACCTAGTCCATGCCACTAGGAGGTGGTCAGAGATGGAGGTTGGCCAGTGTGAACACAGCTCTACCATTCACTTTTCCCTTTTTTTCTCTCCCCCCAAGGGAATTTAGCACTGAGATCGCTTTAGCCCAAAGCCCATTGTAACAACAGGGAGAAGAGAAAGCACCAGGACTCCACCTTCCCCAGGAGCCCAGGGGCTCTGTCAGTCTGTCACAGAACCAATTCCCCCATGTAACAGCTCCACCTGAAATGCAGTCAGTCAGTAAAGCTAACATGCTTCAGTTTAAAAAACCCTCTATTTTCTTCATTAAGACCGAGTGTATTCATAAATTAAACATTTGCTAATAAACACTCTCACCCCTGCTTTAGCAAGTCTGTCTGCTTGAGAACAGGTTACTGACACTATTAGGAAACTGGGAAACTCATTTCTTTCCAGAGTATTTAATGCTCAAAGGACTGGAAATCTAGTGACACACAGCTTAGGCTGCAAACTTACAAACTGGCCACTGTTATACTCACTATGACTCTGTTTAAACTGGGGATCCACAAGTGCCATATTCTAGTCTATCATCCAGTCTCTTAAGGCTTTTTTTTCTCCTACAGCAGTAAGGCAATGCCTACATCCATTGTCAGTGCCTACATCCATTTCAGTAGTAGGAATTCTTTCATGCAATCAGATTTTATACCTGATTTTTGAACCACCAATGCTAACTAAGCTGATTTCTTCAGTGAATTGCATAAAAATTAATAAATAAGCCTGGGAAATCATTTTACATTTAAAAAATATTATAATGCTCTTATTTGAAGCTTTATGGATATTAGAAAACTTAAGGTTCTCCCATTCTCCCCCTAAAATGAGCTTGTGATTAGTACCAATTCCTAAGTTCTTCGAAGTGTTGATTTTAATAACTGTGTTAACCTGGAGTTGCAAGGAAACTGGAAACTGTTCTCTAGTCAGTAACCATGATCGTGGCAGACTGCCAGAATGTTTGTGACCTCTAGAAATCCTTAAGGTTTTGATCAGCATTTCCCTATCCCCAATACTCCATTGTTTCTGTTTTAAATTGCATCTCAGCATCTCCGAGGTAGGTAATAATGTTAATGTGAGTGATACAACAGATTGTTACAAGCATCCTTGGCTTATGAGATGGGAATATCTTGACTTTCTAAACAACGATAGTTTTTATTGTATTATAGTTCTGAAATTATTATAGTATTATGCTGATACAAATTATACTGCTGTATGTCAAGCGTATTTTTTTTAAATATAGTGAATGGAATTCAAAGACTCTGAAAGGCAATGAAAGACAATAGCTGACTGTCCCTGGTTTTGTATCAGGATGAGAATGCTATTGTAACCTTCACATTATGTTGCACTAAATCCTAAAATCAGAAGATACTAATTTCTTGACTTTTCTGTGCCTGTAGAGTTAATAGTTACCATAATTATAAGGCATTGTAAATAATGGGTGAAAAGATCATGCTGCTGCTGCTAAAATACATTTGTTTGCTTCAAAATATGCAATGAGTTCATCCAGGGCCTCTTGTGATTGTAGCTGCGGAATATAATAGAAAATGTATCTCTCAGAAGGCACTTTTTGTTTATATATTCACAAGAAGATTCTTTCCCCACTAATACTTCAAGGCAAGTTGATAGCAAGATGAGGATTGCTTACATAGCTGAGGAAAAATCCTCCAATGTCAATGCTGCCCTGAGAATCCAATGTGCTATGCATGTTACATATTGCACAGCACGTGTGGGGGTATGGATCAATGTATGTTGCTATGTAAACTGTGGCAGCTTAAACACACTTTGTGTGGAAGTGGCCTAAATTCAGAAATTTGGAGTGGAATGTCATATTCCATTGTAGAACACATACAGACTTGCAGGTATCCTGAAGTGATAAGAGTATTAAAGTATGTAAGAAAACACAATTATTTGTTTAAAAACCCGTATTTGTTATTCTAAGTCAAGTAGCACAACTTCAAGCTTTTAAAAATTCATAACACTTTTTCAGCTAGAGTTGGTGTTGAAGCTGAGACAAACATATGCTGTCTTTTCCCATATCACCTTTATGCATCCTTATGCTGCAATGACATTTTAATAGGAACTTGTTTTCTTCCATGCATTTATAAGTGTTTTCATTTATTTTTAAATTAATGTTGACCTCTAAACAAGTCTGAATTTTTTCTGTAAGTTACAGAGCATTAAATAAATTTACATATAGGTGATCACTTCCAGAACCCAATGTCAGGTATTAACTACTTCATTTCATCTCTTCTGGTAGTATTTCTCTAGAATACTTGCCTTGTCACCAACTGTGGTGTCTTCATTACAACTGTCAGGCACAGAAAGGCAGAATCCCAAACATGAACGCAAGAAAAGCTTTGATGGGCAAGAAAGAGTCTGGGAAGAGAGAGTGCTGAAACAGTGGTATCATACACAAGATACTCTGTGGGGTGCAGAGAATGAGACTTTGCCTGGCCTGCTGGGTAAGTCATTAAGTTATTATTACATTGTATGTATGATGGCACTGCTCTTCAGGCTTATTTTTGCTTACTCATTTTCTGATATTATTGAACTGTGGCTTAAAAAGAAAAATATCATATGGTTATTATCCTAACCTCTACTGAACGAGTTAAGTTGATACAGGGTCAAAATCCAGTCCAGGTAATTTCACCCATGTGGATAAATGAGTGTTCTGCAGATAGAGCTCTCTGTTCTGAAAGTTCAGTGGGCTATGTAGGCTGCTCCAGGTGTTCCACACTACCAGGTTCTGAAATTTTGAATCCTTTTCTAAAAAAACAATCTCTGGAACATCTTAAATAGAACCCACTCTCTCCATGTGCCTTCTGACATCTTCTTTGTGAAATGTGGCTCTTCATTGTCATCTTCCTTTGACAGCTTTTCTCATCTCATATGTTCAGTACATCCGCTCTGAGCAATTTACCTTTTCATCTGGCATTTCTTTATGTTAAGGCTATGCTGATCCTCATTCGTGAATTGGATCTGCCAGGCTTGCTGATATTGGATCCTGCAGTTTGCCAACCCTCGTTTGCTCTGACTGGTAGTGATAGCAGTGCACACCACTTCACACAGCAGTGGCAGCAGCAATCTGTGCAAGCCAGTTGTAGATATCTGAACATAAATATGATAATGCTGTAATGCTGGACCACAGCCAGCTCTGCACTGGCTTCTGCAACACTGTTCTACAATACGAACTACAAAGATAATCTGATGCTTAGAGGTATTCAGCTTGCAGGCAGGCAGACTGGAAAAAAGCTCAGGTTTGCTCAAATGGCCACAGCTCCAGTAAAGCCTCATCATTTCTTACATGGAGGGGGTGTCAGGAACTGTTTCAACATAAGAATGATGTACCTTTTTTAGTCCTGTGCACAATGTAAGAAAGCTCTCCACATCTTAGTCAGGGGACAGCTGGTGAGAATGACAGGAGCTTTCACTGACAGCGAATCCACAGGACAGAGCAAGCAGTCTGCAGGCTGCTCACAGTTATCTCACACACAGGTCAAGTCTAGGGAAATCCATGGCTGCAAGTTACTATGAGACTAGTTCAAAAGGATTCTTCAGATGATGGAGTATTGATCATGACATACTGACTGCCAGGATTCAGCCATGCATGTGATGTAGGATTATGACATGCATATGTTCTAGTTTTAACTTACTGGGTGATAATTTAGCTTAAATTATTCCTCTTCTGTTAATTCCTTCAGAATTGACAGGACTTGTCAGGATCTATATGAGAAGAGTATTCTTAAAGTTACCAGCTCATGGTCACCAACTTGCAGGGTGCACTGATCTCAAACTTGACTACAGGTATGTGGGGGAAGTTCATCCATTTCTACAAACACAGGGAAATATGCACTTAGGACTTTGCCCTTTGTAATTTGCTAGTTAGCCTCAGGTTGCTTAACACCTTTGCATCCTTAAAGCTGTGCAGTACCTTCCTTCTCAAGAGTGTCACAAACCATAAAGGAGGATGAATGCAGCTTTTGAACTCCATTAACTATTGTGTGGATTTTCCACTTGAAGCTTCTAGCACACACTTAATATCACGTAAAGTAGAAACAGGAATAATTAGCAGCTAATAAACCATCTGCCGAGTTTTGAGCTTGTATTTTCCTCCATGAACTGACCTTCTGACATATGCTGACTTCTTTCAGACTTTCCAGGACAATTAATTTAGACACTACAAACCAGGCAGGTACGTTCCTGAGAAGAAAGTTCTTTGATCCCTGGGGAAGAGGATATGACATAGATTATTCTATCCTTCTTTTCTTGTTTTCCTGGCATTCCCAACCTTTGATGACTAGATCTCACTATTTGATGATTACAGACTTGCAGAGCAGCATCTTAATACTTATGTGATTTATGGATCCAAACTTTGTGCTAACAGTGCCCTGTAGCATTTTATTGCACTCAGTAAATAACTCAAAGCTTATTGTTCTTAAAAGAGAATGAGGGTAATGGAATTTTTATTTTGTCTAGCTGTCTGTTACTCCCTCTAGTAGCTTTTAACTCCTTTGCCCTTTTTGGTGTTATTGAGATCTCAAGGATGAGATGTTTCTACTGCTGTTCGGAAAACAAATGGCTGAATGGAGACAAAAGGCTGAACCACAAACTTTATAGTCATTTGCTTGGTTTGTTCTGCTTGCTGATCAGTCAGGATATGTAACCCAGCATGGGCAGCTTTGAAAAAGTCAGAGGTTATTCTTTGGCCGAACAAAAACAAGGAACACAGGAGGAACCTGAGGTACTGCATGTGGGTTATTAAGATGCAGAGGGGCTGGAGGAAAGAGGTGCAGTCCTCCCTCTTCCTGATGAACAGACAAGAGAGGTGGTGAAGAGGAAAGGGAAATTTCAATGTTATTCCAGCAGAGTAAAGCACTAAGTTACAGAGACCAGATTTTTATGGACCACTTGTCTTCCTTTCTAAAAATGTTTGGGTGATTTTGATGCTTATAAAATCTGAAAATCTTTTCTTATGCATAGGGCAGATAGGTGATTCATGCTTTGCAGTATAGCTCTAGTTGTGTGTCTCTGGTTCCAGAAACATCTCCATCTATCTCTCTGTGTTAGTAGAAATGATGGAAAAGGTGTCACCTAGGAAATAAAGTGTAGCTTGCAAATAAATATTTCAAAGCAGATTTTCACAAGTAAATGTTAATGGCTCTAAAATGCTAGACTATGACAATACAAGATCATCATATTATAAAGTGTGTCACTTGTATGTGTTTGAAAGGAACCCTGCAGCACTGCTGTTCTTTACTGCAATTTTCTTACTCTGAGAGGAAATAAGCCTAATATATTTGCATAAAGTTATTTAGACCTCATTATAAGAGGCGTAGGATCACAGTCAGAAAAAAAAATTAGTTATCTAATTATTAGATGAGTGTTTAAAATTATTAATGTAAAGAACAAATTGTAGAAAGAGACAGGGTAATAGTATAAATTGTATTTTATATGCTTATCCTTTGTACCTGCTAAAATTTGGACATTTTCAAAGAAGCATAAATAATTTTACTTTTAATATTCTTGAAGATTCAGAAGTTTCTGGTATTTGTTACTGGTTTTGCTGTAAACATTTTTATCCTGACTTAGTGTCTGGTTTCTCATCACCACAATCATACCTATGCATGGTTAAGGTAAAATTTGAGTTTACTGACTTTGATGCAAAAACCTGTAGACACAAGATTAATCCCAGAAACATACTAAAGAGATGGTCTTATAAGTGATTTTTGCCATTATAGGTCTTAAAGAGACCTTTATTCTACTTAAACATTTAGGAAGAAATCCTCTGCAAATATCTTATCCCTCCTGATTTTCTATGGACTCTTGAAGACCTTTTCTGGGGCTAATTGTTTCTGAAAGAAATCATTCCTTTTCATAGACCTCTTTTCTTAAGTGGAGGTCCTTTAGCAAGGAGGAAAAACATGAATCCAAGAAAAATAAGTGTTAAAATGGTGGGAAATAAGTTATTAATCATTAATGTAAATAATTTTGCTTAAAAAAATCCTTATAGGAGTTCATTTAACTACATAAAACATTTAATGGCAATTTCATTACAGAGCTATAACGAGAAACTTGAAACTGTTCTAACCAAAGTGATGGTCAGGTTTGCTTTTCACAAATGATAAGGAATGTTTCCTCATACAATCAATGTCTGTTCAGAAATTAACTTGAAACTTTAACAAGAATCTGGATTACTACAGGAGGAATGCAGTTTTCCAACCTTATAGCTTTGAAAAAAAAGAGACATAGTTTAAACCATTATTATAAATGCAAAATATATTCTTTAAACTAGAGTTAGTCATTTGATGAGGCAGAGCACAGCTTTTAGAAAAAAACCACATTTCCTTTTTGGAAGCTTTTTATGAAATACCATCTCATTCTTTTTAACATAAGAATTCACCAATTAATTTGCTTCTGAAGATACGAGCACATTGTTTCACATGGCCAAACCCCCCATGCCAGAGCAGCAGAACCAGTCAGGCTGTTCTTGGCCAACATCCCATTGCAAACGTGTTCACTTGGACCCCTCAATACTTGGAGTGGCCTCTGTGAAACAAATCCACTCTGCTCAGTGCCCTACTCACACAACATTCCAGAAACATTTCCTACTATTTACGTAAGTGAAAGCTGCCACCTGTGATTCTGTTTTGTGCCAGGGTTCAGTGATTGTGGATTCAGTATCAGCACAAACCCTCCAAGAGGCCTGTTCTGCCCACTGGGGGTGACAAGAGTTGTTCAGCTACAGCAGCTGTGCTGCCAAAGGGCACGAGCATGAAAGGGGAGCACAGGAAGTTCTCTTGCTCCTGTGTGCCAAGGGCATGGACTTTTCCCTCATTTGCAGATGCCCAAATGTCCCTAAGATCAGAACCAAAAATGGAAAGTACATCTAGCTGAAAACTCCTTCTAGCCTCCTGGCTTCTCAAAACACTTCTCAGGAGGGTCTGATTTGGTAAATTATTTGGTAGTTTTCACTGCACTTTCCCTAAGTATCTTCTAGTGCTCTTGGCAGTGAATTTTTTTTTTTTTTTTGCAAAGCTGTAAGATAAACTTCCTGCACATCCCTTTATCTCTCCTACTCCAGATTAACAACAAAAACACAGTTCCCCTCAATAAAGTATATATGAGGTCCTAAGTGAATTCTAGTGCCCCTGGGTAAAATCCTTGAGCCATTAAGGATGATGAGAGCTTTACTAGGACTTTTGACCAATCAGAATTTCATCTAATTGGCTTAAACTGGCCATTACTCTAAGCGCTGCCAAAATCCTGTTTTTGTTGCAAGGCTCGGAGCTGTTCCTACCCCCGCCTCAGAGTCACACCCACGACCATTCTGTACTCTAGGGCTGGAATCCTTGGTCTGCAGTGCCCTGCTGATAAATGAAATGCTGGCAGGCATTCGCTGCCCTTCTCTGTGTTGTGGCATTCTTTGCTGTGTTGTCCAGAATGGCTGACTGCAGGCTTCCTAAAACAATCCAATCCAGCATCATCAAACAGGGTTTGTAGGCACAGAGGACCAGCTCGTTACAGCCAGCAGAAGGGACAGCAGTAGGAAGCACAAGGTTTAGTGTGTGTGGAGAATGCGGTGAGAGAAAATAATAAAGCAGTTCAAAAGTGATCAAATTAGCCCTTGAAGAGCAAGTGTCTACATGGCAAAGGCTGGGGATTTTTTCTCTTGGCTGGTGCTGTAGAGCATAAAGGGTGAACTAACAATGAAAACAAACTTTTCAGGGTAAAAACTGCTCAGTTTTTGAGAGTTTATTGGGACGCTTCCAGGTAAACAAGTGCTAACTCAAATAATGTCCAAACTTTGTTATGTATATTCTCTTTTCTATATGCTCATGGGTGTGCACAGATAGCTATTTATCAAATGTGCATTTCCTCTAATTGACAAGGAGTGCATGGTAAAAGGCAATTGGATTATTTTGGATTATGTTGCAAATTCATTACAGATTTAGAAGTATAGTTACAGCCTTAAGCTTGGGTGTACAGGCATGCTGCTTAAATATATGAGCTGAAACCAAAATTATGTTAGTGAAGGAATTTTAAAAGCTATTTAGATGTGATATTTAAAAATTCAGGATTAAATTAAAATCCACATTGTAATCATCTGGGAATGATTATCAATGCAGTTTTGTAGCATGGTTCCAGAGATTTTTTCCAACTATTTTTTCTATTATAAAAATCAACAAAAAAGTTAGTTCATAAATATTCAACACACTCAGCTCCCTTCTTGACTTTATCTTATGATAATAAAACTGGAATCAGAGCCAATACGTACATTTCAAGGAAATTTATCATGTAAAGCAGAGAACATAGAACAAAGTACTGAAAATCATTTATGATTGAAACTATAGATTGAAGTTGGTGCAAGTCTCTCCCTGAGTAGCATCTCACAACTGCCTCATAATATTGGGATGTGTATTCATAAGCTTTTTAATGTATGCAGCCAACCTCTTCTTCTTTATTGTGTAACCACTGCACTGATTCTGCTTGGCAAAGCTGGGATGACTGATTGAAAAATTAGGAGGGAATTGATTTTACAGAATGTTACATTTCTGATTAGAGCATTTTAACATCTAAAATACAGTATCAAAGTTTTGCACAGCCAGATTGATAAAAATTTGTCTTTATAGCTGTGACTATACCAGTGTATGATGGTTAATGCTTGCACCTGAATATGTGGACAGAACTGATCGATTTGTGAATTTACATTTTTGTCATTTTTGTTACAAATCTGTGACTTTTGAGACAAAATATGAGGGTGGGAGTTCAAGGATTTAGAGAGGTGATTAAGCTCTAAGTCAACAGTTAAAAACAATGTTGTTTTGGCATGAAAAAGGCAAGCATAGTTTGTGTGAGGGCAAATCAACAGTGAAAGCAAAAGGTACTTTCTATTTGCCTTTCAGTGAGGTGACTCTTATCATATAAAAAATAAGGTGTATCCGTCTCTATCCTTCATTTTGATGAGCATAAATCTGGCAGAATACAATCATTAAAAGGTTGTGTTGATGGTTTGTGGGTTTTTTTCAAAACATGATTCCTATTAGTTTGGCAGTGTTTTCTGTACTAGTTTTTGACATCAAGAATCCCAGTGACATGAAAGATTACAACAGGCTTGAAGCACTGATGATTGATATTGCTGACAGTTGTGGTTAGTAGAGGGAATATTTGGCACAGGAAGTTATTCAGCATTGAGAATACTGTTATTTGGTGTGCCTGTCCAAAGAAAAAATACAATTTTAGAAACTAAAGTCAGTAGTATATGATAGGAATAGAACCTCATTAATCAAATTCGTTAAGTAAAATTTAGATTGCAAAGCGAAAGTGAAATCACAAGGGAAACACATCACTGTTTTCCAAAGATATTGAACTTTTCATCTTGTAGATGGTAAATACATTCCTGTACCATTGGGCAACATTTCAAAGTACAACTCTGCACCCCAATGACAGCAAAATGAGTCTCATCCTTCAGATGTGCTATTGAAGTCTGCTGGTGTGTGACTCAAAGCTGCTATATAATAGTCTAGTACAGCAATGCTCTCTTCTGTCATACTAATACTTTTATTTTATTAGATAATCATTCCACCTTTTAACTGCAGTATAAAATGCAAAAATATATTCTTAATATTTTTGATTACCATAATGTTAATTCTTGCTGCTAAAGGATAATGTCAGTGACTGACTGTATTTCTCCCAAATACATTTTACATTGATGAATATGTTTATTAAGATATGTCAAATGATTTCTCTGAATTAAAAGCTGAATAGAAGTAAATGATAGGATGCAAGGCAGTAATCCAATCTCATTGTTCTTATTGTACAATACATGAAGAAAGATGGAGCAAAAACTTCACTGTGCAGTTCTAATGGAAATCTTTATATGCAGCAGAGCTTATGAAGAGCTACCCAATACAACTCAAACCTAAAATTGCACGTAGGATCCATAACAGTCTCATAGAATTCCCAATAAAATCTAACAAGAAATATTTTAGAATAAAGAAGAGACCCACTGAAGATATGGCATGATGTTAAGTTCACAGTTTGATTTGATTACAAACCAAATTCCTCTGTCCTGTTCATGCAAAATTTTATGTTTACTATTGCTTTTGCTTTCCATTTTTTTCACTTGCCAGATTAAGCAAACAGGATGATTACAAAGGCATGGAATTAACTGTTTGGTAGGAGCACTGCTAGAGTTCTGACATCGTACACTTGGTGAAGACTGGTGTAGTTATAAATAAATAGATATTATGTATGAGTTATAGTAACATTTTCAAAATAATCCTGGTTTTTTTAAAATTTAATTGATGAAATATACCAACAGTCAATGACAAATGAGATATTTCATTTGTTTTACTTTTTGTCTTTCCTAAACAACCCCAGAATCGCTCATTCTCAGGTTGTAATTAACTTCCTTGAAAATATTCATTGGTGTTTCAAGAAGTTTCAGAGCATCTTCTCATAATTCAGCATCATGCATCTGAATTAAAATCTGAATGTAAATTAGAAACGTTTTATATTAATGATTGTGAGGCTAAACACATATTCAGAACTGATTAAACATTACTGTCTTCCAGTGACTGAGTTCTACTTGTAGCAAGATTTCAGTTTAAGTCATTATGTAGAAATTAATTTAAAGGTTTAAAAAGGTCTCAAGATAGCTGTGACAAAGCAGCTTGCAGCTTCTAACCTCAAACAGAACTTATATTTAAATATACAATATTTCTTTTGACATGGCTGGTGATAGTAGTGTGGGCTTTTACTGGATGAGTAGTTTGTAAAATGTATCATTTAAACGTGGGCTTTGTCCTCTTAGTTGTATATTACAACCAGAATGCTGTAAGTAGCTGTCTCCCAGGGTTAACTGAAAGCTAAACTTGTGTTTAGCACAGGAATTTAATCTAAATTATCAGGTTTTTAAAAACAGTGTTAAGGTGTTTCCTGTATAGATCACAGAAACTCCAGCAAACTGAGTTTTTGCACACTGGCAGTGAAGAATAAGGCTTTAAATGTAAGCAAGTTCCCAGTATTGCTGACTAGAGTCCCCTCTGTCACAGCACTGTGAGACTCTTGTGAGCTAAGGACATCCTCCAGTTAAGCTGGCCAGTTTATTCCCTCTCATTCTTCACTGTCTTGGAGCACTCCATCAGCAGTACTTCTTCACTCCTTCTGTCAATCTGCTCAAACTAGCTTTTTCTTGGCTGAAAACTTATTGTTGTCCATCTTCCTACTCATAAAACATGCCTCTGTCTATACAGCTCAACTTTTCAGTCTCTTGTCCTTCTAAGTGAGCAGATTAACAGCCAATTAAAGCTTATGAAGAAAATAGTGCAATTCCTCTGGGCTAGACCCATGCACAAAGCCAGGCCTAAAAAAGCATTTCACTGTAATCAAACCCGGACACTGAAGAAGCCAAACAATGTTATTTGCTCAGTGCTTTGGATTTTGCAGCCCTCTGTCCAAACAAGGGGTTTGGTGGAATTTCAAGGCCCTTGTCACCAGAAGCACAATGTTACAGCAGTGCTGCACACCCCCAACAACCACTTCTTCAACATCACACAATTAATTGTCCAGCAGTTACTGTGGAAGCAAATTAGTTCTCATGTTTGATATGCTCCATGAGCTTTACATTTTGAACAGTACTTTCTCTTTACTAATGTTTCTCTGTAAGCCTCTGTGCTTATTTCCAATGACCAATGGTAGGAATTACATTTAGGCAATGCAAGACAATGAATCATCTGATTTAAACATATTATGCATGTTAAAAATAAAAATAATTAGTTTGCCAAAGACAACAACAACAAGCTTATTCACTAGTGATGAAAGACTGCAAAATATTCTTGCAAATTCTAACTATTTTCACAGTGTCAAATTAGTGACAGTTCCTATCACTGGAAAACACAGGCTGAGCTTCTGTGTGCAGGAATGGGGAGAATAACATGGATATGCAATACAGAATTTTTATTCTAATGTACAAGGAGTTAAAAAATACCCTTCTCTTTAAACTCCTGCTGTCTCAACATAGAAATAAAGAAAAAACAAAAGTTAACTTATCATAAGGCACCAGTTATGGAGATGGCATAGCTTTGTTTTCAGCATTAGCATTTGTTTTGAGTCAGTATCCAGGACAACTGACAATCAAATGCAGCAGCAAACATAACGCTGAATATATTTTTAAAAAGGTCATTTTAATCACATGTGCTGCAAATCTTCAGCCAGAATTAAAACTGGCCATTTGAAACAGTGCAACATTTCCTTCTTTGAATTGTATGTTTAAAATCCACTTTTTTAAAGTTAAATTCAAAATAAAGAAATTATTCATACATGTCTAACTAAAAGCTAGCATTTTTCATCTTAAAACCTCCTTAATCTATAATTGGCTTCCTTTTAAAGTCACCTTTATCTTGGGAACCTGCATAAATTGTTTAAATTTACTAGTGGAAGGCTGGTTATTGGGAAAGAGTAACAGAGCTTTTACTGATCATTAGGAAAAGTGACTGTGAATTGCACCAACTGAAGTATTTTTTCCCTCTGCTACCATAGATCATGAATCAGAAATAATAGCAGTAATAACGTTTCAGAATTGAGGATGTAGCTATGAAGCCTCCTAACTCCCACTCCATCAGCATTATAATCCCAACAAGTTAAATAAATCCCTTAATTCTAGCACAATAAGTAGAAAACAAACAAACAAAATCCAAACAAGAAGAGAAAAGAATACCTGGAATGCTGCTGCTTTCTTAAGGTTCCTGAAAGTCAGAGATGAACACAAGAACTCAAATTCTTCAGAAAAGTTTGCTTTTGGTTTGCTGTTTTTAACATAACTGTTTTACTTTATTTTATTTAACATCTCATGTTAGAAGACTTGAATGCTAAACTTTTTAATAGATATCCACTGCTTCTTTACAAAGCACCCCTACATTCCAATGTGTATGAAGGAAGGGGAATAACAGAAAAGCAGTCCTAAGGAAAGCACAGTACTGGAAGAAAATTATGACAACAACCACTAAGGACAAAATAGCTTTTACTAAAAATCATCTAGGTTGTCTGGATTCACATGGGCAAAAAACCTGTGTTTTTCAGGAATATCCAAAATGTCTGTTCTTTTCTGAATATCAAAAATGAAGGGACAAGAAACTAAGTAAACTGCAAGACTCTGAAAAGAGCTTTTGGCCTTCCACTGGCCTGTGAGTTTTGGCAAATAGCTGCAGGCATCAGAGAAAATCCTTGTCCTCTGGTAACAAACAGTCCAGAAACAGAAACACACTCATTTTCAGTGTCAGAGATCATGTGGAGTTTGTCATTTTGACAAAAGAGCTTCCCTTCACAAAACATTTTCAGAACGTGTTGGCAACATCAGCAAAATGGTTTCAAGAGGACAGAAAGAGCAAATGAACATTCAAATTAGAACATTTTTCATAGTGTTTGGCCTTCAACAGCTTGTCTTCAGTATTCTGAAAGACACAGTATGGAAGGGGTATGTAATGCCTCAAAAATTCCTCCTCCCCTCTTCATATTTATGGATCAATGTACATCAGCCTCAAATATTTGAGTCTCATTATGAGATGACAAGTAGATAGAAAGTGGTAACTTAAAAAACTTTAAAAATGCGTACTAAAGTTTATAATGCAATGATTTTACACTATTTCATTTTCTCTGTGTAAGTAAAGATTTGGAATAGAATTTCTGTGAAATCTGTGATTCAGTCTGGTTTATTTGCTTATTTAAAAGTACCCCAAAAAAGCCTATCACTTTTCCAGCCTTGGTAGTAGGTAATGCTTCACTGCCAGAGTTTCTGTGTGTAATATCCACTCTTGCAGTGTTTCAGAACTTCACTATAAAGTTATGATTTGCTAAGATACTGACTTTGTAAAATTTGTCTTAATAATTTTGTCTTTATGTAGAGATCTTTTTCCTGCACCATAAATGCACGTTTTCAACAGATTTCAATCACTTGTGATGGTCTGGCTAATTCTAGCAGGTCATTTAGTCATGCTTTACACGACTTTATGAGAATAAAGTGGCAACAAATATAGAACAACAATCCACTTGCTATGAAGTAAATGTATGCAATATTGGTTATAGAATGCCTTGAGTAATTTCACCACTTGAAGCCTTGCACTGAACAATCTAAAATTATTGACTTCATGCATAAAGTTGATTAAAGACTGAAACAATTACCATCAGAGCTGCTGGCTTCTGAGGTTTCCTTCTGTAGCAGGAATGCCTGAGATGCATATGAAGCATTGTCGGGACTGTCCCTATACATGACCCAAAGGATTAGGACAGCTCCAAAGTAGCAGCAGTGCTTCTGTGTTGTAAATTGCAGTGGTGCAAGAACTGCTTCCCACATCATTCTTCCATCTGTGACACAGGGCCATATTCTGAGACAGAGGTGGTTTGGATGTCTGGGGTCAGCATAAACCAACATCCTATTAAATGTATATATTTTTTTCTTCCTTGATGGAGTAACTATGAAGCCCTGAGTAGCATTTATATGCAAGAGTTCCTAGAAGCAAGGTTTAAATATGAATTCAAATCCAAGAAACAATTAATTTAAAGGCTTGCTGTGTTATGCTGTGTATTGTAGTATATACAAAGAGTTTTAAGCAAAATATCTCAGTGTGATCATTACAAAAATCTAGATAAAATCAATGCAGCAAGAACCTCTTTACTTTCTGGCTCCTTCATTAACTGGGATTCTGAATAAACACTTCACATGTGAAAGAAAATAATGGACCCAAACTTCATTACTATTTGGTACCATTCTTGCAAACGTGGTCATAGGAAGTCTCAGACATCAGCAAGGAGCTGATACACAGAGCAAAGAGATGCAGTGCACATTCCCATCCTCCTTAACCTTTCAGAAGTCAAGCACCTCAGCTGCAGGGTGTTAGAGCACCTCTGACTGAGGAGCAGCCTGGGTTCCCCTCCAGAAGTGGTGTTTTTACACAGGTAGGGTGTGTGCTTCCTTCTCTGCACTGCCCATCTGCACAGCCCCGGGTGGAAGCACTTTGCTGGAGAGCAGAGCAGACAGATGAGGTGTCACATCTCCCTGTATGTGGTACCTTTATTCGAGGGCCCAGCTTTAATTCTCTCCCATGACTCTGTAAGGATGCACACAAGGAAAGGCCATCAGCCTCTCCCACAAAGCAGGAGTGCAGGCAGCATGGGGATCTGCTCTTTCTCCCACTGTCTTCACACCCTTCCACAAAAAGAAAGCACCAATAACTGCACAGTGCAGTCCAAATAAAACTCCAAATATAAGCATTTTTTCTTTCTATGATAAGGAAAAGAGGAGTGCACATACTTTAAATGTTTCAAAATGCAAACACCGATGCAATAAAAGTATAATTGCAGTAAAATGCACATCAACACTGATCTACAGCACAGAATAAAGTCACCTGTTGCCTAACAATCGAAACTTTCCAGAACGATACCTTTTATTTTATAAATATATTGAACTTGATTTTGTAAATATATCTCTAATTTAAGCATGTAGATATTTTTTTTTTTAAGATATGGTTGAATGTAAGTTACATAAAGATATAGCCGAATTAAATTTGCAGTGGCATTGTTCATCACAAGAGGAATATGTATCTGAGCATGAGAAAGATCTGTACTGTGCTCTAATACAGACTGAGAAATAAGTTGTCTAGGACTTCAGAACCACTTGAAACGTCAGCATATCTCCTCTGAAGCTCCAAGGTGCATTTTTTTCTTGCCTTCAATAACAAACATATAATAGCAGATGCAGACTAAAAATATTATGAAAAACTTAAAATAATAATCTTCTTCTCATCTTTCCCTTGAGAAAATGAAAACCACATACAACTTGATGCTATCCAGAGAAGTATTTAATTATTTTACTAGTGGATATGATCTAACAGCCTAATGAGACCACTTTGCTACTGGATGTTACAGCCAGATGAAACATGTTGTTAAGTTTGGCTGTAACCACAACAGTTTGTATTTTGGTATAACAAAACACAGAATAAGGCAAAGGTTGATGAGCTGAGCAAAAACAACACGTAGAAGACAAAGATACAAAACCAATATTAGTCAACCAAGAAAATTAATTAAAACTAAATATAATAACTAATTTTCCTATTCAAAATTTATTTCTCTTACTGTTGCACTAATCTGCACTAGGAAACGAAGTACTTCTGATTCTGAGATAATGAATATTTCTCATTTGCAAGAACCCATGTACTGTTGATCCTCATTTGACATTCAACAATATTAGTTTCATAATGCTCATTTCAGTGCCAGCATTCCAGATATTGATAAAGTTAAAATGCAACTTACGTAAGTTATTTGGAGGTGGTCTCGTCTCCATGTTTTCATAATGCTGCACGTGTACTACGATGTTTAGATCTCTTTCCATATGATCTGTTGTACAAGGACCTTGAGGTCGCATAACATCAGCAAGAGCTCTAAAAACCAAACAAAACCAGAATGAATCTGCAAAATCTCTACGACATTAACAATATGTGCCAAGATCTATTTCAGTTTGAGATGCAGTCAATCATAATGTCTGCTGGAGAAACCAGCTCCCTTCAGAGTAAATGCAGGGAAGTAAATTCATTGTGAGACTTCACACCTAAAGCTCTTTTTAGGTTGTCTAGTGTTCTAGAAGTAAAACACAGAAACACATTAAGTTCTTTAGGTGTCTTGGCTTTGCAGAAACATAATTTAAGCTCCTTGGGACTTGTAGAGTTCTGCCACTGCGTGTGCTCAGTATTATTGCCATCTTGGCTGAGCTGAGCACCTCACCACCTAGCCCATGTCTACACCTTTCACAAACTGCTTATCTTCACACCTAGATTACCAAAAGGGCCTGGCAAAGGAAATTCTCACATATGTATTTGCAACTAGCATACACAACACAGTGGTCTTCACAATTTTCATTCAAAAATGTCACGCAAGTTGAAAAGTCATATAACTTCCATGCAAAAATCCAGTAGGCAGGGATTTAAGGATTGCTCATTCAGATGGGGAGATCTGAGGTATTTTTCCGAGTTCTTTGAGTGTCCTAGTCTTTAACATGGAGCAAAGCTTGCACAGGAACACTCCCTGCTCCTTTGAAGGATGCTCCTTCATCGGAAATAGGATGAAAGCTTTGTGCTAGCAAAGAGGGAGTAAGCAAAAGGTTCCTAAGGTAGGCCAGGCCCAGCCTGATGCTGGTCATGGGCTTGCTCTGCAGAGCTCCAGGCAGTCTGACAGACTCATCCTGCTCTGGTGCACTGTTTAAGGACCAGTTTCACTGCCAAGTGTCCTGCTGAGTGCAGGTCCCTCCTTAGGCACACGGATGAACACACACACCTGGATCAGCTCTGTGGGTCCAGAGTTACTGAGGAAGTTTTAAGCTCTGAAACTCCCAGCATGGCAACATCTAACTCTGTCTTTGAGTCTGTGCTATTTTGCCAGAGTTCCATAGCAGCAGGATTAGCCCTTAGCTGTGTGCCAGAGCTACCTGCTGAACTACTGTGCACTAGGAAATAATTGGCCCACCTGCAGAAACTGTTGCCTTAGGCAAAGGAAGGCTGTAGTATGTGTTACCAGTTTCTTCAGGGTTCAATGCAAATCTTTTCTATTCAGATCAATGCATGATGGACCATTATTTACCTCCCTTTTGTTTTATTGTTTTTAATTTTTAGACCTCTTGAGCAATTTTTTAAGGGTGTGGACATATTTTCTGGGCACTACGCCCAGTTTAGTTTAATTTTCTGCAAAATTATATACAGTGTCCCAGATACTGCATCAAGAAACACTAGCTTATAAACTAATAAATAAATAAAAATAAGCACATTCATTGGTGAAAGCCATGCCAAGTGCCATCTAGCTCCTCCACTGTACTTTTGTGACATGATGATTTCTCAATCAAGCAGCACTATACTTTTAAATATTAAAAAGTAGCTAGCTTCATTTAAGTTACAGAGAGAAATCCTGAGCTGGATCTTGCTTTCAGGATGCTGGAACATTGCTTGGGTACATAGCTGAACAACACTGATGTTTTCTTGTGTTTATGGCTAACATTATGTTATTAAAATATTAGTTACAGTTGTGATCAACACGTTAGAGAATACTCTGTTGATCCTGTAAAAGGTCAGAAGACAGTAACCAAATGATTAATGGTATCAGAGTAATGCTCCCATTTGAAGCAGTGCTTATACAGCAGAAATAGCAGAGCTGGCCTATATAGCAGAATAATAAAAATTCAACAGAAGAGATCTCACAAAGACATGTAGAAATGATGCAAAAGGAAAGCATTATACTGCAAAACAATTTAAAATATGTGGGTACCAAAACCATTAATATCTAGTCAATTTATGCAAATATGTCTCTATACAGAGGAAATTATTGACATCAATATTAATTCTAATTCCGGAGGCAGTTGGAAACATTTCTGGGAAGAGACTAAAGTAAATGAAAGTTCCTAACTCCAGTGTGGGAGTTAAAACTGTGAGATCTAAGTATTTCCCAACTTTGTGAGAGTGGGTTTTCAGAAATCCTTTCCTCATTGCTCTTAATCTGACGGTAAATATTGTTTGCTGTAGACTTTAAATAGCACTGTGTATGATGGCAGATTAACTACTGCCTGTCTATAAAAATGCTAAGTTTTCTACCATTTTAGGGTGGCTTTTTCAAATTGTTTTTAAGGAATTACCTGTCCAACTCCTTCTGTATTAAGAAAAGATTACCTACTCAGCCTCAAGTTCTATTTTTAATAACACAGCACCTATGTTTATACTGTGTTAGCCAAAGCTGTACAATCTTCTCAGGGCAGAATAGTTCATATAACTGAGAGCATGTCCTTATTCTCCACTGATGTCAGAGAAAGTTAAAAATGTGTAGCAGCTTCAGTATCACTGAAGTACAAAGGAAATGCAAACAAAATCTGCATTTTGTTCTTTTAGGGATTTGCCCATGTAATGAAATCGATAAAAGGAGGCTTTTCCCCCAGTACATGACAAAATCCTTGAACAGATGTTTGCTTTGAAAAATTCCACATAGGCCAGGAGACTTTTATAAGACCTTCATGCATTTGTCTCACCTAAATATAGTCATATCGATTTTGTTCATTATCTGAAGAAATTGCTATAGTCAGTCCCATTGAAAAGTTAAACTTACACAGAGGGTCTTTATCTCCTCCTCCGTTATACTGAATGATTTTTTAAGGAAATGCAAAGTGCAAGATAACCTTCTCATCAGGCAGCAATATCATTAAGACCTGTGCAGTGATATTGATTGTAATGTTACAAAAGCAGAGAAGTGTTACCTACGTGGGAGTTCATGGCCCAGAACTATCCAAGTACCACAAAACTTCAGCATTTCTCTTGCCATAAGATTTTTCTTTTTGGATGTGTAATACTGGTTTGGGGTGTTATAAAGCGTGTGGAGCCAGGCATTTCCCTTGAGTGTACAAGCTGAAAGAAGCTGAAACACAGGTTATTTCATGAAAGGTCACTTGTCATATTTTGCCTCCAAAACTGGGTCAAAACCCATAAGGGAAATAATTTCACACATAGGATTCAGGATTTTGGCAAGTCAGGCTATTTTTGGCCCCAACTACATGTTGAATGATCAACAAAAGACTTCACTCCTGAGCTCAGCACTGGGCACTTTCTTCCTTGTGATGGACGAAAGAAGAGCTCAGATGGTTCACAATATTTGGAAGTCTGCTAACACACTGTCAGAAGCACTGTTTCAAAAGACAGGAGTTACAGCATAAGAGCATGATTGTAAATATTGTCCTTTCAGTTCTTGGTTTGTTTGCACATTCTCCGCAAGGATTAAGAAAGAAGACAAAGGTGCAGTTGTATTTACAGAATAATCTCCTCCATCCAACAGAGGAGAAAGCTTTTTCATTTTCTATTCATTTTTGAGAGAGAATTCTCCACTTGAACTGATGGAGCCTGGCAGGCCCATTGGTGTAGTCTCAAGCAGCAAGAACGTGCTGCCCTCATATGCCTAACAAAGCTCCTGGTCTGCTTCAGCAGGCAGATCAAATCTGTGTCCTCTCATGCACAACACTGCCACGCTCCCTCCCTTTGCCATAGCTCCCTCCCACACATCTGATTTCCCTATTCTCCTCAAAAACGGGAGGGTAAAGGAAGAGCTATTCTGGCTACTACTATTACTGTTTGGTCTTGGACACTGTAGCTGAAGGAATATTTATCTCCTTTTAATATCAAGGAACAAATTTTAAAATGAGGACAAACAAAACATACGAGGTCTAAAAGGAAATACACTATGCAGAGTTAATGCTGTACTCCCCTCTCTATTATCATCTTCCAGATTTACAGTTCCGTGCCAACAGAAAAAACATCAACAGTGCCATACCTGGTCTGTTTCCTCAAAACAAAAGGAAGTAACGAGCTCCCTAAAAAAGGACAAGTCTTGACTCCTTTTCTAAAGGGACTTGCCCAATAGAGAATTTTTTCCTATGGATTGTTTTCACTAATTAAATACATTTCCACAATGCTTTTTTCATTGTCAAATATTTCAGAAAAATTCAGTGAAGTTAATGGAGTGTTCTTGGTTTGTTTTGGTATAGTAGAAAACAAAATTTAATGAAAGGCAGTTGCATAGGAACTATGCTCAGTTAATAAAGAAACTTTTCTTTATTAACATACCACTCTTACGGACACCAGCGTGTAACAAGTTGTCTCAGTTCAACAGAAGATCTACTGACTGCAAGATGAAATAATGCAAGGAATTAAAAAGTATGGTACAGTTTTGCTTCCTATTTAGAAGTCAGTGTTCTTATTCCCACATGTCAAGTCTCTGTTCATATTTTTAAATATGTTTAGTAAATCAAAAATGGAAATATATCATTTACACCAGTTGTACTCAGTTGTTCATTTTTCTTAAAAAACCAGCCCCCATTAAAAAAATCAGTTTCCATTATGCATTGTCTTTTTTGATAAGCAGTACCATCCCCTTCGTAGGTGAATTTGTTCATAGAAATGAAGGGGATTCAAATGTTTCATGTAGCCATTGGCTAGGCAAGGGAAAGGAGACAATCTTAGATAAGGAAATAGATGACAAATCATTCTCTGTGTTTCTTGCTGCCAGCCAAAATGGAGTAACACTTAGTACTTTTGCTTTGGCCTACCTAACACTCTTGATGCATCAAACTTCTGCTTATTAATAAGATTCAGTACAGAAAAAAAACGTAGGAGGTGTTCTTCTTGTTTTGTTTCTCTGATATTGTAGTGATGAATGTTATAAAAGAAGGTGACTACGAACACAGCATACATATTATATTAATTGTTGGTACTATTAACTGTTAGAACAGATAAATTATTTCTTAAGCATTGCAGCCTTTTTTCAGAACATTAGTAGTGTAAAATGAGCTAGAATTGAATTTTTTAGTTAAACACTCACTTGAGGACTAAGAGGTTACTTCAATTCTTCACTCAATGAATATATTTTTAGATTGCCAAAGGGCAATTCCTTTTCAAATTAACAGTAAACCCATCCCACAACTGGAATAGGAGTGTGAGAACATTGGGGTTTTTTTAAAAAAAAGCTGTACATCTGCTTTTTCAGAACATGACTAGCTATTATGTGTACTGAGTGGGTGACTGTTTTTCCATGTGATCATGACTTTCTAAGTTCCTATATAATCCTGCCTTGGACAGTTTCATGTACGAGATCACAGACACTGTTAAGAAATCAAGGCAGCAGATGACCTTTGCTAAGACGCACTTCAGAAACCTAATCTTTATGCACACACGACTGAAGGATATCAGAATGATTTTCCAATCCCCCATAATTCTATTTCCATAAACCGAGACAGAATATCCTTTCAGAATACTTCACACCTGTACTTTAGATAGCAAATATTTCTACTCACAGAAACAGGACCTATTTAAGCCATAATTTGCAGGGATGGCTATAACTTCACTCTGCTCTGGGCTTTGTGGCTGTTACGAGCCCTCCTTTTTTGCCTGCACAAAGACACTATAGAGAGAGTCTGAAGCAAGAGAAAGCTTTTTCCAAACAAGCTCTGTAGATTAAGACTTAAAAAATAAATTGGGACCCATGTATTATTTTTCTCAATTTATATTCAAAATGTCTAAAGGATTATCATACCTTGCTCAATGAAAACCATCTTTGCAGAAGTATCACTGACACACACTGTTAAGTTGACTAAAATTTCTGCAATGTGCTTTTTTCCTCAGTAGTGAAAGCGTATCCATATCAGCCAGTTTATAAATAGCAAATAATAGCTCATGGACTGGTGATGCATTTGCAGGAGTATTTCTGTGACTTTCTCTGTTCATTTCAGGATAAGCAGTTAATCAAAAAGTCATGCAGAAACTTCAGTAAAAATTGAGGCTCCAGGTGTTGAGTTGATCTCTTGGACTGTCTTTCAAAGGATGACTCTTCATCTAAGCTTTAAAGATTTTGAGCTACACCATTAGCAGTCAGGGCAAGAGGAAGCTTTCTGCCACACTGCATGTCCAGTAGAAGGTATCCTTTCATTGCATTTCAGCACTAAAGTTGCCCAATATGCTGGGATCTATTTAGACTCTTTAATGGATCTGTTTGCCTTTTTTAATGCCTTTCCCCCATCTGCTTTACTTTCATGTGCCTGGGATTAGCATAAAGAATCAGACAGGCTGCAAACTTGACAAATGTGTTATGCCTTGATTCTGAACTGCTGTGACAATCTGGGTTTGGAATATGTTGTTAAAGCCATTGGGCTCTGTCCCGAGTTGCCCACCTGCCTATCCACCACTAGACAGCCAGGATCTGGAGTAGATGGTACACAGCATGCCTAACTCTAGGTGGGGGAGGTTCTCTTTGATATAACTCAGCCATTACATCGTGGAGACACAGTTAGAACACACACATGCATGGATGAGACAAGACTTTCATATTCCACTTTTTACCTCTCAACAGTAACTGAAAAAATGTTAAGAAATTCTACAATAGCTTTTCATTTTTGTATCTTCCTCTTCCCTTCCACCCTGACTCATTTTCACAGCTTAGAAATTTTACAAATAGCTCACACACTTGCAAGGGCTGGGGGAGTAGAGAAGGTCCTGCCAAAACCATTTTGCAGCTGGAGAGGGAGGGTGAGATGGCATTTGTTTACATCCTTCTGTTGAGAAGTAAAAACATTTTCCAATCTTTGAAACAGTTGGAAGAGAGAACGCATCAGGCTTTCTATAATTCAGTGTTGCTGGTTTCAGAATTTTTTTTGTTTTTCTATTTATGCACAGTATATCTGGGAACACTTGCTGGATCTTGTTAGGGAGAGGGTCAGGCACTGCAGATAAAAATGGACTACTGTCTGTGCAGACTCCACAATTATCCCTAGTCTTCCTCAATATGCATGTTCTGTGATAACCCAGACTGGGGGCACCACAGGAGCTCTGCTCAGCAAAGTTGGTCTCTCTCAGCCACCTTGCAGGGGAATGCAGCCTGCCTGGCAGGAGTTGTTTATTTGGCAGGGACACATGGGCCCCTCTCTCCTCTCTAGGGGCTGGGCAGGAGGTAGGGGGGAAGGGGACCCTGCTGCCTGGCACTCAGCCTTACCTGGACATGTGCTCCCGCTGGGGTCTGTGTGCCTTCTCCAGCCCTAGTTTGGTGAAGATCCCAACCAGCACCATGACTGCTACAACCCCACAGATGATGTAGACAATAAGGTTGGTTTTATCCCGGGTAGGGTCATGCAGAGGGTCGTCTATGCGGGAAGGAGGCTTCCCAGTGTTCATCCACAACGGCGTCTCATAGTTTGTGCAGGTGTTTTGATCCAACCTTGTCTTCCTGAACTTGCAGCAAAACCTGAAGCCACAAGTGCCACAGCAGAAGATGAACTCCCCCGAGCTGCAGTTAAAGGGGGGGTCCCACTGCCCCATCACGTCAAAGTAGCCCCTGCAGAAGTCTGGGGTGGGAGGTGGCTCGGAGGGGTCTATCTGTTCCCCGAGGCTGGAGTGGTTTCCCCCCGAGAGCACCACAAAGCTCCCCAGCTGCTGGCCAGCTTTCTCCTGAGCCCGACACACCAGCGTGAGAAGGTCCGCCACCAAGTAGCCGAAGAGCAGCCGAATAAAGCCTTCCATTCTGCCTCCCAGCCCCGGCTCAGCGATGCTGCTGCCGCCGCCGCTCGAGCTGCTGGATGCTGCGCTGCGCCAGGAACTGAACATAAAGGGGCTCCGTCAGGGGCCGGGCGTCCGCTCAGCCCGCGCTCGCCTCCAGCACCACGGACAGCCCCGAACGGGCCGGGCAGGGTCCGCAGCTCCCGCGCAGGGTCCGCAGCCCGGCCCCGCTCCGCTCCGGAGCAGCGAGCGCGCGGCACTTGTGGAGCGGAGTGCGCGTGAGAGGGAATGCGGGAGGAGGAGGAGGAGGAGGAGGAAGAGGAGGAGGACCGAGGGGTGGAGGTGGCGGCGGCGGCGGCGTGCGGGGCACCGCGCCGGGCTGGCGAGAGGGGCGTGGAGGGGCCGCCAGCGGGAGGGCTGAGGCGAGGGCGCTGCAGGGGCGGGGAGGAGGAGAGAGGGAGAGCGAGGAGCCTCCCCGCGCAGCCTGGTGCCGGCGTGGGGCGCCGGGGGCACCCACCTTCCGCTCTCCCGCGGAGCCCGGCGCGGTCTCTCGCACAACTCCTTCAGACACCCGCGGCGCCCGCCAGGCGCAGGGCGCGGGAGGCTGGACGGACCCGCCGCGGCATCCAGCCGGCGGGGAAGGGAGGTGCGCCGTGGCGGGCGGGCGAGCGCGGTGGCAGCGCGGAGAGCCGAGCCCGTCTTCTGAGGCGCCCGCGGAAAGCTGCGCGCCAGAGATAGGGCTACCCGCCCGCCTGTCCACCCCGGCAGCCCCGCTGAGGGGCCGGCGACTTCTCCCTTTCTCACTCCCTCCCTCTCTCTCCTTCCCTCACATCAGCCCCGCCGCAGAGCCGACCCCCGCCTTGCGCCCCTCACCCGCTCCCCGCCATCCCTTACATAAGAGACTTCCCGCCCCGGCGGGCGCTCCCCACAGGTGCGTCTCCAAAAGCGCGGGAGCGCCTCCTCGTCCCCTCCCTCCCTCAGCCCGCCCCACGCCGAGCGGGGTAAGGGGCAGCCGGGCCGGGGGCAGCTCCGCGGCAGGAGAGCCCCTCTGCCGCTAAGTAGAGCGCTCCTTCTCCCGGGAACTCCTCTCCGAGCGCTCTCCGGAGACGCACTCACCTGCGCGGCAAAGGCAGGTGCTGCGGGCGGAGCGGCGTCCATGGGGCCGCACCTCCGCTAAGGCCGGGCGGGAGCGGGCGCTGCCCCGGCCCCGGCGCGCCGAGCACAGGTACAGCGGTGCTCGCAGTGCGTGCTGCCGACCGGGGCTTTGGCTGCTAAACATGAGCTGCCCCTGCACATCATTTATTTAAAAATCTCCTTATAATGTCAGTCAGTTGGCTCCAGAGGACACAGTGAGGCAGCGTGTTGTTTGCGAGATACAGACTTGAAATAACTTCCTCAAACAGAGAACTGACTCTGGGAAAGACTTTTTAGTGATTCACTCTCCATCCGTGTTACTTAACTCTGTCATCTCTGTCGTTTGGTTCGGCAGTAACCTGTGCAAGTAGCAATAATATTATCCTGAATACTATGCTGCCACCAAATGTAGGAAATAAGCCCACTATGGCGTGATTTAACAGTGTGGGCTGGTGCTGAAAGCCGCTTCCCTTTTCCTCGGGACGTGTCTGTGAGTGCCTTGCCGTGGCCTTGCGGGCTGCCCTTGGCTCTGGGGAAGGCTGTGTGCTGGGGCTGTGCCACGCCAGGCTGCCCTCCCTCTCTCCCTCTGCATCCCTGGCACTCTTCAGGAACTTGGGCCAAGTCCGTGTGGAGTTGTTACGCGGTAAATAAACAGAAAGGTGAGGCAGAGGACAAAGCAGACGTTTGGAATCGGAGAGGGCTGTAGTTAGCTAATTGCGATCCTTTGCCTCCTCTTAAAAATAGACTCTAAGTACAGTGATGATTCCACTGAACAGTTTGACAGTAAGCCTGGCATCTTTGTCCAGGAGGTAGGTTAGAAAGCGCCTTTATTTCTCAGCAGAGAAAAACAATCAGTCCCAGCCAAAAACCAGCCTTTCTGGGTTTTAATATTTAATTCTTAAAACCTCCACCTCATCAACATCCCCTTTCAAGTCTCCTCTGAAATCATATCATTCCTCCCTTGTGTATACTTCTCTCTGCTATTATTTATTATTTAACACTTTGTGATGCAGTTTGTGCTGAAAATACTGAACAAATGAATCTTTTCCATACTTATTATTGCATCTAGAGACATTTAAGGTCCAGTCTGTCAAGCACTTAAGATTATGCAAGTTTCCCTGTTGATTTGACGGCTAAAAAGCTGCTTAAATATTTTGCATGATTAGTGCTATACATGTGCAGAAATAATAACATCCAAAACCGATTTATTTTGTGGGTTATTAATCCTGACTAAATATGGTACAGGTTTCTTGTTTTGCTGAGTTCCTAGGGTTTTCCTTAAGAATTCCCCTACAAAAAAGAAGTCAGAAGGATTTAGGCTAGAACCTGACATCTGTGGGATTCAGGTCCATGAGATCAGAGCTCGACCCTAAGTGGCATGTGCTTGGGAAAAGCAGGAGGGTGATCAAACCTCCTCGAAAAAAAATGCTTCCTATAGCACCAAGAGACTTTGGATCAGACCTATGGAACCCAGAACCTATAAATCATGCTATCCTTAATTATTTCTAAGTTACTTTAGTTGTTATGCTCTCTCTGCCTGTTAGTTGTATTAGCAGTGAAGTTATTTCAGCTGTACCATGTCTTAGAATTCTAATAGTGAACTGGAGTTGTTCTAGACTGGGGCATAAGCCCTTTTTACTAGACCTGTGGCAGTGTGCTTTAATGGCTTCATAGCACATAGTTCTAAGAACACCTGCATGACCAAAATATAAACCCATTAAATACAATAATGGAAATAAAACTAGTTGAGAGCAGTGAGTATTACACACAGTACTGAGGCACATCTTGGGTCATTGTGTGATTTTATAAAGCTTTTCTCATTAAAGTCAGTCAATAAATGTCTCATTTATTTCAGTTGTGCTTAACAAGTTGAGAAACATGAACGATTTCCCAGTTTAGCACCATCATCTTCCACTTTCAAGACTTCAAGAATTTCAAGACTTCTCTTTCTGACATTGCTTTAAGGCAGGTAATAATTACCTACTTTTCTAAAGATTTATCCCATAAGGAATGCTCTTTGCTTCTGAAATAACTGAGAGGATGAATGCTTCAACCTGAATCTACAGAGTTCTCTTTACTCAAGTGCATATCCATTTAATTAAGTGGAATTCTTATTTTAGGCAGCAACCTTATACAAAGTTCTTATTATATTTTCCCTCTAATTTCTTTGACTTGTTTTCACCAGGACAATGTGAATCAATGGCAGTGCTTGTTGTTCATATTTAACCTAGAAAATAGGCACCTTTTCTGGTAAATTCAGTAGCAATGTATACTCATGTAATGTGGAAGCTGCATATCCACCCATACTCAGTATATTGAATTCTGTGTGGAATTGTACATAGAACTGATTCTTGCAGGGTTTTTTATGTAACTAGGAGTGTTTGAAAAAGAGTAAAATTAGGAGAGAAAGTCAGTGAGTTAACCTGAATGTTGAGGTGGTGGCAAATACGAAGAGTATGGAACAATTAGAACATATGGAGCAGTTGCAATTATTATGTTCAAAATTCTATATTTTATTTTTGTTGATAATAACAATGTTGACACAACCTTTGAGTATTTCCCTGGGACTGATTACCTGCCAGAGAGAATAGACCTCTGTTGAACACTGAGTCAATGGAGCTTTAAAGCCAATCATTAATTCTCAAGAAATGCCCTATAGCTCAATCATTATTATTATTAACAGACATTCCAGAGCTGTGAATATCTGTCAAAAAAAGCAGCTAGACAGGCCTGATCTCAGGCAGTATTGATGTGAAAAGTATTTTGTGATAAGAAATGTCATGTGGAAAGTGGAATGAGGCAGTCAATGTCTGTTTCCTTGGTAGTCATTTCATGCTGTAGTGGGGCGTCGGGATGTAGATACAAACTGTATTGTGGCTGGAGAACAGAAGAGGTGATGATTGTTCTGTGCCAGGCCAAGTGGCAGCAGGTTTGCAATCACTGTCTTTAAAAGAACAGTTCAGTGGTGGAGGATGTCTGCAGGGCAGCACTAGGGAAGCTTGAGGCCTGAAAGAAGCATCTTAGCAGATGTGAGTTAAAGAACTCTTTAAAGAAAGAGTTAAAGAAGCGTGTTTTAACAAGGAGGCTACAAGTGACATAATGTTTTATAGATACTGAAAAAAGTCCTATGATTCACAAATATTGTAAACGCCCTGAATCACACAACACAGAAGTTTGTTTTGAACAGCTCTACATTCTTGAATTAGCATAGATCAGACAGCCCCATTTGCTTCTACCAAGTTCTGTTGCTCCTCTATGAGCAGTGCCCTTCCCCAGGGGTATAAGTCTTGCTGGTGCTTTAAATGCATTTGGTTTTAGTTACAGCAAACACTTCATAAGCCTTTGCTCTTTTAACCAATAACTGCAATCATTATATCCATGCAGCAATGTGTGAAATCCCAACCTGCATGGTGTTGACACTAAATATACTTCTGCTTTTATAAATAGTGAGCACACATCTTCTAACTAACCTTTTCCTTTTCATTACAAAAGATGCACATACAGAGTAGGACAGAAGGAGCTTATTGTTATAATTTCATGGATTCATAGCAATTTTAACAGGAACATCTCACAAACATAGAACACTTCTTTGTTATTGTCATCAGGTCTCACAAAATACACTTCGCACGTAGCAAAAGGATCACCATCAAGAGATTTTAATGAGCCAAGAGGCACTGCATGAATGAAAAACCGTGAGAGACTTGGTTTTATGGCTTACTGAGGAGGAATATAATTTATTGCAATTCTATAATGTAGGAATTACCTTTATAACCTAATATTTTTCTCTTCAGTCTTCTTGTAAAACCAACTGTAGTAATTACATGGGCTGGGTTTGAGGCAGGCAGTTATAGCAACCACATTTGGAGAGGACTTCATGAAATCCTGAGTTCTTTTAGCTTCACCTTAATTCAAAGGAAATTCAGAAAAAATCAGATAAATGTAGAAGGTAAACAGAGTACTTGCAAATAAATATACAAGAGGAAATACATGTATAGTGCAAATATCTTCAGTATACAGCAGTGGAAAAAAGTACCAATACGTCTAAAGCAGCTTCCAGCAGTGTAGCTAAAAAATGAGCTGTGCCCTTGGGTTTGCCTGTTGCACAGCTACTGCTCTGATCCTGAACAAGGAAAGCTGACAGTCAGTTTCTCTCTTTGGAAAAACTGATGTTACTTTAAAATTGTAGCAATATTGCAAGTACCTGTGAACAAGGTATGTTTCTGCTTGTTATAAATTAGACTGACACGGAATTTAGATCTGGAATGATTGACCGGGTGTCTGAGGATTACTGCAGCTGACAAAGAAGGCTCTGCAGATCATTGCAAACTTGTGCCAACAAAACCTTTATCTTGTGAACAAAACAAAAAGAAAAAAAAAAAAAAGGAAAAAAATGGCTACATAGGATCAAAACATTGGAACTGCTTTTGTATCCTTCCAGCTGAAAAGCAAACCACCTTTGTTCCCATGAGTTCAACTTTTGAAGGCAGAAAGGAATCCTTTCTAAACGGGCCTAAAATAGCATTAAAAATTGTCAAGGTTAAAGTGAGTGTAATAGGCTGTGTACTGTGCTTAGATACAGAAGAGGACACGTAGGAGAGAAAATTTTCTGATCCTCTGCTGTTTGATTCTGGCATATGTTAGACCAGCTGAGGAGCTGATCTAACCAATACCTCTTCTAAAAACTCCTCAGCAACTGAGATAAAGAGGTAGACAAGTTTAGTCTACAATGTGCATTCTTCAGGCCTGGAACATCCATGGATGCAAGGCAGAACAAGAAGTCAAATCGATGAGTCAGTTAAAGTCTGCCAGTTTCAGCACTAATATCCCTCAAGGGCTATAGAAGTGAGCTGTAAACCCCAGAAGTGAAGAACTTGCTCTTCACAGAAATGTAAAGTCGCTGTATTACTTAACTAACAAAATATTTTAGCCACCATGTATTTTGCATGTCTTCCAAAATGTTCTGTCAAGCAGCCAAAATCAAAAGTTCTTACTGAAAATTAGACCTTTTTAGTGTGCTTCCCTGATAATAAGCTTTAATGATGTCTCCCTGTATCACTGTCACAACATGCCCATCAGGAGCTTGATGTATTTTGAGTCTTACATATAGTACTAATATATAGATGCAGGAACTTTCAGATTTATGAATAAGAAAATTTCACTTGACAGTTCCATTTTTAAAGGATGATAACTGTTAAAAAGATGCTCAGGATTTTAAAACGCTAAGTCATGAGACAGATGAAATAAGAGGTATTAAGTAATAATGGTCAGAGTTCTGTGACACCTTTTTAATTCTATGACACAGTTATCAGTGTCAGGTGATACTGTCACCAGTTTTCAGGTGGCTATCAGATTCACTTATGTGACTGTATGCTTGGCCAAGAGAGTCAGATGTGCTTGCCAAAGGTTAAACATCCATGGACCAACTCAGTATCTACTAAATCCAACAACTTTCTTCTCACTGAGTTAAAATGGAAACTGCACTGAGTGATTTTGCTCAAGAGATGCTGAATAATCACAGCTTACATGAAACCACCAGATGTCTGAGTGGTCAGTACATCTGAAAACCGGGTCACATATTTGAAAGCCCAATAATGAATTCAGAAACTAAATTTAGGCCCATATGTTGGAAAGCTGTTGACGTGCACAAATACACACACAGGTTCCAGACCACGCTTTTAGGCAGATGGTAGCAACTGTCCCTTCTTGACTCCACTTGACAGCCAACTATAAAGAGCAGTGCTGAAGCTGGCTCCAAAGGGATTTGCTTCTCTGTCCTTTAGCCTGATAGCCAGTGAGAAGAAATAACCTATCAACCAGGTATGCTGACAGATGGGTCAAAAACCCACGAAGATTTCAAGGTGGGAGAGTAAATGCCATTCCTTATGTTTTCTTTCTAGACAGCATTCTAATGCTAACAGCATTCATCATTGATATTTCTGATCACAGTGCAACTCTGCTGCACCTACATAAATGCAAAATCTGTCTAGAACATCTGTCTAGGTACTCTCTTATACTATCTTGAATGAAAAGGCATCAATCTAATTTCCTTGTTCTTTGCATAAAGCCAATATTAAACTGGAAAGTTAATGCTTAGAGTAAATAATGTGTAGCAGAACATTTTTAATATTTTTTGTGGTTTTATAACATATATTTGCCTAGAGGTTTTTTTATTATTGTGAAAGTGCAGTGATCCCACAGCTGGATAAATAATAGGACAAATAAAAGGACTTTAACTAAAGGACTTTAACTGCAATGTGAAATGCACATCAGGGAGTCTTAAGAAGTGGTGCAAAAAGATGCTGACAGCAGATTCTTGTGGTATCTTTTTGTTGTAGTGTTTGCTTAAATCAGATTATCTCTAACTTGCTAAATACAATTAATGCTAATAGCATATTTAGGATATCTGTTCCCTAAAACATATATTTTGGAGATTATTGCAGAGTACAGTAAGTTTTATCACAAAACACTGGTATCTGAGAGTACAGTTTCAGAATTGATTGTTTAAGCTGTAATTGATATAGGCAAGTAATTTAGGAGTAAAATGTAAAGAAGCTGTAAAAGGAATATTTCAGTGTAATATGGAAATAATATATATATGTATATACTTATATATATAGTTACAGATATATATATATATAGAGATACATATATAGGGCCAGTTGTAACAGAATACTTGATAAAAGGACAACTCACAATTTTCTTGGGTGTGTGTGGGAATTGTCTGTCATTCACTCCCACACGTACAACAGAAAGCTGGCCTCTTTAAAGTCAATTTTGTCATTTGTATACACCTTGAACCCTCAAAATAGGATTTTCCAGTTTAACAAATTCTCCCTGTGAATTTTGGGATTAATCTTCTTTAAAAAGAAAAAATAACAAAATTTAAAAAGGAATTGCTCGTAATTTCTATGCAAACTAGAACAATTGAAGTGAGCCTTGATAATATGCTGAACAAAGAGATAACTTAGATGGCTGAACAATGGGATCACTTTCCTTCATAAACAATGCAAATATTTAAACACATAAAATGACCATAAGCAAAAAAGAACAGATATCTCATAATACCAAATTATCTCACTTGTTTCTGTCATAATGTTTAGCTCAAATTAACAAAAGAAAACACTAAAACCCTTGCACAGCAAGGTCAGAAATAGATTCTCCATGTAAAGCCTCAGCCTGGGTCCAATTTTCAGTCTTTTTGTCTCATTGCACAGGATTTTTTTAGTATTAGGTCTATTGACTATCATTAATTAATTATTGATAGCTGTATGCAAAGTCTTGACTCATTATTATTGACAGGAATATTACCATTAAATTGAATGGAGTGAAGATTTCATTCTAAGGAACAAGATTTTATAAGTTTATTCTCATTGAGATGTTCTTTATAGGACATAATATTCTATTTGTTTCAATGGGGTAATTTTATAATGCAAGTGTTCTTCACAATGAAAGCAAACCCAAAATCTAACATTAAAGGCTACAGAAAAAAAACATAAAGGAAAAGTTAAGACAAAAATACAAAGGCCATATTCTGATACCTATTATATGAGAAAACATAGAAATATTTAAGGAAATAATGTTTCCACATAGTATACAGCTTTAAGCTCCAGCACAGCTGCTGTATGTTCCTGAAAATGTATTCAGGCAGCTCTCAAGTCTCTGTGCATCAGTCCATGGAAGCCCAAGGGAGGCACGTTCTGCTGGCACAGGGATAAGGAGAGCTCTCTGGCACATATGCTCAGGGAAACTGCCTGCACTGCTGGGGAAACCAAGAAAAATCAGCAGTGTATTCAACAACTCGTTTCCACCTTCCTGCCTCCATCCATCCTAAGCATCTCCTCTGTGCCCTGTGTAAGAGGATGAGGGCTCCTTCTCACTGACTTCAAGACCTTTCACTAACTACAGCTGGAATTCTCTGGGACAAGAGAAGAGTCATCTCTATACCATGCACAGAGACAATTTTCTTGGCAACTGACAGACAGCTGTGGAGTTGATTCCCTGAGGAATCTCAGCTCCTTAAGAATAAACTGTAAAATCCCTTATTTTCACCTGCTTGCTCAATAATAATAATAATAGCAACAACAACACCAACATCCCTCCTAGGACACAAGGAGAAACTACAGATCCTTTACTGTGGTTACACTTAGATCTTGTAAAGGTGTTTTGATACCATGGTGATGAACACAGCATAAATGCCAAGATAGATGATGGATCCAGCTGGCACCTCTCCCTCCTCCCCCACACATCATGGTGTTCACCACAACAAGTTTATGATTTTGTCCTAAAAATCTGTTGAGTCCTGTTGGTCTTTAGGAATTTACTTGCAGAAATCACAAAATGCTCTCTTTACTTTGGTTTAGTGTAGACTGTATAAGAGGTGCATGATTTTTTTCAGAAATGACACCCATATGATAGATCATTCTCTTGAAAAAAAAAAATCTCCTCTAAAACCCTATCTGATAAATAAATGTGAGCTCTCCTTCTTGGGAAAAAAAAAATTATTTACCTGTCTGGTCAGTCAGTTTAGGAAAGTTTTATCCACGATAGTATTATTATTTTTGTTCAGGTGAGATTCATTGTTCAGAAGCTCAAACGGGAAGTCCTCAAAGTTAACTTCTACCTTGTTCTTCTTCTGTTTACATAGGATTTATTTAAGGATGAGGGGTTTGATTTTTTTATCTAGACGATGAGATAAATGCTTGCTAGACTAGATTATATAAGAACCCAGAAATATTACAATTCTCTTTTCTTACAGGAAAAGTGTGAAAAAAAATAGCAGTCTCATTGATTCACTAAATCTTTCTCAAGATATTTACTAACTCTAAGTTTTAAATAGTAAACACTGCTATTTTAAATTTACAGTTTATTCCAGTTGCACTGTACAAGAATGCCATTGTGCTTTATGTTACTTTGTGCCCTTTCTGGCAGCTTCATTATAAGTCAAAGGCTGAGTGGGTATGGACAAGGTGCAAATCTTTCATCTGCAGTAAAACAAAGTGTTCTTAGGAGTAAGTAGAAGAACTGTTGTTGCAAGGAAAGCAGACATTTATAAACCAAGGTTTATAAATCTGTTATTGAGTGTATTGAAATTAAACATTAAATATTTTTTCACTGAGAAATTAATTTTGAAAGTACTTTAGCAACTGAAATATTTTATCTGTTTACATACCTGGATGCTTCCAAAATATTTACATTTCAAAAGGTGAAGCACTAGGTACTGGGCGAATATTACTAGATGAAATTCTAATGGATCTAAATGAGACCAGGGCTCCTTTCAGCTAGGGTGAGTTTCCCTCTTTATTTGCTTGAGTTGCAGAAATTTGATTAACCAAAGTTTATCCAGAAGCAAATTAGTGCTGAAGTGTGAAAACCAGAGCTCTGGGACTACTATCATAGCCCTATGCTGGCTTTTTTTATCCAAAGAGTCCAATTAAGCAAACCTGGCAGAAAACTTTAAGTATTCTCTGCCGGTTGTTGGTAAAGAATTGATCCCTCTTTTTTTAAGAGAAAGTGTACCTGTTTGCCCAATGAGGAGCTGAAGGAGAAAAAGAGAGTGTAACACCAGAACTACACAGATTTCTTCTGGCTCTGGAGGCCAAGAGAAAAGACCGGAAATTCTAGTACCAGCCTGTTTATAATATAGTTATTTCTGGCTGACAGCAAGGTAACAGATGCTTCTTCAGGTCAGGGCTTCCCAACCTGTTCCTCAGCAAGCTTTCTGCTCTTTTTCACACTAGGTGGACTTCAATTATTGTTCAATTATTGGACATCAAGTGCATGAACAGACCATGTGCAGATCTCTCGATCCTTTAAAATGCATCGTCCCTACTACAGTTTAACAATACTGGCTTACAAAACTGCGCCTGCACAGGAAAGAAATTTAGCCTTATACAAACAGTTTGCTCAGACCCAAAAAATTTGTTGGAGAAAGCTTAGGGCAGACAAAAGTTAGAGTTGACTATAGTTTGCCTGAAAAAAAAAGTGTAAATCAACCCGGTTTTCAGTTAAGTTTGACCTTCTCTGGAAACAAATTCGTCTTGAAGGTTTCTAGAGAAGTAAATGGAATATTTGCTTTCCCACCTGCCTGTTCCAGCAAGGAATGCAATGATCTCCATCTAGGTAAGCTTGGAAGTATAATAATGAATGCTATTTTGCTAGAAGTTCAGCACTGGCAAATTCTCGCCAGTTCAGAATTCTATACTTTTTGCAGAAATTATCATAGAATATGGTGGCAGGTAAGACTAGATTAGAATTGCTTGAGAACTGATGAGTTTAAAAGGAACTGTCATAAATATTGTAGTGAAGTGCAGCTTGTTGATACAGTATTACATCACATTTTGTATGTCAAATAGGCATAGTAAGATCTTCACCCATTGAATCAGATTCATCAATCACATTTTTATATATTATATACATATTTTGTGTATATATACATTATATATACATAGATATGCTTTTTCCCCAAAGTCAGTTGCTCTATTCCAAATGTCTGATTTTAAAATGATTTTCCTTAGTGCTTCTCTTGGAGAATAAACTGAAGTGCAGATTCAGATACTTTATTATATTGTTCTTAGCATGCTGAGTTCTTACGATGTTTAGAAATATTGTGGAACTGCAAAAAAGGCACAGTCAATTAATTCCTTCATTTGAATAATTAAACATTTTAAATACTCCCTCCATACCTTATGTTCGGCTCTAGATATATTATTAATCGTAGCTTGTACTGTGTGCTGCAGGAGACTGTTAGGCACATGATTCCTAGAACCTGGGGAGGAGAACATTTCCTGGCACTATGAATTTACCTACCCAATGACAAAGTTATCTTGTTCTAATTCAAATGTGTTTCACACCGCAGTAATTACTCCATATGAATGTTGTGCTTTTATTTTGATGAAAAATTCAGCACAGTTAATTATTCAGAAAAACTGTTACGGTTGACAAACCCATCCAATAGCATTCAACAAAAATGCTAATCACACTTCACTATTTTTGAGCTGCTTCTGGTTTACCACTCATTCCAGTACCATGGTCTATAAAGTAAGACCACAGCATAAATTCAGGACCATGGGTTTGTGGCCAGACTCAACGTTGTCAAGTGGGTGTTGTGAAGATGTCATGGCTAGAGAGAGTTTGTTACATCTCTGTGTGGTGAGGGCATCCCTACAGGCAGATGGCCTCCGGTGTCTCTACTTGGTGGGACTGGCATTGTGCCATGTGCTCACTCTCAGGCCCACTCTGGGACAGTGTGCAATGTCTCCACTGTGCTTTTTGAATCAGCCTGACTAGGCTTCATAGGAGGAAGGTCTTAGCTCTGTCTGATTTTAAAGCTAGAGTGCCTGAAGCAGAAATGGGTGGCACAGTTCATTTTGCAAGGACACGGGGTTAATTTGCCACAGAGTACATTTGGAGGGGTTGGATGTAGCATCTTCTCATTCATAGCCTACTGTTGTACACAGCCTTCTGCAATTCCTTACTGTGTATTCCTGCAACCAACTGGCAAACATCAAAATTATCTTTAACGGTTCCAAGTCATCTGCAGAAGAGGCACTTGAGTTAACTTCTATATTTTGCCTGATGTACAGGGGACATATCTTTATTGTGATCATCCTTCAGCAAATGTAGGAATGGGTCAATAAGACCAAGCAATATTTCCGTGAATAAAATTTTACGTCTCCATTGTTTCAAAACCAGAAGAAATTCAAAGAGTGGAAAAGCCACTTTTCTAGTGTCAATTAGTCTGGATTTTTATGCTTGGACATTGGACTCTGTTACATTTGTAACAGAGATTTGAAAAATACTGGAGCGTTAAAAATTTGAAAGAACACTCTGGGAATAGAGACAGTGTTTGCTGTCATTGACTTAGTTGTTATGAATAAGTACATCTGGAAGGAATGTGAAAAAATCATTGCAAACATGGTGAAGGAGGCTGGTTGAAGTTGAAGTGAAGGGTAGTACAAAACAGGTGGATTACATTTGCCTTGTAGGGCATGCAGTCTTGTCCTCATCTATTATTAATTTTAAAAGTAGAAGCTTTGTGGCGCATGTTATGTCTTCACTCATAAATCAGCCTCTGTGTGCCTCTACCTGTGTTCAGATTTTTCGTTATCTCTTTTTATCCAAGGCCTGTAAAACACCTACAGATCTTTAGACCAGGAATCTGAAGGCAGTGGAAAATGTAATTTATTGCTGAGATAATACTGTTGAAAAATGGATCCTTCTGGTTATCTAATACAATCATTAATGGGAAAAGAAAGGTCCTTGAAATTCAGAGAAACAAAAGTGGTAGACACAGCTGAAAGAGAGTCCATACTGAAACGTAAAAAAAATCAAGTGCTATTTAATTTTCAAATCACATTTCCTGCAAATTAAAATAAGAGTTTTGTAATAGCGATAATTACCTATTCAGCATCCTTCATCAGTCTCTGAACTCATTTTCTTCAGTCATTACTTGAGTGAAAAAAACCCTTAAATGGGTCATTTATGGTTAAATTAATCTGTGCTTTTCCCGGAGCACCTCCTTTGTTCATCTCCAGCTTTAATTACTGAAAAACATTTTGTTTTATAGAAATCTGTGGCAAAATAGATGCATCCTTCATAGTCATCCTATTTCAGGAAGTTCAGTGACTGCTATATTAGTGACATCACAGATGGTAAAGTCAATTTTAAGATCTACTTCACATGCAAAACCTGGCACAAAATATGAGTGAATACTAATGTGTAGAAGAGTTCTATGAAGAGTTTAGGGAACATAAATCACTCTCCAAAGCAGCAAAGATTCTCTGAACCACCGATGCAATTTATTAGGCTGTATTTGAGGGGAGAGTAGTGGCAGAATGGGACTCAGGAAGGCCAGTCAACAAGAGGATTTATTTGCCTGATTGATGTACAGCTACCTCTTCTACTTTGGAAAACCTAAGTGGAACCTTGTCCACTTAGAGGACATTTCTGTGGTGTCAAACTTCACTCTGTAGCAGAAGCTACATCTTTGCAAAGTGGTATGACAATGGTTTCTCTTCCACAGTTTTTTTGTAGTCACTCTTTTTTTTCTCAGAGTCATCTGATGTCACTGTTTCTTTCTATCCAGTTTGTTATATCCTGTCAGATGCTGATGTACATGTGCTTCTGAAAAACGTATTTGGTTAAAATCAGGTGAAAAAAAAATTTCCCCTTTTCTGAAAAAGGATGAAATCTCTTTATAGAAGAAAAGAAAAAGGAGGTATCAGTTTTTTCAAAATACCCAAATTGCTTTTATGTCACCTGCAATGTAGAAATGAGTTTTTCCAGTCTGAAAAAAAAAACAAACCCCATGCTTTGAGCAAGGAAACAAAGAGATTCATCCAGTACATTTGCAACGCATTTTGGATTAACCAATGTAACAGGAAAAGATGGGTACCCCTGTTGTATGCCTAGTTGAAAAATGTCGAAGTGCTCTGATTGTTTATTGAATTTTAATACTTGAAAGATTGCTGCTTCTTTGATTTTTTTTTGGCAGAAATAGCAAGTGTGGTTAATGATCATCAGGGTTTTTAATTTTTCCTAATAAAATGTCATTTATCAGCTAAGAAGGAGAAAGGAATCTCAGAGTCATGCAAACAGATACAGAAATTAAATACTAATTTTTCTTCCAGGTTCCAGGTTTTGCTTGTACATTAATGGAAAATCTATTTGTTTAAAATAGAAAAGTCCAGCAAGTCCAAATTTGAGACCAAGTTGTGAAATAAAAGCTTTTAAACCTAGATTTTCTTCTTAGACCAAGTTAGATAGTGTATACCTGAAACTGTAGTACTCTAAAAACATGTAGATATGTATGTGGATATATATACTAAACGGTTTCTTCAAATATATTTATACTCCTAATTCCCTTCTATTTGTGACTGGACAGGTCTTGATGAGTGGCAGGAATCATAAACTTTAGATAGTGGGCAAATGCTGTCCAATTCTGACAGAAAAATTCTGGAGAACAGTTAAGTCAGAAAGTGCTTAGATAGTTCAAGGTGAGGTGGCAGTCAGTCACAAATATTCTGCATCATTTTGGAAATGCATACTTCAATTAAAACCCTGATTTTTTTTCACTCAGCTCTAGCCCTGCCGGACTCCTATGTGATTTTTCTGTGTCTAGCAGTTTCAATATAAACCCATGACCCAAATATCCATGATTTTTCAGGAACAGACACTGAACGTGTCAAAGATAAGCACCAGATCAAATAATTCCTCCTAGTCTGGCTCTCTCATTCACTGGAGTCTTTACTAGTCATGACTTTCAAATTTGCTGGTAGCCCAGCTCTCAATCGCTCAGTGAAAGGTGCAAGCTCTCAGTGTACGTGAAAATGAAATCTCAGGACAGGGAATTCTAAAATCAGAGGCACCCTGAATAAAGTAGAACTCTTCAATATTTGGGAGCACAGAAAATGAACAAGACATCTTAAAAAATGAGCAGTAGCTCTAGATAGAACTTGTATCTGTGTCAGAAATTGGAATTCAGTGTGCAAAACAAATTGAGTTAAACAGTGTGTTTAACTCATTACATCAACTTTTATATCTCTCATAGTTACAGTGATTCAAGGAATATATTACAGGTTTCTTGAACAAATGAAGCCTGCCCACACTAAATGAGTCAGATAAAAATCAATTACACTGTGGATTTTTAGCTGTGGAAATAATCAATGTCATCATTGTTCCCTTCCTAGCAACACAATATTGGTCCTGGTCAACCTATCCTTTTAAGCTGGTTTGTGCAAAACACTTCTAACATTTTTGGTGTTATTTTGTGGACCCTTTGAAAACTGAAAGCCATTTGGTATCAAGGCCAAATATTAACAGAGCCTTTTTTTAAACATTGCTAGTACTCTACAGTGCAGTAATTCATTTTTATTGTAGTAATTCATTTTTGTTTGTATTGAACATCAGACCTTATGTTTTATCATATTCTGTAATGTTTTAGGCTCAGATTGCTAAATTTACTTGTAATGGTGTAGCCAACCTGGAGTCTCACTCTCAGCAATGGAGCAGGACACAAGAGTGTACTCATATGAGATACTACTCTAAGTTTTCAGAACTTACTGATTTTTATCCATTAGCTGTTCTTGGGGAAGGAGAGGAGCTGTATCCTATGCCAAACCTTCCAAAATGTTGCATCTGCTATGAATGCTGTCCTGTTCAAGGACTTACAGGGAGAGGAGATTCATGAAAAACAGACAATACATTGTATGCACTATTTATTTTCAGCATGAGTAAATCTATATCCTTTCTAAACAATTTTGTCTGATCGTTTTTCTATCATTAGGTTTTATCAATTTCCATTATTTTGTCTAACTTATCCCTCAAGGACTCATATATATCAGCAGGCACTGAAAACAGATGTTGATACTGCTGTGTGTGTTGTTTACACCTCCAACTTTCATTGGATTCCCTGAATTCCAGATGGCATATAGTCATTCAATTCTATATATAAGATTTAAATGGTTTGGTTTCAAATCTGCATATCTGACTGTGCTTTTTAATTTTAATTCCCATGTCTAGACCAACCTTGTTATGTCCTTTTCACCTTTTGTACTCTTCCAGTTTTGTTCTTTGTTGTCATCTTGTCATTTGCTGAGATTAGAAGAAAGACTGCCCTTCTTCAACCACTGCTTCGACTATTTTGCTCTTTATTTTAACTGCTCAATAGAGGTAGTAAATTCTAGAATAATTTACTTGTTTTATTAGTACTTTATCTAGGTCTCTCAAGGTGCATAGTCTTACTTTAAACTGCAGTAAAAAAAAAAGTAGCATGTCTGTTACTGGATTTTTCAGAACTTCCAAGAACTGTAAGTGTTGGCAGCATGATCTAAAGCACGCTTGAGTGAAGTCCTACAAGACCTGAGCTCCACAGACCTGCACTATTCTATTCACAGTCCTTACTAAGCTAAACCTTGTATAAGAATTTTATTTTCAATGCCTACATTTCTCATTTTTAATCTCTCATTTTCAATATACTGCATGCCCTCCCCAGAATGGTACATTTCCCTCTGTATGCTCGCACTAACTTTATAAGTAAAAATCTCAATTTACACTCTATAAATAAGAGGAGACACGTGCTACTGTAAAATATTTATTCAGTGCCATTATATTCATGACACTTTGTATAACAAATCAAGTCCTATGACAAAATTCTGATGCTTTATCTAGGCCTCATCTGGAATGAGTCCATGAAAATCTATAATTAAACCAACATAGATCAGTAGTAACTTTGAACGACTTAGTCATAGTAGAATGAGTTTAACTGTATAGCATTTGGTCCATGAGCTTGGCTTCAAAAATGCATACTTCAAATTTGGCAGAGTAAAGGAAGCAGGAGAGAGCTGAAATCCCCCTCCTGCACACAGAGTCCTGATTCTCAGTTCTCACGTTTATCAGCAAATGTTCCTTTATTTCTGCAGATGAAAATACTTCTGCACTCAGGCTGTAAAAACACAAGAAAATGTGTTTAAATTACAAAATTAAAATTTCTCGTGGCCTCCTCATTACAGTAAGTAATGCTCAAGGTGATCTAAGATCAAAGAGGAGATCTAAGATCTCCTCATTTGAAGAGGAGGCAACATAGGCAGGCTGCACAGTCACCATCATCATCACCTAGAAGAGCTGAGCATCCTGAGATGCAAAGCCTGCAAAGACACCAAATACAGTACTGACAAAGACATCCCATCCTGCAAAGACACCAAATACAGTACTGACAACAGAATTTTGTAGAGGACAGCACCCTATACAGGTCTAGAAAAAAAGAGCTATGAAATTACAGATTTAGATAAATCTAGAAGATCTTACAATCCACATCTCTGCCAGGTCTGATTCAATCTTTCAGACATGCATAACTTGACAAGAAACATGGTTGCCTTTAGCAACACATCCAGGTTAAGTAAGACAAAGGTAATTCAGTTGCTGATAACAATCTCATGTCCTTGTGCTCCAGAACCACACTCTGCTGCCTTGCCAAAACAATCTACATTTTTTGGCCTGATCTTGATGTTATTTCACTTGCAAAATTCATCCTGAGTTTAGCTGAAGTCATGCAGCAGTCGTATATTCTGGTTTATAGCTGCTCAGCCCTATTAAGCAGATGAGAAGAAAATGGAAAAGAAACAGAAAAGGTAAAAAATGTCTTTGCATGACTGAGCCAATTGTTTTTATATTAGCACGAGCAGTTCTACCACGAGACTGTGATCATCTCTTCCTATGATGGTGTTGGGATATTTAGATAGGCTGCACCTGAGACTTAAAAATGCACTTTAGTTTTTATTTGCTTAATATACCACATGCTGCCTCATAAAGAGGGGAATTGACAAAAACTACTTAATAAAAAAGACTTCCCCTAGCGCTTTCCATCTAATGATCATCAAGCGGTTTAGAAGTAGGACTGAAGAAGCTGTTTTTACTTGTGGCTAATAATACCCACATTTTACAGATGGAAAAACCATCTAGCCATGAGAATGCATTTTAGTTGACAACATTAACCTTATTTGGTGCTTTGCTGCATATTTCACACGATGAATAGAGGCGCTCGGAACTCTGCATGTTGTACCACGCAGAATAACGGGGTCCTGGCTGTTCAACTGGGAAACTGCAACCATATTGTTGTTCCTATATGGCTGGGTCAAAAAGGGATTCTAGGCCAGAAGAAATGAAGAAAACATTGCCTTGTAAAGGTCACCCATGCATTTCAGTCATCACCTCACTGTGCAGCTTGGTTCTGACATAAACAGGAGCCGCATGGGCCCTGGTCCCTGGCCACCATAGTGCCCACAGCCATGGGCAGGGCAGGCCGAGCTGGGGGCACTGACAGCGGGGAGACGCTGGGCCTTTGCTTTTTCTCCATAATTTTTCTTTTCTTTTTCAGAGAGTAATTGCTGGTGATACCTAAATTCGGCAGTGCGTTTAAACGCTGAGGAAACCTGACCAGAACAACCCATGAAGGAACAGAGGAAGGCTGCCAAAGCTTTTAGACGACACCGGGTTACTTCAGTTCGCAGGTTAGGAACAAGCTGAAAATGACGTAATCTATTACTTTATTATAAGTCATTTAAAAGCCAGCACATCTTCGAGGCAGGTTCCACCCGAAGCCGCCCCCCGCACATGGCGGTACCGGGAGCCGCCCCGCAGCACCCCTCGCTCCCAGGGCTGTCCCAGGGCTGCCCCCGGGGAGCCGCTCACCCCAGAGCCGCCCGACCACCGCTCCCCACCGCCCTCCTCACACCGGCCCCCCTCACACCG
>VZRV01002476.1:709878-737172 GCA_013398115.1 Falcunculus frontatus | reverse complement strand
CGGCCGAGCCGCGCCATCGCCTGCGGGCTCTTCCCCGCCGCGCTGCCGGGCGGGAGGGGCGTGCGGAGGGAGGCCCGGGGCTTCCCCGGCGGCGGCGGTGGCGGCGGGAGGAGCTGCTGCCGGGGAGGGGGAGGCGTGGAGCGCCGGGGCCTGGGCCATCTGCCGGGGCCGGGGAGCCCGTGGCGAAGAGCGGGGGACACTGGGGGCACTGAGCGGCCGCAGCGCGGACGGATGCGGGGCTGTGGCCGCCCCGCTGTGCCGGGGCGCGCCCGGAGCCGCCCAAGTTTGTCCCCACGCTCGGGCTCCCGTAAAGATGCCAGCAGTGTCCAACACCGGATTCGTTTTAAAATGCTTGTCCGTGCTGCTGAACCTGGTCTCCATAGCCTGTGAAACAGTTGGCGCCAGCACTGTGGTGTCCTATGTTTGTACCTGTAGGGGTGACCTAACAGGTTACCGCTGGGTCACTGTTCATGGTGCTCAAATGGAAGGCAGCCGTAGGGTGGTTCTCAGGTAGGTAAGATGCTGCTTTCCCTGGGGTGCTCAGCCTCGCTCAGGGTGGGGGTCAGCAGCGCAGGTGTTCCCCTGGCCCTTCCCCGCTGTGCGGAAGCAGCGCTGCGAACCCTGGGCTGCAGCCAGCCGAGGCAGACGTGCTTCCACACCTGCCAGGTGCGTAAGGGAACGAGGCCGAGCCGAAGGTGGCAACCGCCTGTGACTGCTGGTTTTTGCCAGTGGCTGGACACAGAGGAGCGCATTGAACGTGTTGAACATCTCAGTGTACGCACCTGTTTGTAAAACTCTGCCAAGGATGGAGGTTCTACAGTGTGCCGAGGTTTTTCAGTGGCACAGCTAGCTCTGTGTTAAGAAATCATTTCCTATGGCCACGCATGGAAGATCTTTTATTTCTCTGTATTTATGAATTTCAAATTGTATTGGTTTGGTGAGGTCAGCAAGGCTATTCAGTCCCAACAATTCTGTGGTCTTTTCTTGCGTTGCACTGGAAATATTTGGCTTTGCTTGTTGCCAAATAAAGAAAAATCACCAACTCAGAGCATGTGAAGTATATGTATACAGTCATTCTGGCAACCTATTAATTGCAGATGGTCTGGTTGGTTTGGAGCAGAATGCCTAGCATTTGCTGAGGGGACAGATGGCAGACAAACCATCTAGTTACATCAACTGTATAGTGAAATTTTGACAAAAGGAGTGTTCAACAGCAGTGTAAAATTTTCTGAATAAAAGCTTTATCTAAGTACTTCTTGAAAATTTCCTTAAACATGGAAGAAAACATGGCGTTTGGGAATCTGTTTTCCAGGTGTGCTTCTTTATCTTGAAGTGTCCTTGTTTGGAAATCTTTAAATATTAATTAAGACAATTCTTACCAGTTGGTTGTTTTTAATCTTGTTCAGGACTTGTTAGGCTATCATAGTCCAGCTACCATCTTCGGGTGCAATATTTTTTGTAAATAATTTACTTGGTCCTTTCTTAAGAGGCTAAAGTTCAACATAACATTTTAGTAACTAAATGATTGGGGAAAAAAGAGAACCAAGGGCTCTTAAAACTGAGGAAAATTTTCACACAGTGTAAGATGAAGATCAGTTCTCTGTGCGTTATTGATTTCCTCAGTCTTTAGGTTTCACTCCTGTTAAAGATGTATCCACATAAAGCATTTACTGCCACTGCTATGGCTTGGCACAGAGTTTCCTTTTAAAATCTGAAAGCCACTATTGAGAGCTAAATTTCCTTTTTTTTCTTACTACCCTTTCTGCAAAGTCCCCCTTCCACACCCTCTCCCCTAAGGGTAATTTGTTCAGTCTGCTTTTACTTAATGAGGATGTTACACCTGTAACCTGCTCTAATCTGCCCTCGATATGGGACATGTGAATGAGAAGCTCAAGGTGAGGGATTGAAATTATCTATATAATCAATGAGGCACATTAGTAAACAGTGTATAAATACCCTGCCTTGTTGACAATAGACCTTTATATGTTTTGGCTTCACTTTTTAAAATCAATTATCTCCCTTTTCTACCCATGTGAAATTTTGCTTCAACTGTGTGCTCCTTCTGTTAGTATTTTAGTGAAGAAACAGGACCATATGTTTGGGTGAGTGCTGTCTTCACTACTTCTCTCCCAAAGTCAGGGGGTTATTTTTTGGGGTTTTTTGGTTTGTTTTTTTTTTTGTTTTGGTCCTGAGTATGTCAGTAGCATGCTTTGCAAAGAATTTCTGTGAAAGTGGTAGAACACTTTTTTCAAGTAACTAAACAGGTGATAGTCCTGACAGTTTAACTGGTTGAGAAGTGTCTGTTTGAACCTAGTGTCTATTTTTGCTAGTTTTAGTTGATGGTTCCAAAACCTTTATCTGAAACAGGCGAATAACCAGTGTTGCATCCTCACAATCTCAGTTCCATGTGTGATTTTATGTTTCTCTGTCATGCCTCCCTCACCAATCTTTCACGTACTCTCACAGTTTATTCAGTTACTTCTCGTATTTTCATTTTGCTCTGATCTTTATTCCTTTCCAATCTCTGATTTTTCTGCTATTTTTGAATGTTGAGGTGACTTCTTGGTAGTACTTGCTGAAACTCATATGAAGTTGGTGGTGTTTTTCCCATGTGCACTATCCTGCATTTTTTTGCATGAAGTTCATCTTTTTTTGAACAGTCACTGCATAGGAAGTCTCTCCTCAGTTCTTCCCAACCAGGCCTGATTCTCATGCTGCCAAATGGCTTAACTTTAGCCATTTCCTATGGAAATTCCACTTCCTCACAGTTCAGTTGTTGTGACAGGTTGTTTTGAGTTTGTTGAACAGTGTATAGGTCCCAGTGCAGATCCAGGTGGGGTCTGTGTGTCTTGTCCATTTCTGTTTTTCTTACTAGTTTTCTGTGCATGCAAGGAGTTCCTTTCATATCTCCAGACAGCTTGGCTTCATTAAAAGTCTTTGGCGAGTAACTGTGAGATGCCTCTTGGAGATGGGATCAAGTGGATTTCCCTTGTCCCTGTAAAAGCTGTTGATTGCTCTTTCTGAAGAATCCCTAAACCCAGTAGCTGCTGTCTTGGTTAGTGTTTCCATCACTTGTCTGTACAGATGCTGCTTTTGCAATCAGCTCAGGAAACCCCTTTAAATGTTGGTGTAATAATGGCCACCTCCCTGTTCCTTTGATGCAAGGGCAGTTTTAAGGATGAGGTAACTCCCCAGATGTTCACTGGTTTTCGCTTTTGAGGAGTTGTATGGATGCCACCTAATCTGAGTGGTTTGTTAGTGCTATGTCTATTTGTTGAATCATCTACTGGTATTTTGATTTGAGACAAATCTGATGTGTTGTGTTTCAGGAGGAATTCTCACATTAGATCCTCACAAGTTCCCTCACAATACATGTAGATACAAAAATGTACCTTGTTTTTCTTCTTTTCAGCCTTTATTTTTGGGTGCATCTTTCATGTCTGGAACATCTGTTAACCCTAGTGAGTGTCTGGCAGGCTGCCTGCTCCTAATTCCCCTACAAAGTGCTTTAGTAGTTGTCAGATTTATGCTGCTTCCAGTTCTTCACTTTTTTTAGCTTGACTTCTTGGACTTTAGTATCTAACCTTCCAGTATATAAAATCTTTCCTGTTCTTTTTATTTGGATGCTTTAGTTTCTCAAAGTACGCTGTCCTGCTCTTACTGGCCTCCTTATGGCTGTTACTTAAGTAGTTTAGACAATCTGGATTCTTCTTGGCCTTTCTGAAGTTCTTGGTAAATGCTGTGCATATGGTCTGAGCCTCTGGGATAGTGTCTTTGAATAGTTTCCATGCTGCCTTCAAGGATTTTTGCACTTTTTAAAAGCATCATAATTATATGTAATTCGCCTTCTTTTGAAATTAAATACAACCGCAGTTCATTTCTTGCTTTCAGAGGAGTGTTGGATCTTGGCACATTATGATTACTGTTCTAGAGCTCTTCAACAGTAATATTTTTGAGCACTGATCAGAACTGCTTCCCAGCTTGCATATTCCATTCCCAATACTGTCTCCAACTCTCATATGAATTAGGGAATTTTTTACGTGGGTTTTGAGAAACTTTCTGTGACTTCACCTTGTCATTATGCAAGCCACCCCCCTTCACACCTACAGTTCTGGGCTGTAAAGTTTTTGTAATGAGTTTACATGTTAAATTTGGGGGTGGGCATAAGGCATGACTAGAATTTAGCTTCTGTAGCCCTCAGTACAAATAAACTGTGTCTGAGGGGGCATTTCTTACCTTGATAGTTATCTAAGAAGTTTAAAAGTATGTCTTTTGAAAACAGTAGCACTGTCTCATTTATTTGAGAAACCATATTCTGTCATTTATTATTTCTACTGACAGTATTTCTGTAGTACATAATTTCTAGAATAATTACTCTTTAAAAGGTTTTATTTTTCTCTCTGAAAATGTATTTTGTACCTGTTTTGAAGGGGTTTTCCCCTGGTGCCTAAAATTGCACCTTTCATGACAGGTTGCCTTGGTCATTCAGCACGACCTTCAGTAGTCATATCTTTGGTAGGCTCTTGGGTACACACGGAAAAAACAGCTGAAAGAAATGCACATTTCTTTAGACTGAAATCTTTTGTATTTAGACATAAAAAAAAGATGAGTTTTCTAAGCTATATCTATTGATAATGTTTTAATATATAACAAGGAATTATTAAGAATGTAGTGCAATTCCTTTATTGGTTTTCAAGCTATTTCAGGACTGAGAATAATGAAAACAAATCATTGCTGTTTGTGTTGTCTGTGATGTATACATACTGACTTCACTTAAGAGATTCCATTATCCTTCCTGCATAGAGCTTCTTTGGAAAACCAAGGTTGTGCTTCCTTTTCACTTTTACCCAGAAAAAGAGTCACAGGTACACTTTGTAGGCAGAGACAACTCAGGACAGGGAACCATGTTCCTATTTCTGCTGTGCTCTGATTTTCAGAGAAGTGATATGGATTCTCCTGTCAAACCCAATGTGACAATGAGGGCCTTGTATTTGTTACTGCCAGTGCTGGACTGAGCAGACACTGGAGATGAGTTGGGACGTGGACACCTCTGACACAGTAGTGTCTAAAGAGGGACTATGGACAGGAGTAACTTTCCAGAACTAATTTGTTTCCATTAAATGCTGCAGAGTGTAGAGGAAGAAGAACACCATTATACTGTTGAACCCAATCAATGTATTTGTAACAAATCTCACCAGGGAAATACTGGAAATCCCACCAGTACCACGTGCCTGTCAGAGGCCAGTGGTTTTTGTGAGCAGTCTCAATAGATGTGTGTTTGTGGTCCTTGGAGATGGGGAAAGAAAAGAGAGGAGAAACTAGGAAAAGCAAAAGGGAAGAAATAAAGGCACAGCAAGGCATTAGCTATTGTCCTTTAGAAGTTGGGAGATTCGGCTGAAATGCCACCTAAGTCCTTGAAGTGTCTTTTTGCCTGTGATCACGATACATGGCTGAGGTTTTCTCTGGAGAATTGCTGCTGACTACTTTGGTCCTTCACAGAATTAATCCTTAGATAAAATTAGAAGCTGGCACTATTTCTCAGCCAATGCTACTAAAAATACATTGCATTGATCTTTTATCTGTTCTTCGGCATGCATGGGAGCAGAAAAAGAGTAGGAAGCTATTGAAACTGAATCATAACAATGTGTTTGGAAGCTGGACTTCTTCTGTGGCGATCAGCTGTGCTTTTAAGGAGGTCTGGAACCAAAACTGATTTGAAATAGGTGTTTCCTGTTGCTTGGTGTGTAAGAGCAGCTCCACAGACATAGTTTGTCCTTCAGAAATGGAAACCGTATGTACATCAGTTATTGGAGAAGTCTGTCAACTTTGTTCTGCATCTGTGTTTTCTTATGGTAAATTCTGAAAGTTCCAAACAGCTTAAATGTCTGTAGGGATGAAGAGCCACTTTTCAGGCATTCTCAGCTTCATTTGATTTTGTGATGGAAGGGAGAAGGCAGGAAAAATTACTAATTGAATCCTAATCTTCTATTGCTTTACCTAGTGTGCACTTCATCTAATATAACTATATAGCTCATCTAAAGGCTTGAAAATTGAAACTCCTAGTGAGAAGGATGCTTTTACTGTTATTCCCACAGGAGTCATTTGCTACATTTGAAGGGATGATAGCCATTGTACATGCTATTCAATTGAAACCTTATGAAGTAGTATCTGGGACCTGGATCATGACCAGAGGATTGCTGCAAAAGCAGCTGTTGGCCCTCCCACCACTTGTGCCCAGTGGTGTTTGTCAGTTCCCTTCTGCCAGACTTTGGCAGATCCCCAGTGTGGGAGCAGAATTATTTTGCTGAGCACTGTTCTTGAGATCCAGTGCAAAGACCAAAGAAAGGGTTCAAACGGGGATTTGTGGTGCCTGACTTACGGGGCAGACAGGGTTCATTTGCATGGCCACAGTACCTGTTTTGTGGTTGCCAAGAAGCATCTCATGGGGGAGAAAGGGAGGGTATAGAATAATGATCTGAACAGGGTCCATTGATAAACAGCTGTAGGGCAAAAGACTTCTGGATCCATCTGTGGTAGTGGAAGGTGCTTTTCCCATCTGTTTCTTGTTGCTACCCTCTTACCGTATTGGTTTGTTGGAGGAGCACTTGTTCAGGCCTAGGCCTGGGATTTTCAGCAGAATTAGTGAAATTGCACTAGTAGCAACACTTGAAACTTTAGCTGGGCTGGTGTTATGGCTTGCACAGATGAGGAAAAACTTGAAAAAACAACTCTGAAGACAGACCAGTGAGGGCACTTCAGAGCACCTCCTGGATGAACTGAATTTAGAACAGGCTTATGGTTGGTGCCAGGTGCAAGTTCGCACCAGTGGTGTTGTACTAATACAGCTCTCATCACGATACTCTGTTTTTATATTTATAGTGCTTTATAGTAATTAAAGCACATTACTGATTTTAAAGAAAAAGTTGTAAGTTTAAACAGTGTTAAATATTATTTTGATCCCATATACTTTTGTTTTGTGGGAAATAAAATCGGTAAGTACCAGGGGATAAGTAATAAGCTAATGGAATTTGATATAAGTACTAGGGTTATTTGTTTTTAGTGTTTCTGGTTGGAGTGACCAAATAACAAGACAAAGGTAGAAAATACTTATTCAACCTTACTGTTATTTTTGTAACTGTTGGTGAATTATTGAATACCACAGAAATAGCTATTGACTGAATTATTTGACTAAAACTAGTTAATTAAACTAACATTTTAAGTAAATGTTATTTATGTAGCTCTGATTCCTGACTCTCTTCTGATGTCCCTGCTTCACTTTCTTCATTTTATCTTTTTCTTTCCTAAAGGAGAATATAGCATATACCTTTGCATCATTTTCAGTTCCTTTCTTTTTTCACCTCCTATCTTCTTCCTTTTCTCCCCACTCTTCACCACCTCCACCCCTGCATCTTCTGTTTCTCCTTTCTTCTGCCATTTCTTGATTCTGTCTGTGTACTGAACTTCTCTTTTGAAATTCATCTTATCAGTCTCTCTCTCTGCCTCACATGACCATCACTCACCCACTCAAACCAGAGCATCTGTGCACAGTCTTAGAAACATTCAGGTACTTAAAACCTAGAGAGTTACTGCATTGGCATGAATATGAGTCAGGAAAATAAAATATCCATTAAACATTTATTAGAATAACTCTTAGTCTGGCTTTCCCACCTGCTCTGCATCAGCTCTGCCTGCTCCCTGACAGTGCATTGTCTGCTTGCCAGACCTGTGTATGTTTGAGTGTTATATAAAGCTCCCTGTTCCCTGGTCCAGCCCTGCTGCCCTGTGCCACCCAGCCAGGACTGCTCCAGGTGCTCCAGCTGTCTGTGGCCACCACGCACCATTCCTGGGGCTCTGAAAGGGTAACACAGTCTGTCCATACTTGAAACACAAAGTCTTTAAAAACAAATGCTAGCTCTTATTTTTAAAGTAGTTTCTATAAAAATAAATAAATGTAACCATATTTTACTTAGGCTACTACGGTAAAAATACTGGCTTCAGATTAAACAATACAAAACAAGTATATTTTGCTCAGCATTGATTTATCAGTGCTGTCTATCAAGTTGCTGGAAAAGAGACAGGTGTTAGAAGTCCTGCCATATTGTTCAAAGATTTGATCTTTTTTCTCCATTTAATGAATAAATTGTGTCACTCCTCCAAACCAAGTTCCTGTTTCAGAAATGCCCTTTTTTCAGTTTCCTTTTGTAGAGATCATAAAGGGTTTCTGATGCAAGCTTCCTTAACTGATATTGTTCCCATAGCTTTCCACTTATAAAAACTCTAAGTTGATTTCTGTGCACAAACAGTGCCTTTGCTGCATCATGTAAGCTGCTTTTATGGCAGTTGTATTTTCTCATGCAAGTCATAAAATAAAAACCTAAATTACTTTGTGGCATTCAACTGGTTCCATAAGGCTTCTACTGCAAACTCATGGATAGATGGGTCATTTCACTTCTCTGAACAGTTGTCTAACTGGAAGAGTAAATTTTTTTTCAGAATTTAAAGCCAGTGAGTGGCTAGAAGTTTCTATCTATAAAATATGTGATTATTATTTAGAGTAAGTCAGTGCTGGTGTATATAAAAAATTTTGTTTAGAAGTGAAATGTTAGTTTAACTAAAGTGCAGAAGCTTTCATTTGGCAAAATGATGTGATGCCATAGCAACAGATGACAATTACAAGCAGCTTCCGGGAGTTGCATACATTCCTTATCCCTCACTCCAGTCTATCCATATCCATGGTACAAGAGATGAATTCTGAGCTCTGTCTTCTAACCTTCCTTGAAAGAAACACATTCCCCTTGTTGCAAAGTGTGAAGCTCCTGTTCTGGAGCTTGTGGAAGGAAATCAAAAGTACATCCATGTGTAGGACATGCTACTTCTCTACTGTTACTGGAAGACCAGTTTTGCCTCAAAATGAATTTCAGATTAGACTGACATGATATGAGAGTATATTTGTGGATTATATTTTAATTTTAAATAATCAGCTGTATTTTTTCTTTTTTAATTCAACTATGGATGGATGTAGTCAGTGAGTTTTTAACAGTTTAAATGCTGTTTAAAAAACCTCCGATAACAGTAACTGTATTAAGCCAAATGCAGCTGTCAAAACTGAAATATTCAGGTTGCAAATTGAATGCATATAGACAGCTGGAGCAACCACAGCATACTCATGTTTGTACTCCAATTCCAGCTTGAGACATAAGTCTAAGGAACAGGCTACCCATTTTTGTTTTAAATTTGCAGCCAGCTGTTATTTTATTTGCCCAGTTTTGAGATTTCTTCTTCCAAATGGGCTTGTAGTCTTATATATATCACTCTTTGTTGTACGTGGTATTACAATATTGGAGAAAGAAGTATACGAAAAATGGTAGCAGCACGGTTTCTGTCACACTCTCTGCCTTCACTGACTCTATCAGTGGAAATTTGTCTCTTGAGTTCTCACCTTTTTGCCATAGGTCTTGGGAGCAATTGTGGTAGCAATAAATTTGGATTTTCATTGTTGCTGCTAATTCTGATGTTGCTGGGTTTAGTGTTTGCTGACCTTGGTCCTGTTGAGTGGCTTCAGTTCTAACTCCAAAGAATGTGCTACATCCAACTTTCCTCTAAAACTATGAGAACAAAAAGCATATAACTCCTTAATAATTTAAGAAAAAGTCTACTGGAACCATAAAATGTGAAATTTGTGTATGTTTTAATTTGTTAATTAAAGAAGCAATAATTGGAGTCTTAAAAGAATCAACTGAAATCTAATGTTACACACTTGTGCTGTGTTGTAGTCTTGTAATTTCCAGCACTATTTGCTGAATTCTTCACGTACTTTTCCTCTAATCAGTCTGTAATTACTATGTGGTATAATTAGATTAATGTACTTTCATTTATTACAACTACACATTAGAGGAAAATGTACTTCTGCGTTTATATTTGTCCTGTATGAATGAGTGCAGAATTCTGTACTTGTGTTAAAGCAGTGTCAACCTACTGAGGTGAAGAACAATCAATTTAATGATGTGTGGAAGCTTTCATTCTCTTTTAAGTGTCTCTACTGCGGTTTTTTTCCTCTTTTTTCTTCTTAGATGCTGAATACCAATGGAAGGGGCCGTTCTACTTCATCCAAGGAGCAGATCCTCAGTTTGGACTGATGAAAGCTTGGACGCATGGAGACACTAATAATGGAGATGATGAATGGGGAGAGGAAATTAAATTAGCAGAGCAAGCAGTGCAGGCCATTAACAAACTAAACCCTAAACCTAAGTTCTTTGTGCTATGTGGAGACCTTGTCCATGGAATGCCAGGTGAGGCAGTTAAAAGTGCCAAATTGAGGTAGTAACTCCTTTTTTTATATTTTAGATTGGCAGTAAGGCTGATTTACTTGACTTGACTTGAAAATAGTCTTTCATAAGTATCATTAGTATTAGTTCCTGTTTTGGGGGAAAAAGAAGTGTGATTTGTAGATGATTCTTGAGATATTATTCTGATTTCTTCATCTGACTTCCTGTAGCATTCATCTTAAGGTTTTACTTTCATTAGTTAATTGCTTTCTTTTCAGTAGGAAATTTTCTTTGAAATAAAAGTCTTTCTCCTAAACAAATTGCTTTGAGATGACAAAGAGGGGCTCTAGCCATTGGGGAAAAATAATGCCAAGAAAATAGCAGAAAATAGATATGGCTTTTTGAGTACCTAAAGTGAGGAAAGCTCAGAAAATTCTCTAGCTTTCTAGTGCTTAATAAATTCAAATATTTAAGTTCTTAAAATGCTAAAGGTCAGCAAGTTCAAACTTTAGCAATTCTGTCCTGTGGCTGTGGGACTCTGAGCTCAGTGTGTTTCTGTGTACACTGAGAGGAAGAACAACCAACCATCCAGAAAGGTGGGTTACAAGAAAGATAAGTACTTTTCTTGGAAGTGAAATAAGTGGTGTTACCTGCTGACAAGTGGTCTGGAAAGCAGATCTAAGCACAGTGTCTCACATTTGTTAGCCCTGATAAGCAGCAGAGCTGCAGACAGCCCTGGCTCTGTCACTGCCAGCACCAAAATCCACCCAGGGAGCCTGCAAACATCCTGTGCCTTGTGCTCCACTCTGCTTCACACTCCACCTGCACCTGAGGAGCTGATTCCCAGCCCTTGCTCACACAGCAGGGGTTTGAACACATTGGAGACCTTTCCCTAATTCCTTCAGTGTTCCACGATGTTAATTTTAAGGCTTTAGCTGTCAAATTGATTGACAGTATTTATAAGCTTTCTTTTGATCAGAACACAGTTTTACTGAAAGAGTGGGAAAGTGTAAAAACCAACAGATTTAAGCTTGATTGAATCTACTGTGTAACACCTCAGTAGCTTGATCATGAAGTATGCCATGATGCAGTTTTATTGGCTTATGTGCTTCCATTAATTTTAGAATCATCTGTCCTTCCTATAGCAGAGTTTTAATAAATATTTTGATTCGAACTTTTAATTTGTGTAGGTGTTCCCAATATTTTGGTTTCAGTATCCCTTGTAAGAGGAAGAAAATTCAGGTCAAATAATGGGTGTTTTACATCCTATTGAAAAGGATCTTTCACTCAAAAAATTTAAATAATCCAAGAGGCTAAGTTAGTTTCATTTTACCTGGATATTTCTCAAATACACATAAAACAGTGCAAAGTTCTGAGTACTTTTGTCTCTTTTGACTTGAGACAACATTATTCTAAAGGTTCTCTGTTGGTAAAGTGTGAGCTAGAGAGCCAGCAATCTTCTGACTTCCATTGGGCACTGAACAGCTGGATACAATAAATAAGTCTTGTGTGTGGCACTTTTTTGTATTTGGTTGGGGTTTTTTTTCCTAGCAGTGGTTGTCTGTAGTCATTATTGTCCCTTTTGCCAGTGTATGTCTCAGACTTGGTAATGTTTTAAATACAAACCTGTCAGGGCTTTGCAAAACATTAGCATTATTCATTTTGGTAACAGACGTGAAAGAAACCGAGTGGATTGTACTGGTGAGATCACCTACATTCTGTGATGGATGTGCTGTGCCTTGTATAAATATTTGAAGCTGCCTTGTGCAATTTCCAAGAAATTGAAAGAAAGAGCAGTTCATTACTCAGTAAACTTGAGGGTCTTTTCCAGGCTAAATGATTCTATGATTACCTCACTTGAGCCACCATATTTTACCTTCTCTAATAATTTCTTGTTGATTGAAATTACGTTAATAGTTTTCAAGCCTGTGTTATCATGTAGTTATATAAAGTGGGCAAGGAAGTGTACTATTAAAAGGAATTGTAGAATATTCAGCTGGAACAATTACTTCATTATTGCCTTTGTGTCTATACAAATGGCTTGCTCTGCTGTGTGTTGATAAACATACAAGTACAATTTAACCATTAAGTTGTACATAAAAGTACAGTTTTACAGCCCTTTCTCTTTCTGTCTAAACGGATGACAGAGATAACAGTGAATTGCTCTTTGGTGCAGATACCTGTGGCTTAACAGTCTTGGACTAGTTGCCTAGAAGGACAGGGAGATTATACAGCTTTTTAATCAATGCCTGTCAGTAAAAATTGAGTGGGCAACACAGATCTTCCTCTCTTCTCTTAAAACATTTTATCATGGAGTACTAAGTGCAAAGTTTTTGATGGGCTGTTTTAAAGCAGGCACTGTAGCCATTTAGCTTAACCAGTGTTGAAGCCTTTTGCAGAGGAACTCCAAGAAATCTCAGAATTCCAGCAGCTAGAAGTGATGAGCAGAATCCCGATCAGCTGGGAAGCAATCAGGCACAGCACTTGGAATCCATTACAGATGTCATTAGAGCAACGAAGTAATCATATCTTGGTATTTAGCTGCTGATTAAAAGTAGTTTGTACTCTGAATATTACTTCCAGAAGTTTTTCTTGATTACATAATCAAGAATAGGATATCTATTCTTGGTAACACTAATATTGTGGTACAATCACATCAGGAATTTTAAGCAACACCTTATAGTGCAACTGTATCACTGAATATAATTTCTATGAACTAGATGCTTACACTTGGATACACCATGATAATAAAGGACTTCCTTCTGAAGGCATCTGTGTGCATTAAGTATAATATAATTTAGTATGACAAAAATGGTAATCTGTAAAATATTGTTGATCAGATAATGTGTTTCACTGCATTTTTCTAAAACTCTGGAAATCTATTTTTAGAAATGTTATTTTTCTCATATCAAGTTGGAAGCTTCTGCTTTGTTTTATGAAAACTTCCCATCCGTTACTAATACACTCCGAGCCCAACAGTCCAGTTCCGGTCCAACAGCCAGTTCCTCACCCATCTTGTTCTCCACTCATCCAGACTACAACATCCCAGCTCCACAGCCCTTTGATGATTATGGAGCAGTGCCTCACAGTGACATCAGCCAGCGCTCTCAGTACTCTTGGATTCATCCTGTCCTGGGATGGCTTGGCTTAAAACTTTCCCAGAGATATTCGCCTGTCACCAGTGTTTCCTCTGCTCCTTTAGCCCTGAGAGAGCATTTCAGTGCCGGGAGGCAAAGGAAGCTCTGAGTACCTGTCATTTGTCCCTGCCTCATGCAGCAGTGGGCTGTATTTTCTTTATTACTTTGTTGCTAAAGTAGCAGTAGAGGCTTTTGCTGCCCTCTGCTAGTTTGAGCCCTCAGAGCACTTTTCCTGACAGCAGCTCCGCGTACCCAGGAACTTTTTCTGTATTCTTCCTTTCAAGTATGTCTTTGGTTCCAACTCCCTTTTGTCCTTTTTTCATTGGTTCTCAGGCATGAGTTCCTCATTTAGCCAGATCATTCTCCTTACAGCCTACATTTTACTCTCTTCCCCTGCCTTCCCTGAGTATCCAGAAGGGCCACTCTTGTGTTAGGAGGAGCTTGTCTTTGAAGACTTGTCAACCCTCTCAAACTCTTGCCTTCCAGAACAGCCTCACTCAGGATCATGTAGCTGATCCCTGAATAAGCCAGTCGCTGTCCTGAGGCCCCAGATGTGCTCTCTGCCTTTCCTGCTCCCCTTGGTATCCTGAACTCCACCTTGGAGGCTGCTCCAGCCAGGGCTGCCAGGATTAATACGTCCCCCAGCACTCCTGTGTTTGTGTGTAGTAGGACCAGGAGAGCAGGCCCTGGTTGGCCTGTGTCAAGGGATTGTCACAGACTGCCTCCTGGGTTCCAGATCTCCTGGATTGCTGTCAGCAGGTGTCAGGGAGGTTAGTATCCCACAAGAGCCAGGGCGATCTGGAGACCTTTTCAAGTTGCTCATAGGAGAGTTAATCCATTCTTTTGCCCTTTTTGGGTGGTCTGTAGACAAAATCCCACCTTTAGTGGCTGAGCTCTTCCCTGATCCTAACTCAGGTTCAATGAGGCTGATATCTGTTCCATAGAATAGTGCCCTCCAAATATGGGGCAAACTCCCCCACGTTCTTTCTTGCCTGTCCTTCCTGTTCCAGTTTAACATGAGCATTGTGCTTCCTTCTCCCTCCCATACCTGGAGTGTAGATTGGTGTCCAGGAAACAGCATCAGCACTTCAACACCTTTTGTTACAGCAGCAGAGAATTCAGCTGTTGGCAGCCAAGGTCACCCTGCTGAAGCCAGTAAGAAACACTGACTGTGAAGCTGAGAATCCAGCAGCTATTTTTAAGTGGCCGAATTCCTTCAGAGGAAATTGTTTAACTGCATTTTTTTAATGACACTACTGCTGTCAGTAACTTGATAGTTCTAGCCAGGAAAGTTATTTATGTGATGTGTTTAGACCAGGTGTTTAATTATATTTCATTAATTGTTCTGGCTATGTGGTAAAAGAACAAGTAAGGCAGCAAGTCTCTTGCAAACTTACTTAGCTCTGACTGTAATAAAATATAACTGTTTAGAGACTAAATGAAACGAGACTTGTCTAATAATGTGCGTAATCGCAAAAAACCTGATAGAACTTGATTAAGCTTGATCTGTTAGCAGTGTGCTAATGGATCAGTGAGCAAGTAATGTTTATGCTTGCAGTTTTCAGTTCATTTGTGTGTATATGTTAATTACAAGAAATCAAAATCACTGGAATTGACTATTATGGTACTTGAAATACACTGTGAACACTTGTACTAATTCCTTTAGTTAATGTGAAGGTATAATAATCTCTAATATACACATTCCCTACCCAGGTCATGCAGTGCTCTATAATCTCACATCAGCCTTTTCTGTCAATTAAGCCCAAGTAGTGACATTTTTCTGGTTTTTTTCTACCTTTGTTTTAAATTATTAAATTTTTTAATCAAGGGTTTTCAAATTATTTATAACATGCTTCAACATTTGTGCTTTTATAAATGTATCTTTTCTAAGTGGAACAAGCTAAAACATCTGATTATTTCAATCAGCTTTATGGAGCTGCAGTCATATTTAATAATGTTTTCTTACTGCTCCTTGGTATACTTGCTGTCTGTGTCTCTCACTCTCTTTGTTGGGCCATACTTGGGTTGTAAGATCTTCCAGGATTGTGTCACAGATTTTCATGTTTTTACTGTGCCATCTAATGTGTGTTTCAGGCTGTGAGCCCGGGCATGTGTTATTGCTGTGAATAGTTTAAACAGGAGGTGACAGAAAAGGCCCTGACAATAGAACAGCTGAAAACAGAGGTGCCCAAGCTATACACAGCTCATTGCTGGTGTGTTGGTGGTCATTGAGGCGCTGCAGCCTTGAGAGCTGCCGGAAGATTACTTTGTGTAATGGGGGAAAAAAGCAGCCAGGCAGCCGGGCGAGGCCCCAGAGCTGCAGCAGCTTGGGGTGGTGAAAGGTACAGACTTACCTTCGACGTCTGGCGCCCTGCAAAAAGCACAGTCATGAAATTGGGAAAGAATTGTCACTTGCAGAACCACTGTGAGGCTGCAGGAGATGCAAGTGCTCTCCCTGCTCCAGTGTCCTTCCTCTTTCTGTCTCTCTGTTTTCTCTGCTTCAAGCACTGAGGGCCCCTGCCTACAGCCAGGATGTGTGGCTGTCCTGCTGCTGCTTCCAGGGGCCCCGGCTCTTCTGGGACATTCTCCGGTGCCAGCCAGCTCCCCCTGCTTGCACACTGTGCTCTGTGTGTCTCTGTGTGTGTCTCTGTGTGTGTGCCTCACTGGTTTGCGTTTTCCCCCACAAATTCACACGTTCCGCTAACGCTCTTAACTCCTCCATAAAGCCTCAATAAGGCACATCAGCTCAGTTCAGCTAATTACAGTTTTGGGCAACAGTATGTTCTTTATGTGAAAAGCAAAACTGCTGGCTGCATGTCTCCTCAAAGTTATAGACCCTATCCTGTCTCCCATGCAGTGTTTCTTCACATAATAAAACAGGCAGTGATGTGCAGCAAGATTTTTAAAAGCAGGTGCCAAATGTTGGGATTCTGAGTTCATATTTAGACAGCAATTAAGTGACAGGTTTTCAAATCAGTACTTCTCCATTTGACTCCTGCTTGACAATTTGATGATCGGAATACGAGATGAGATGGGCATACTGGCTCTTATACAATTAGTCCCTCTTATGAGCTGTGACACGTCCGCAGAGGAGAGTGAAGTTATTTACATTCAGAATAGACAAGCTGCAGAGCTGAAGAACATCAGAGCTGATGGTTCTGGTGGCCTGACAGCGGTATGGCTTCATTTTTGTTTATAATCACTGTAGCATTTGAAGCCATCCTCTCTCCTGGGAGAATCACTAACTGGATTATCTTGAGCTTCTTACCCATGCCCAAATTCAATGTGCAACTGCCATGGTCCAAAATATTTGTCTCTTGTTTCTGTTAAATATGGAGTGCCTTAACTCCTCCGGAAGTGTAGTTTTTATAGACACTAAATTGTAAGGTATAGGCTGCAGTGTATATTTGCAAACACCTTACGGGATAACTCTAAGAAGTCTTTAATTTGCTTAATTTTCTAAATTGGGGAAAGCACACACCATAGCAAATGTTCCCAGTCAAAGCATTATTTTTTAAAATCTGCTTGTGAATGTTCTGAATTCTCTTACTTAAAAAACCATCTTGGGCTGGTCAGGACATGTCAGTGAATACTTGGTTTGTGTAAGAGCTGAAGTTGGTACTCCCAAGAAGTCCTACCTGTCTTATGGTCTGGGAGCCACTAAAAAGGAACGTTGAGGAAATGTCCAGTTTTATTGCACTTGATAGAGTCCACAGTCATTTGCGCATGTGTGTTCTTCCTTGTTAGGAAATATTCCCCAGCCCTTTGCTGTACAGAGTTGTCATTTGCAGCTGCTTTGCAGCCAGCTGAGCGCTGTCCTTGGCAAGGCGGGTGCTGCACTCGTGCTTTATTGCGTCACGCGGGACTGGCGTGGTCACACTGCAGGGACCGAGGTGTTGGGAGCTGGAGATCTGCTGCTGGTGGGTTTTGCACACAGGATGAGATAGAAATGTAATGCTGAAATCTGCATGCAAATGCACAAGCTGCCATTTATACATTTGTGAACTGAATAAATTACAGAAAAATGTCAGGTCCAATTCAAGTTCTTAATGCTATATACAGTGATCTGGTAAGACATTCCATAAAGGAAAAAAATCTGTGAACTGCTTTTAATATTGCTTTTAAACTACCATTAAATAACCAATTTTGCTAAAACAAGGGATCATTAATTTTTAAAAAAAATTAGCCAGATAAAATTAGGCTGCTCTCCTAGTCCTTAAGTGAGGCATGTATGTAAGGAGATATGTTGAAAAGTTTTAATTTTAACTAAAACTAAATTAAAATAAAATTTTTTAAAAATGTAAAAATTTAAATTAAATTAAAATAAAATAAAAATTAATTCTCAAAAAATTCCCTTTCACATCTAGAAGGCAAGAGCATGAATGCTGCTGTTTGATTTGTGTATATAACAGGCAAATGAGCAGGTAAAAAATAGTGTCTTAAAATATGGTTCCAGCTTTAAAAATGGCTGTAAGCATTTCACCTTTACTATATTTGGTTCTTTTGCCATTTGAACTGCTGCTTGGTTGACTAACAAAAGCTAGTTTGCCTATTTTTTTTAATTCCCAGCAGCGTGGCACAGCTGGGGAGGAGGCAGCTGTATTCCAGTGTCACTTGCAGTTTCAGCAAAATTGTCAGCTAAATCCCAATTCCTGAATCTTTGTCAGTAGAGATTTGTAATAGAGCATGAAGTAGAAAGGACACAGATCGACTTTTTAGGGGCAAGGCAGAAGCAGAGGCTTTAAAATGTTTGTACTGAATCAGGGTATAGGTAAAAGTTGTATTTGTTTGAAGGCAAGATAACATTTCTATTAATATGTCACTGCCTGATCAATAGGGCAGTGTTTAGGTGTGACCTAATTTCCTGACAATAAAGTAGCTTAATCTAAATAAACTCACTGCATCCATTTCTTCTGCTATTGTAACCTAGCTCTGATATGCTTGGTAGAGTGGAATCCAAACCAAAATGATTCTTGGTTATTTTCTTCTCCAAACTCTTACGCCACTGTTAATTAATAATGTCTAAGAATTTGGGTAAGTAGCACATTATATGTTAAACGTCTAATAATAACTGTTTAAAGAAATGTCACTGTGGTTGCATAAATAAACATTTTGTAGTAATTATCTGATTCTAGTAAAACCTAATGGAGCATTCAAAGCCTCAAACAGCTTACTGTGAAATTAAATTTGCTCTAATCGGCCCAGAGTAGGGAAACATCAGAGATCTCCATGCACGTCCAACAGGCTCATGTTGCAGAGAAACCACTGGGCTGTCAGCAGCTAATGTATCATCTTCAGCAAATATATATTTATTTGTATTTTAGACCATGTTCTCTAGTCTAGTCTACAGTTGGACTCAGAAATCTGATTGGCAGATGGATATCTCTAGATATTAAAATCTTGGGGCTGTAGTTAGTTATACAATTTTCTCAGATATTATAGTTTTTTGTACAAGTACTAGAATCAGTACTAAAAATCTAGTACAAATACTAGATCTTTGTATGAAGTTTTTTTAATCAAGTTTGGTTTTGTACTGTGGCATTAAGGGTTTTTTTCCTGTTTGTGATGATTTCATCAGAAGCACAGACCCAAAGGCAGTGATGGCCTGTACTTGCTGTGACAGCTCTGTGTTGCTGGGAGATGAGTAAGGATAAGAGCAGAGTTGAGCTTAAGTAAAGGATGATACTTATTTTCACAGCAGAACATGGAGCAGTAAATGCCATGAATTAGGTTGTTAAGTGGGCACCTGTGTAGCTGGCACTCAGAAAAATGTCAGCATTTGCAGTCATTATATTTAATGTCGTGCACTGAAACCAGGAGCAGTTGATCCCCTAATAGGCTTCCTTGTTCAGTTTGGGGTTTTGTCATTGCTTTAATGTAATAATTGTTCATTATTAGCTTAAACTAGAGTTAAAATGTCTTCTTGTTTTAATGCCCAAAGTTATATAATAAATTTAATTTGTGTTTTCATGCAGGGAAATTGTCGTGTGATCACGTCTCAGATTATTACTTGTTTCGAATGTACTGAAAAAGTCGCTTACAGCTGTAGACAAATGAGTATTCCAGATTCTGCTTTTCACTGGAACTAATGAAATGAGTTTCTTTGTAAGTTAGACTGAGTAGTCAGTTTGTTCAGGAGTGAATATAGTCATATTTACATTATTTTTAACTGTTTAATTTTTTGTTCATCATAAAATTGTCTTCAGGCTGTTTGAAGATTAGAAATATATATGTCTAAAGAAGAGAGAGGAGACATTTTAGCTATTACAGCACAGACTAAAGCAAAAAACCTATTTCAGAACATGACCATAATGGGTTTATTAAAATGAATCAGCTTATTCTTGCATGTAATAATTTGGAATGGCGCAGTGTGTTGCATTAGTTCATTACAGCAGACACCAGAGGGGAAGCTTTTAAGTTTAAAACAAGAAAAAATGAAGAACACCAGTAACACTGAACCGGGTGGCCAGAGAGGTTTTTCCTTTCTATGCAGTGCCCTGTCTATTACCACATGTTTTAGCATCCTAGGACAAAAAGAATGTGGAGACTGTAGTGTTTCATTCTGCTCATGGCCCATGAGAGAATCCCTGCTATTATGGGATGATCAGTTGTAAACAGAGGAGTAGAGGGAAGAGTTTGGCCCTAGCAGTCAGGAGGAGTCACCCATATTAATGAGATGGGGAAGGGCAGGAGAGAAGAGGGGCAGCACAGTGAGGAACAGTGTCAGAGCTCTGGGGTGGGGGAGCTCCATCTGCATCAGTGCTCTGAAGGGATGCTGTGTGTTGGCATTTTGAGATGTGGCAAGATTAGAGCTCGGATTTATTTATGTATTTATGTAGTGCATAGCAATCAGATGCAATTGCAGAAGGAGCCTGGAAGGCACAGTGTGGTGTTGATGATACCTCTGGGTTTGGACCTGTGGTGTCTTCCAAGTGACAGGGGCACCAGTGGGGCTGGCCCTGGGCACAGGTCAGCAGACAGGGACAATGTGGGATCTTGCTTGTAGCCCTGTTAATCTGGAGCCAACAGCCAGGTATCCAGGACAAGAGGAGAGATGAAAGGCAGTCCTGGTTTGGCAGGAGGAGGCCTCTTTCCCACAGAGATGGGGGGAGCAGTTACATTTCCTCTAGTGCAGCTAAATAAAAGAGCATGTTTGAGTATAGCCTTGGATCCCCCTCTTCCCTAGAAATTTAGGGAATAGTGCTAGGGGAGGTCCTGTAAATGGCATGCAGAAGGAGTAGGGCAACTGCAGACAGTCATGAAAACACACAAAACAGGACAAATGTCTCAAGAACAGGAAGTACTCAAAATAATTAGACTCTTTGATTTGAGCAATTGTGATGCACTGTAAGGCCCAGGAAAATACACAAATCTGTTGTTGGTTTTTAACAGTCATGTGATTGCTTTCAACAATTAGTTGTCTTTTGATGTCAGGGTACTTCTCCTGATATCATAAATTACAGGAGGAATGGGCCCAGTGTTTTTCTAAATCTTGTTTTCATTTATGGTGTTTTGACATTTTCTATTTCGCTTTTATCAACTGTAGGTACTATTTCTATTTGATATTTTGTATAGTATTTTTGTCTGCAATCTAGCTCTTGTTCTTTGATAGTCAGTCTCTTGGGTTAAGTGTTAAACAGATTGCAGTTGTCATATCAGGGCCTTTCAAGAGTGTTGCTGGCATAAAACTTAATTTTTCTTTCTTTCTTCTTCAAACCGAAAATTTGTGCTTTCAGTTAAAAAACGATGTGTTTGCAGCTCCTCTAAGTTTAGGACACTTAAGATACATTAAAATAAGGAGACCAAGTAATGAGAAATCCAGGAAATGATTGTGCCACATTTTTTGCATATTGCTAAATTGGCTGAAGATGTCTGGGCTAAAGGCTTCTGCTGCCTTTGGGGGAGTACTTAGACTTCTCCTAATACCAACCCAGGAATGCCTGGGGTTACCACCTCACAATGCCATCATAACCTCCCCCTTTCTCTCTCCTTATTCATGTCAGTAGAAAAACTGGTGCTATTGTTAATTTATTGATAATTTTTCATTTGGGATACTTCTGGAGGAAAAAATACAGTATTGGTGGACGTTACTGTATGGGAAGGATTGTGTTATACAAAAATCGCCATCAGCATTGCAGATACAGTTTGGGGGGAAACTGTGCTTTAAGTTGTTTTTCATAGCTGGTGCCTTACAAAAACTAAACCGAACCTGTTCTTAGAGAGGTGCACCCTTCTGTGGAATACCAAAGGAAACTGTGACTAAGGATTAGTAGCTAAAGGATTATTTTCTTTGGCAGAATAATCTGTGAATTCTGCTGACTGAAGCCAGCTTCAGCAAAAATGCTGTAAAAGTACTGTCTTGAAATCTTCTCTTTCAGTGTGTGAAGAAGGCTGGTTGTCTTGGTTCCTTTAAGCAGTGCAGGACAGAACACTGGAGGTGTTGAGGCAAGCAGTGATACCCGACAGAAAGCTGCCGTGCAACAGGCACGGTGACATTGCACCTTCATGCTCCTGTTCACATCGCTCAGCTTTCAAAAATGATAGACTGGGAAGCTGTGGAAAATTGCACACAACTGCACCAGCAACAGTTCTCACTTTCGTGTTTTTCATAAAAGCCAAGCTACCCTTTATGGGCTATTAATTTGTGAAGTCATTTATCTCAGGGCAAGACTTTATTTGCACAACCTAACATAAAGACAGAAAACTGTGGCCTGGGATTTAAAAATGTCACTGCACATGGTGCCAGGATAAACGTCACAGAAATTTATTTCAGTTGCACCTACCCTGGCACTTCACAAATAGGTTTTTTTGCAGTGCCTTTTGGCGCTATATTATTTCCCTATTCACCTACAACAAAGCTCCCTTTAAGCCAAAGAAATACATGTCATCAAATAGAAATGTTCTTCATTATAATTGGAATAATTAAATATTATAGCTGTCTGCCTGAGAGAGATTAAAAGGATATTTTCTATGCTGTGGCAGTGACCACTCTAATTTTCAAGTGGCTTCCTTCTTTACGACTGTCTTTATCTTCTTTACCTGTTGCTTACCTCAGATGTGAAGTCAGGGGGAGGTGCCTCAGGAGGGCTCCTTGTGGCACATACCACGTGCAGCTCAGGGTCAGTGGTACATCTGAGCCCTTCCTCTCCAGCACTGCACTGCAGGGTCCTGAGACATTCCTCCACTCTTTCCCACCTTCGTCTCTGTGGGATTCTCTTCTTTTGAAGTTGTGTTGACCTTCTACCAAGAAAAGATCAAGCTAAGATGCAGTTGTTCTAAACCAGTGTCTCCTTAGTATGATTTCCTAGGCTCTTGGGCAGAGGCCTTGTTTTCCATTTTGAGCAATCTGTTTTCTGCAATAAACACTGAATATGTTTCTCTGTTGCTATAGAAATAATATTTCATTAAATGAGGGAATCAGTGCCCTGCTGTCGACAAATCTAATCTAAGTGTTAGTCTCTAGAGCTTGAATTTCACCGCTGGGAAGAGGTATACATAATTCTGCAAATTATTTCTGTAAGTTTTGCATAAATGTCTTTATACTCTGCAACTGTTAGCTAAATTTCCCAAAGTGATAGCATGGAGTTTAACATGGTGTAATGTGTTTACACCAATAAATCTGAACAGAGCCTTCCCCCTCGCATTTCCCCGCCCTCCTCCCCCAAACACTTTCGTATTTAGAGCTTGAAATTTCCAACTCTTTCCATAGGAAAATGGGGAGTGGCAGGAAGAGCAGTGCTCTCAGCCATGTTCCTTACCCCACGGACAGCAGCGTGCCAGGTTTATTTGAATTTTTGGTTTTATTTTTTAAAATTCAGCTTCTCTGGGTAATATAGATGTTATTTGTCCTGGTTTTTTCTGTGTTTAACAAGGAGAACAGCCTAAATTGACCATTAATATACCCCAAGAAGTGATCTGCCCTCCACTATTTTTTGAACTCCCCTGGGTATTGTATGCCAGTATTTGTCAAGTTACTCAAAGATTTCCCTGCAGTAACTTTCTACCCTCTGCAGCAATTAAACCCAGGAGAGTTGTGGATTTTGACTTTATGCATCTCATATCAATATCCTTACATTTAGCCATAATTTAGACCTAATATGGTTTTTTTCTCAGTATTTTTCTAAAGCTGTAGCATTCTAGTAACAGCAATAAGAGGGTACTAAAGCCTGTATCTCTAGGGTATGTAAAACAAAATACTTGTTAGGGTCAGTGTTTGCCAACATATTCATCATAAGTATTTTGAAGAAATGGTAAAAACCCCTTTTATCTCACAGTTGTGATACAGGAAGCCCTTTATGCATTTCTGTGTATAAGGTATGTGAGTAGTTAGGAAAGTAGAACATAATTTAAAAGGACTTGATGATTGATTGGCATAGACCTGTGTGCAAGTGTATGTTAGAAACATGAATTCAGAGTTCTTGTAAAAATCCTATTACAGCTTCTTGCTTAAAAAATTGAGTTATTATTTGTGAAATGGGCCCATCCTAGATCTGTGTTATGTATTGCAGGACAAAAACAATTTATAGATGTTCATTTAGTTCATTAATAATAATCATATCGATGGCCTCTAGTTAGAGATTAGAAAACCTAGGAAAACCTCTGTCATCATTAGAAGAAAATAACTTCCCTTTTAAATCTTCCTTTCTAATTTTTTTCAATGATTGGAAATAAATTTGTCAATAAGATAAATCTTGATAGGCAGGGACAAATTGCTGACATCTGAAGAGTACCTGTATGGATATGCATATTAATATAAAGGCAGAGATGCAGAGAAAATGAGCAAAGTACACAATTACCTTTTTTTTGAAATTAATGGCATGCTTATTATTAAAAGAGACTCATCATATAAATAAGTCACCACAAGACACAGATTAAATTTTTGCTGTTAAAATAGTTCTTGTAATAAAAAAAACCCCCTCAAACCCAACAACCCTTAACTTTGTTGCGCAGCCATAAAATATAAGGCAGAAGTTGACCTGGTTTTTACCCTTGTGCCGTTTCACCATCCAAGGCCGCTGCATTTTTTCACCACATCATCAGTCTATAGATGAAAAGAATCAGCTGAAGCTCTTGGTGCAAAACAGTGACCCACTGCTGTGCTCTCTGCTGGGTCCTGTCCTGAGCCTGCCTTCAGGCCAGCTACTGAAAATGGCTGAGGTCTTGGTCAGGGAGGGACAGGGCTGGGTGGATGCACAGGGATAAAGTGAAGATGTTTTCATGATCACATCTAATACAGAAAATCTTACTATGCGCCATAAACAAAAGCTAACAGTGAAGCTGGGAAAAGAAAGTATAAACACTCAAATGTTTTGTGTGGGTTTTTTTTCTTTAGGAAGCCGATGGAAAAAAAACCAAGAGCAAGATTTAAAGGATGTTCTGAAGAACACTGACCAGGACATACCACTGGTATTCGTCAGTGGGAATCATGATATTGGCAATACTCCAACGAGAGAAACAATAGATGATTATTGCAAGAACTGGGGAGATGACTACTTCAGCTTTTGGGTTGGAGGTGTTTTCTTTCTTGTGCTGAATTCTCAGCTATACTTCGATTCTTCCAAGTGTCCTGAGTTAAGGCAAGCCCAGGATGCCTGGCTTGATGAGCAGCTGGCTGTTGCTGCAAACCAGAAATGCAAGCATATAATTGTATTTCAGCACATCCCTCTGTTTCTGAGCAAACCTGATGAAGACCACGATTATTTCAACTTGGATAAATCCGTCCGTCAGGAGATAATGGAAAAGTTTCATAAAGCAGGTATTTTCTCAAACTTCCCTACTCTTGAATTTTTGTTTCAAATTGTTAATGGCTCTGCTGCTAGACAAAATACATTTAACTGAAATGGTACTGTTTTCAAGGAATTTTGAATACAGTTTATAAGCCTCATTGTTTCCCGTAGATAAAGATTATCAACTGAATCTAGTCACCTGTAAAAAGTACCAAACAAAATCTAAAACTTTGAGTGAAAAGTAAAAAGATAAACATGAAAAGTTCTTTAACATAAATAGCAAGGGTTCCATTTTGCAAGTACTGACAGATACAAGACAACCTGAGTTTATCCTGCCTACAGAGTGGAAAATCAGGTATTGCCATAGGAGAAAAATACAGAATTTATGTTTTACATAAAACATGGAAACAGAATTCACAATTACCTTGGAGGTTGCTTTCTCCCACACTGAGCCAATTTTAAACCAAGAGTGTAATGCACCCCAGATTTATTCAGTGTTAAAACAAGTCTTGCTCTGCTAAAATCAAACCTTTGCACATCCGTTTCTAATAGGGGCCATGTCTGGGATGAAGGGCAGGTGGAGCATGTGCTAAATGAGTAATTGTACCAAATCCCTCAGCTTTGTGTGATGCCACTTGAGCGCCATGGAGACAGACACAGTACAGAGCTACTCCTCCATGCTGTTCCCATTGTTTCCTGGTAATTGCCTTCATGTTCCTGGAGTGTGCCAGTCCCTCAAAATTTCCTGCCATCACTGCATCAGAATGTCATTTTCTCTGTATCTGTAAGAGAGCACATTATTTGGATTACTGAACAATGCAAATTTTTTATGATCTTGTTCCTAATTTACCATATAATTGTTAAGCCTGGCCTCATCCAACTCAGCCTAATTTCCAAGCTCTCAATCTCCTACTGTTTCCAATCAGTGGGGCCAAAATTCACAGCTATCTGAGGGCTCTCCAGGGCACTGATGTATTTCCAGATTCAAGATTTATAAGTGGGGTTTTTTTCCCCATAAGGAGACACGCTGAGAATGCCTCATAACTTTTTTCATTTTTGTGTCAGTGTTAATATAGGGGGAAGAGTTGCTCTTGGAAAGCTGGGCAGCTGTGACTGCCTGTGTGCCATGGACTGCAGCACATCCTAGTTCATGGGCATATCCCAGGAAATTGGCATTAATGTGGGAACCAAAGCAGTTCTGTTCTAGGATTTTCTGTCATCCAGTTGGTTTACTAACATTTGAGAACACTCAATACTGGGAATAAATTAATCAAGAGGTAAAAGAAATTATGCAAAACATTAACATTGTAACATTGTTGTTACATTGTCTTGTTTCCTTAGAAGGGTGTCCAGAGACTTAACCAAAAGTTGGGAAGGCTCCAAATGATGGGGGGAGGGAACAGAATGGGAAGTGAGCAATACAACTCGGGAAGAAATTCCCAAACTCCTTTCTGTGCCACCTTTCTGTTCCCTCCATCATTTCTTCTTGTGTTCCTCATTCTCATCTCTAATAAGTTGTTTGGTTCCTTAATGAGTCTGTTTAAACACTGATCTTTGGCATGCTCATTACTATTCACTGAGTCAATAGGTAACATTCACAAGCCAATAATCAAACATTTTGCTAATGAAATGAACACAGAGAACAGGCAGCTCAGTAACTCAGACTGCTGAGAAAAATGAGCTGAATCAAAAGTTGGCTCAGAGTTTCCTTAGTAACGGGTGCATTCTGTTACCATTTTATTATTCCGTTGAAGAGCAGCCTTTGTGAGGCCACAGAGGTCTCAGCGGGTTGCAGAGAGGCTGTTGGCATGGTGGGGTAGAAGCACGGAGATGCAAGGACAGCACTTGCTTTCTGAACCTCTGCTTTGCCAAAGAATAATGAATTTTAGCACATCATTAGACATGAAATTGGTTTTCCCCCAGTTCACTTCATACATTCTTGGAGGATTAAAACCCAGAATATTGCTAATGAAATCCCAATCTACTTTGTTTTTTTTAATTTAGAAATTTGGTATAACTATTTATTCTGGAAAAAGAAAGTCAGTCAGCCTTTTTAGGAGACCACAATGCTGCCACTATTCTTCTTCCCTCAGCTTGTCAGCAGTCCTTCCTTCCTTCCTTCCTTCCTTCCTTCCTTCCTTCCTTCCTTCCTTCCTTCCTTCCTTC
>VZRV01002476.1:698862-709471 GCA_013398115.1 Falcunculus frontatus | reverse complement strand
TCCTTCCCTTCCTTCCCTTCCTTCCCTTCCTTCCTTCCCTCCCTCCCTCCCTCCCTCCCTCTTGCTGTTTCAGTGTTTGTAACCACGCAGAAGGTTTGTTGTGTCATTATGTCAGTACCATGCATGGATGGTTTAGGGGTTGTTTGGCATTATTTGATGGGCATCATATTTCAGTTGTTTATAAACCAGGGTCAGACCTGCAGTTATCCCAGTTCTCATGTTTATACTTCTCTAGAAGTGTCAAACACAGAGCCATAACTCAGCAGGGTAGAGAGGGACAGGAAAGGAAGGATGATATAGCAATTCAGGTCTTTCCAAGAACAAAGAAATTCATATGGATGTGTGTAGGAAATAATCAGATACCTAAAGTATGGTCATATTGCACAGGTGCTGTAAGGTGAAGTATGCAACTTCAGAACATTCTTATTTTAATTCCAAAGCCCAGATCTTCTGTAGTTATTCTCTTGTAATCACTCCCATGTTACATAATGGTTTTGGTGTGAGTATCTGCTCATTACAAGCAGAGATAAAAGACTAGCTGTAGAGGCTACATCTGGTATGAAATACTGAATTACATTTCTCACATTAGAAGTGTCCTTAACAGTTGGGCTAATTAAAGATAAAATCATGTCCTTATGATAAATATTTATAATTGAAAATCTGGCACTTGTAAATATGTATTAATACTGTGCAAAGTTGAACCATACTTGTAAGCTGCATATCTAAGAAATCCTGCTAGACCTTTTTTTTTTTAATGTATTATAACAACTATTGTCCTTGAAAATGTGATTTCGGTCACAGAGAAAACCAGATCAGTTGAGAACAGAGTTTAGCATTTCAGCAGAGATACCTTTCTGAAGGTACATTGGTATAACTTCTTCAAGTTTAGCCTAAATTGTCAAAGCTCTGTCCCTTCTATGTGCAGAAGTACAGAAAAAACCTGTGTGCAAGAACTGTGAAAGAGCTGACCTGACGTTCTCATCTGTAAGATCTGCTGGAGTCACTCGACTCTGCTGCATGAAATGCATATTCAGCTTTTAAGGATTTTACAGTGCTGATATAAATAGGTTTCCTCATAGCATTGTGGGGAAAATAAAGAAGTAGTAATGGTCCAGCCAAAAAATCTGGTCTGCAAGTCATGTGTCTTTGATAAACATAAGCAGCAAATTAGTTTTCAAATTAAGCAGTTTATGTAATAGAAGACCTACTTTTTCTTACATATCTCATTCCAGGAAAATTTTCTTAGGATGTTAAATATTTTTTTTTTATGACCTGAAAACTATGGGTATTTTTGGTGAGCTATAAACAATCCTTTAAAGACTTTTTGTCCTGAGAACCATCACTGACACACTGAGCATTGCTTACATTACTTAATACAGTATGGTAATAAACGTTTCTTAGTGGCACAAATGAACTAAAGCATTAAGCAAATGTGTGAACTTGTTTAAGAGCTCTGTTGAATTAAACCTAAATTAATAGCTGGTTTTTCATCAACAGAGTTGAAAAAAGACCTTGTTTCAGAGTTGGATGAAGAATATAGGTGGTTTATGTAGCTGAGAGATTTTGCATCTTAGAGAAAATAACTAGACCAGAAATAGAAAGATGCAGAAGGAAATTCCCTTCAGTCTTCAGCTTCTTTTAATTAAAAAGTTTTAAATTCATCCAAGTGTCTTCAAAGCATTTTTTAAGATGTGGTTAGAAGTACTTAATATGTACACGGGGCAAAAATAACAAACTAACTTCATTAAATGGTGTATTTTTTCATTATATTTGTGACTGGAGGTGCTGTAACTTCTAACACCTTTACTCATTAAAAGAGTGTGATATCTACATTCTCCTCTTAGAAATGTTGTGACAGGAGAGCAGTGTTAAAGGAAGAAGAAGCTTTCAGAACATCCACAGCTGAGATATATTTGAGCACAAAATTAAAGCATGGAGTGTTGAAAGCTGTTGTTTCTAAAATTTACCAGACAACATATGCTATGTTTCATTATTTTCTTTGCTGTGTAATCAGAGTTGACAGGGGAGTAATATTTTCATCTTCCTGCCATTGAGACCTTGATTTTGGCAAAGCCCATACATTGAGTGAGTAATCTCAGCACTTATTTGTCAGTATTTAAGATAATTTAAATACTCTCAACTTCAGGGATTTAGATAAACCTCTTTCAAGGTTGCATTTATTTACTTATGGCACAGGTAGAGTGACCACATTTGATATATTCTATGTAAGAACAGTTCCCCAGATATGGTAATGTAAATCTTGCATGGAGAAACACATATACATAGATTTTTAAATTTTTTTTTTCAGAAATGCAGCAGCAATTACAAAATACATATAGTCTGTAAGGACATTAAGTAATATTTCTTCTTGGATAAATTTTTGAAATCAGTTTTATCCACTGGGCTAAAGCTTCTTCTTGATCCTTAGAGCACACAGCAATCCAGGACTTTTTGGGGTTTGTGTCAGCTCTCTGAGAAAGCATCACTTTCAAATGGAAAAAAGTAACAAAACCAGGAAGTAAATTCCACTGAAAGGTCACAAGAGACATTCACAAAAATGAACCTCAAAGACAGAGTGATCTTCTAGAGACAGCACCTCTAAAGGCTTATTTAGACCAGTGCTCTACTTAGGTGATCTGGAATCACCCTCTGGCGGTGCCTGTTGTTTCTCCTCTGATTATACAGGAGACACTAAAATCCTTTTCTATATAGCTCTATTTAGTATTGTTCTATAGAAAGAAATTTTGACATAAATATACTGTGCAAAATAATATCTTGCCTCCCACTTACACAGACCCACTGACCACCAGCTGCATCAAACTCCTGATTCTTCAGTGTACAAAGCAAATTTAAGGCAGAGGTTTCCTGCACATTTGCAGGATAATGTTTGGAAACAGGAGTACATGGGATATTTTTATTGAGATGCTTATAGAGCTCTGCAATGTAAATTCTAATTACTCAGTTCTATTTTATTCATACAGCTCTTCTGAGGAAGGATAGCAGAGAGCATCAAAAGGGTTACACAAAATAATTCTGTATGTTACCGAGGGCTGACCAAAGAGCTCGTGAAAAGGAGGGTGTTGATCCCCAATACTTACCAGTGGGACTGTTTCCTTCTGCTGGAGCTCTGTTGGTGGGAAATTATTGGGGGTTTTTTGGGTAACAGGGTCTGAGAACTGCCTGAGCATTGAGCAGTTCTGTTAACAGTGCTGTGACTGATGCTTTCACATCTTTGTTTGCTGCTGTAACACCTGCTTGGAGATGGGGCAATGCAAGTGCTCTGAAATTGCAATGAGATAAAATCAATTCCATTCCACTGAAGAGATTTTGTTTTCAAAGACTTCTAAATATTATCAGTCGTTGTGTAGCACTGGAGTCTTGAAAAGATGAGGTACCACGTGCCCAGGGGGAGAAAAAAAGTGCGGCAAGAAATGCCTATGGTTAATGTGGCTCTTGTAGGGACGCTGAAAGAACATCATTTTGGAGTGCAGAATTGTTGTGAGAACAGGTACTGCTCTTGAACCAACCACACTGTTCAGCACTTCAGACAGCAGCTGTACTCTGCGAGTGAAAGGAAGAAAGAAAAGCCAGTTTGTGCCTGACACTCCAGGGAAAACGTTCAAGATCAATTTATCCATATGACTTAAATGGTTGTATTTGCCAGAAACACTGCCTTTTACAAAATACCTATGTACTCTCACCTGTGTGGGCATATACACACACTCATCATGGTAGCATCTCCCTGTGCCTGGATATTTGGTTCTCCTGTCTTTGAAAACTTCAGGGGGTACAAGAGAGTTGATAACATTCAGATCCTCCAATACAATTTCATGTCTTTACAGAACTGATTCTCCACCTGTTTGCTTCCACTTTGGCTCTACTGCTGCTCCTCTCTAGCTCTAGCTCTCTTAGCTTTTGGGGACAAATGTATCTAGGGTCAGCTTTTTCCAGTCTGTCCTCTTTCTTCAGTCCTTGACTGAGCAGGATGTTTGTCTGGTGAATCAGGGAGTTTTGGATAAACATAATTATATTAAAATCTAATTTTATCATTAAACTTGAGCAGCTAACAGAAAAGCAGAGTAATGGGACCAGAAGGAGGGTCCCAATAGCCCAGTCTCCTGCTGCTCCCCAAACCCTTGTGAAGGGCACAGGATAGAAAAGTGCATAATGTTATTTCTTTCCAGGCCTCTTCCCACCTCCAACAAATTTTCTTTCAAGGACTTACTGTGTCATACTAATGTTGTCAACATAATGCAGTTTAGTGATTCCTCTCTAGATTTGTTCAGTTGATTTGTGAAAACTGCCAGCTTTCACAATGGTCTGCAGGAGGGAATTTCATGTTTCACAGCTCTGAAGAAATGCCTTCTTTAGTTTACTTTGAAGTTCACCTGCAGTCTGGGTGGAGAGCCATCAGTCTGTACATGAAATGCAGTGAACATTGATTCATGTCTGCAGTTACTGTAAAAACCAGTTTATTAATCAGCACTTAAAAGGTGACAATCTGAACCATGTGATAAATTTTGTTCTCCAGTCAGAACAACTTTTTTTTTCCCCAAAATTCTCTACAGAGAGCATGGGAAGAGAGACAAGGTCTGTACTGTACCCATTACATATTTATTATGTCATTCATATTGCACTGATTTAGCCTTCTCCTTCTTTTACAGTCTCATTTGCTTTTGCTGAGAAAAGCATTTATTTAATTGAAGGCTCAGTCTAAATAAAGCATGCCACTGATTGCCTATGCTGATTATTCCAGGCATTCTCCTCCTAATTTGGAAAATCTGCTTGCTTTTCTTTTTATATTGGTAATTTTTTTCCTATATTTTTACTCTGTTCATAGTGCTGGGTTGAGCAGTTTGTTTTCCAGCTAAGGCAAGGCCAGTCACATTTTGGACACAGCAAACCTGCCTCAAAAATGGGGTTTGTACATTTGGAACTAGAGTTGGAAAACAGCTTCTTCTGAATTCAAGGGGTTTTGGAATCAAGCCATAGAAGTGAGTGTAATTACAGACGCTGGAATCAGACACCCCTGGAATTTAAACCAGTTCAAGTCTGAATTACAACCTGATATTATCTGATTGTGTGAGAAAAATTGTTTTCCAGGTGCATGTTTCTTTGGGTTTTTTTTCTATTTCAAGGTAAACATGGGTGCATTATTTTCTATCCCATCTGTGTCATTGCAACTCAATTTCCCTAGAGCCTGGGGCTCAGTCTGTATTTCTTGAATTAACTAGAAAACAGTACATTTTTCAAGCAGTTAAGAAGTGTTACCTATTTCACAAAATCTTACTGTGCATGATTACAGGATATACCTGTTTGTTTAATAAAGCAAAAAGATGATTTGTCTAGCATTTCATGTTTAAATGGAGACATTAACATGATTTAACTACTCCTTAAATAGAAAGGCTGGTCAAAACACTGAGTAGAAAAGATGTGGTTGTTTGTTGGGCCACACAGTGAAGGCAGGCCAGAGTCCCCTTTCTTTCCTGCCCAGATGGAGTTGAGAACATGCCCAGTCTTCCACGTCCTTATATTTTTCTACACTACAGAAGACAGCAGTAGAGTCCCAAGTAAGGGAGAAGAGTCTGGGAATTAGGGGCTGCCCCTGCACAATAAGGTGAGACAGGGATGTTATTGCTCCCGGGGCAATCATCCCTGAGACACAGCTAAATGCCTTTGTTCTCTTACAATGCAATTGCATCAAAATCATGCTGACCCTTTCCCCTGGTGCCACAGAAGGGTTTTTCTGAGTGATAAATGATAATTTGTAGAAGGAATATGCTGCACTTTTAAAATTCTGTAAAATTCCTCACCTTCTCCTGCTGACAGACAAACTGCCTCCTGCACGATACTCAGTTGTAGTTTCTTTTTGTGTAATGAAGTATTTTCTCACCTGATTCTTGTCAGAAATAAAGTCAGCAGTGTGCTAACAACACTGGGATAGCTAAAGTTTTCTTCTCATTTTCTTCACTATCTCCAGGGTTGAAAAAGGTGGTGAGTATTTAATTTAGGACTTGGTTTCTTTCAGAATATTTCTCTGCTTTGGGTTGCTTGGGAGCTCAGAAGTTCTGTAAGATGGCCACAGTTACAGAGAATAATCTCTTTAAAATCAGAGCTGCTGCAGCCTGTGAGGATGTGATGATTGTACATAGGCAGCTGCTTCTGAGCTTGCTTGGATCCCCTGGAGCCTCCTGGTCCCTTTCTGGACCAGCCTTTTCTGTGCAGCATCCAGAGCAGGTCTCAGACACTTGTGTAGATACCTTTCTGTGTTAGGCCAGAGAGGCAGAGGAACAGTACCTGTTACACCCTTTCTGTAAGAAAAGCACCTTTAATACAATGTGCTGGTGTGGGTCACAAAGCTTGGAGAGAGAACCAGCAGAAAAAGAGAAGGTGGGAAATGCTGGTAAAAATTGTCCAACTTCCCAAAGCTGTCAAAGTCAGGAAGATGCAAATCAACTTGAACTTGCTGAAGCTCCACTACTTAATTTGTGAGCTGGATTTAGAAAGCAGATACTGGAAACAAGAGCAGGGAGGAAAGTCTTCAGAGGTGCTTTTGAATTACCTGTTGAAAAGTGTCTGCAATAGAAACCATGAGCCAAGTGTTCATACTGTGTTTTTGACTTTGAAAAAGGTATCCAAATTAAAATATGAACTTTGTTTGAAATTTTCTTAAAATTGAGTTGTGCTTTAAAGATTGTGCTTATGAAACAGCATCAGAGGCAGCATGCTGAACTGCATGAGCTGGTAATTCCCCTCCCCAGCACTCCCCTCTTGCCTTGCCACAGCCACTGTGTGGCCTTAGAGCCCCAAGGGCCATAATGCAGTGTGTGAATTAGCATCAAACCAAAGTGTTTATTAACTTCTTTCATGGTTGAGCTGATGAAAAGTCTAAGGCTTATGCAACATATGCAAGTATTATATCTCATCAGATGACTCTTGAACAATCCTTGTTTGGGTTGGTTGTTACATCATGAATTATTTTTGCTAAGTGGGCTGCTCTGGGCTCAAAGAACTTGTACCAAAATAGGTATTTCATTCTTTAGTAGAGATGCATTATTCTAAAGGGAAAAAGAGTTATGATCAGATCTTTGGAAAAGGAAAACCCTTTTGTCTTTCAGATTCAGCTTTTCCAGATCAGAACTAAAAAGGACATTTTGTGTCCTTTTTGATCAGAAAATGATGGTAAATTGCATGGCAGGAGAACAGCGTTTGTTTAATAAAATCAGAAGCAATTCCTGTATCTAAACTTTTTTTTTACAAAGACAGTGACTTTTTTTGCATATTGACTGATTCATAAAATTCATGTTTGGTAGCAAGCATGAAGCTCAGTGGGTTTAGGTGTTTTCATGATCCAAGTACAGTTTTAGCACAGACAGAATAAGACCTGGTACCCAGCACTGGGTGGAGCCTGCCCTGTTCTGATCAAAAATTAATTTGGCAGGTGAGACCTTTTTTCCTTAGCAAATCCTCTGCAATGTGTTGTGTTGTTATGCAGTCTGACATCAGATGATGATGATGATCACAGAGACAGGATGTGTGGATTGTTTTGCAGTTTTTTTAGTGTCTGCACAGTTTTTTACTTTACTCTGATTTTAATCCATTTTTTCTTTAATGAATAATCCATTAGGTATGAATAGTGTCTTGCAGTAATGGATCCAGCTTTTTTTTAGTAAATGGATACTGTGAAACCTTCAGTCACATTTAAATTCAAATAAGTGTGTATTTCATAAAAAATGAAACAGTGCTTGTGAAGGTGGTGTTCTTTGGACATTTATTTACACAGTAGTTTTTCAGTATTTCATACAGCTTTTATATCAATGCTTTTTCCAGCCGCTCTTCAAGAAACCAGAGATTAAAAACAAATCAGTTTTTTTCCTTCTGTTGTAATGGGAAGGGACTGTATGTTTTTGCATGTAGCTGGATGCATTTAACTGACCTGGGGATACATTAAAGTGGGCTATAAAAATGAAGTCTCCCAGGTCACTGTTCTTTCCTCACAGAGTTAAGAGGGAAAAAAAGGGGATGGGGGGTGTCTGTTGCTAGCAACTTGACATTATTACTTCAGAAAAACATCTGAAATCAATAAATTAAATTTGAGTGCATACATCTCTAAGATTCTTTTTATGTTGAAGATCAAAAGCAAGAGCAAAGTAAATTGCCTGCTTGTCATCTTAGTATTATTGCAGTGACTGGTTCAGCTTTCCTCCTTGTGCTAACCCACAAAGTGGGTGCAGTACAGCTGAGTGAACACCAATGTGCTCTTGCAGAAAAACACCATCAGTGAGCTTCCTGTCAATACACGGCAGTGACCTGGTTGTTTCCTTTTTCAAGATGTAACATACTGTAACCCAGCAATAACAAAAGTTTATCCTAGCACTAAATGGTATCTGAAAACTGAAGTCTTGGCAAATTTTTTTGCTGGTGTCTGTGTCTGTCTGGGATGGGTTTCTCAAAATCTTTCCTTGAATTATCAGACAGGTGGAATTTTTTATTCTTTAGCATAACTACAGTTCCATTATGAGTTTTGTATTCTCTGTCCTTCTAATTACACTTAGTCAGGATTTGGTTTACATATATGATGACACAAAGTCTTGGCTTCTTTTCCTCTTTTAAACCTAAACGTTAAATTCTCTGGATGGTGGGAAGATGCTACTTTAGGACACAGATGCTTCCAGTAAAAAGAGAGAACTTAATTCCTTTCCAGAGTACTTATTTCTGTTACTAAAAGTGTGTTACATGGGTTTGCACCTCACTATGGGTTTATGATTCTTATTTGTTCTTAATTTTTTCATAGACTAAATCTGCTTACCTGCAGAATAGTGAATATACTGAAAAGGCCTTGTCACCTTGTTACAGTAGCAGCGTCACTGACTTTTATATTCCACCGTTGCCTTTTGAGGGACTCTAACTGGGCTTCTCCCAAGATGTGAAAACACTTCACCACTTGTGCTGGGTTTGCACAGCTGAGTCACAGCAAGCTCCCAAAGTTGCCCTGCTGCCTTACTCACAAGTGCACCTCGTGCAGCAGCCAGAGGAGCGGTTCCAGCAGCAGGATCATCAGCCCTGATGCACTGAAACAGGGGAACAGACAAGCTGGAGGTGACAAAGCCCATGTACCACTGCTCAGTGACAAGGTGGCTTCATTCTCTGTTTTCTACCTTGACTCATTTGCTGTTTGAGAAGGGCTTGGGTCTGAAATATGAAAGCCCATGTAGCTCTTACCAGACACACAGCAGAATAATTTATGTTTTGCTTTTGAAGCTGCTTAATTTTTAACTATACTTTGAGCCAAGTTTATATATTTTATATCAGTCTTCAGATCACTCACTCCCACAAGAGCAAAGGATTGATGTTAGCCAGCTGTCTAAAGATGGGTTCACCTACTTCCCTTTTCATTTTATCTCTGTGAAAGAGGTCTAAGTCTACTGCAGGTGAAAATGTGGAAGGTTTTTTCTGGCTAGAGAAATAAGGGTTTCCATGTGAAGTTATAGCATGTTTCTCATTGCAGCTCTCTGGCTTTAAATTGCCTCTGCTATCTTCCAAAAATTCTGCTGTCTGAAGGCAAAATCAGTTGTTGCTAGCTTTTTCTTTTTTAAACGTCATTTAAGGTTGTAGTGCCAACAAAACTTCCATTATTTTTAGCTGTCTGGTGCAGTAATTTTTCTGTTTCACAACAGTATAAAGTAGCATTAGATGGCAGCTTCAGGAAGCTGTAAGAGTCTGGACCAAAGGTCCAAGGATGTAGGACTAAGCATGCCAAAACATAATCCCAAATCTTGCTTGTAAAATCAGCTGTTTATACTGACTCCACGTTTTCATTCAAAATAAAACATGCACTACCTTAAATTAGTAAGAAAACTGATGAATGTATTTTTAGCAAACTCTGAATGCTGTTCACTGTGGTGCTCAGCTGTACCTATGGGCAGAGCATGGGAAGGCTAAATGGCAAAGGAGGCTGGAATAAGCTGGGAGTGAAAAGCTTTGTGTAGGGCAGAACGTTTTCTCTTGGGGAGGAAGCTGCATTCTCAACTCTCTTGTGAGGAGGTTTGCAAACTTTGACAGGAAAGAGAAGTACTAAGCAACAAAATTACTTTTTTTTTTTACCTGGACTCAAGATTTCATCATTTTGTAGAAATAAAAACATTTTATTAAAATTTATAAAATATGGAGAGGGGAAAATAATCTATTTGGCAGCATGAATTTGACTTGCAAAGACAATCAAAAAGGCCATTCAGAGTAACAAAGACACCTTCTACCCATTTGATTGTTTATGTTTGCAAGACAGCAGAAACAAAAAGTAGAAATTACTGGTTTGGAGGTGAGGATGACACAATTCATTTGATTTCAAATTGTATCAAAATTTCTGTAAAAATTCCATATTTTTTACTCCAATGAAGTCCAAAATATAAGTAATCTATTTTTTTTTAAAGAAAAGGAAACACAACAGCCTTAATTCGGTAAAAATAGAGGGGGAATCAGAGTCAATCTGCCTTGTTTGTCCCCCATACCAGATAAATGTTAATTCACATCATTCCAAGCCTGACTCTTGCAGGTGTGAACCTTTCCTTTCCTGGCTGCTCCTCTTTCTTTCCCTCTTTTTAAAACTCAC
>VZRV01002476.1:558367-698760 GCA_013398115.1 Falcunculus frontatus | reverse complement strand
ATACCAAATATCTATAGTGCTGTTAAGTAATACTTTATTGTTTTATGAAGTTTATTGAATGTTTTATGGAATTATTTATTGAATATTTTATGATTTAACTCTCTAGTGGAGAGAGGGCTCTGCCAGCAAAAGGGCGAATATTAGCTGCCACTTTCCATTTTTAGCCACCGACCGTTGGTCCTGCAACTTGCATCCATGGTAACCATGAATTTCAATTAGGTACTTTCCACCACACCAAACAGCCCCTAGACGACAGCAGCCCATTGGCTATCCAAAATGACCTCACGATGAGAGTCTCCAATCAAACGGTTCCATGGAGGCGGAGTTGTGGGCGGCAACGGGCGGAGCTTACACATTATAAAAGCTGCTGCACAGGGCAGGAGCTTGCTTTTTGCCACTGGACTAGCCACGGCGGAGCCCGTTGCTGGTGCTGGCCTCTATCTCCATTGGAGACTTATTAAATTAATTGACTGTGGACTAGCTGCAGTCATCCCAGCAACGCAGGAGTCCTACTCTGGGGACCTAAGGCCGAATTTCGGCCAAAAGAGTCTTCCAATCCCTGCGTTCCCGGTTTTCTTTTTCTACTTTTTTTACCTCGGTATTCCTCCATTTACGCAAATCCCGGATTTTGCTTTTACTTACTATTAAACCTTAATTAACTGATTTTAATTAATTTCCTCATTAATAAAAATTTCATTTCTATATAAAAACAGAAGCTGTTCTCTGTTTTTGACATGCTTTATTAGATTTCTTTGTTGTACCTGGCTCTGTTCCATCTGTGATAGCCTCAGTGTCTTGTGAAATGATTACAACTCATCTCCTCATGTATGTTTTTTATTTGTTTGTCTTGCCCTTTATATTTTTTTAAGGTCACTGGCCTTGGGTGTACAATTCAAGCTCTCCTTAGTAAATTTTCTTCATGCTAATTGACAAATACTCTCTTTGCCTTTCAACCTGTGTTTCAGTACCATCATTCTCTAGGCAGGTATCTAATTTTAATCAGCTGCCTCTGGACTGTCCCTTCTTTTTAGGCAAAGGAGTGGGGAGACAGCAAACACACCTTGCAGAGGGCATAAAGAGTCCAATAACTCTAAACACAGCTGGTGAAGGACAATAAAGTTTGATTAATTATTACTATTAGAATTATTTACTACTGTTTACTAATTATTTGTTTAAAATGCAAGTTTGGGTAAATGGTTTAGTTTTAATTTGATGCTCAAAGAGCCATTAAAGAATGAAGGTAAATGTGATACCTGTAAGGTGCTAACTAAATACATACTCTCTTTTTTTTTTTTTTTTTTTTTAACAGGCATTAGAGCTGTATTTTCTGGACATTACCATAGGAATGCTGGAGGGTCCTACAAAGGCCTGGAAATGGTGGTGTCATCAGCTATAGGATGTCAGCTGGGACAGGATACACACGGGCTTCGAGTGGTGGTTGTGACAGAGGAAAAGGTGGTGCACAGATATTACAGCTTGACTGAACTGGGCAGCCACGGCATAGAGAAGGAGCTGCTGGATATGCTTGCTAAGCAAAAGTAGGCTGTGTCAAAAGATGTTTTTCCATATTAGATAAATATAAACATTTTCATAAAGTTTCCCCAAGCAGAACTACAGATTTCTGACTGCAATGTCCCAGAACAGCTCTCAGTTTGTTACCGTCCTAAATAACAAGGAAGTTGTTGACATGTTTTTCTTTTTGAAAATGAGACCTATGAGGAATATGGGAGAAGAGCAGAGCTAATATGGTAATGTGTCATTGAAAAGTACAGTTCTGAGAATTTTCACTGTGCTCCTAGATAATACTTTCTTATTACAGAGAAACTGGTGTCTGCATAACCCTTTAACTTGAGAAGGTATTTCAAAATCAATAAATTTAGTAATTTCTGTTACCTTCTGGACAATATGAATGGGGCGCATTTTTAGAAACAAATCTCAATACATTTGAAATCAGCAGACTCCTGCTGACTTCTAGCAACTTTTGGATCATATCCTTGGTGTCGTATTTTATCCCATTTCCTACACTTTATTTTCTTAGCTCTTCAGAGCCAGGAGCAGTAAGAGAGCAGACACATTGTGGTTTGCAGTCACAGCTTGGGTTTCTGTTCTATCTGTTATAAAGTTTTATATGATGTTATATAGTTTTATAGTTTCCATTATATAGTTTTATATAATGAAAAGTCTGTAAATGAGGCTGATATAAATGTCACTGACATACTAAAGGTGAAACAACTATTTTTGTCTTGAAATTTCACTACCATTCAGTTAGTGTATATCCTGGCTCTAGCTATGGAAGTTGGAATAATTGCATGGGCAGAATATTCTGTGCAGAGTTCTGTAATCAGAAGTCACTTTGTTGATTCCTAGACAAGGGGAGAACTTTGATTTCCAGATGCAATGTAGAGTGCCTTACTGTAATACTACAGAATATTGAAAACCCTAAAAAGTATGTTTTCTTCACTGCAATAAGTCTTTAAAAACAAATTCATAAAATAGTTTGTGTGCTGCAATTCACCTCTTTTTTTAGCAGGTGTATCTAATTTGTTGAAAATAAAGTCTTCATGTAATTAACTCATACCTGTTGGATTTTTAAGTACTTAGTTGAACACATTACAATCCATGCCATGGGTTATCTGGAATTGGAGCTGATGCAGCTTTGGCACCTGAAGAGGGAGGAACACAGTGAGCATCATTAATGCATTCTGTCATGTTTTATGTATGTACTCACATACAATAGTGTTCTCTAGAGGGTATTACAGGTATTTAAATATGGTGAGAGGTATGAATGCTGTGCTGAAGAGTCAGTTTAATTACATTTTAGTCACAACAGTTTATCAAGGAGGCTCCTTCAAGCCTGATTTGTGGAACTGCTGAGACTGTAAAATCACCTCTGCAGCACTGCCTTGCAGCAGTGAGGTGGCTGTAGCTGCAGCTGGACAGGGCCACCTGGGGACTGCAGCCCCATGGCAGCAGCTTGAGCAGAGGTAATGCTGGATTCAGAGAGAAAGGAAATTATTTTCCTTTTATTCTCCATCTGGCTTTGCTTAGTTGAATGTTTTCACAGTCTCACTTTCATTAGAATGTGGAAAATGAGAGAACATTTTCACAGTCTCATACATACCAGTCATATAATACAATCGTGGGAAGGATATTTAACCATAGTGTTAATGGTTAATGGCTGGACATTACTGTATGTAGTAAAAAGTTACAAAAAAATGCTGGGAATGTGGGTTTTTACCCACACAAATTTTACCCACAAAAACACAAATTGTGTTTCCTCACTTTTTTTAGTGTAATTAGCTAATTTAGAATTAATACTGATGCCTTAACTAATTTGAAATGGCAGAGGTCCTTGCTGTCACTGTGCCTCATCTTGTTTATGTCAAGAAAAATAAAATATGTTAAATTATGAAACAATTCACCCATGGAGACCCTAATTATAATTTAAAACAACATCTTTTGATGTTGAGGACAATATTTTGGTACCTCCAGCAGGGTTGGTAATTGTAACTCTCTGTCAGTGTCCGCATCTGTGACTGCCTTTAAAGCAAGATGTCACTAACAGTTCAAAGTGCTGATGAAACAAGAGAGCAAGGAAGTCCTCATGTTGCTGTGAGCTTGAGAGGCTGGGCAGAGATTAAGAAACATCAAGTGACCACAGTTCACTTGGTTTCTCTTAGGCTGCTAAAAGGATGAGATAAACCTTGATGGCTCTTACTAAATGTGGAACACATTAGAACACCAGAGCAACCTGTGAAGGTAACCAAATACTACATAATTAAGTACAGTCTGAGGTGGAGACCTATGAACATGAGGCAAATGACTGAAAACTAAGTCTTTGAGAGAAATCCTGGTTTGCCAGCTTCACTGTAAGCAACAAATTTAGGAACACACTATTTCTGAACCTTTCCAAAAAGTCATTGGGACATGAGTACACTCTGTTTGCCTACTGCTTGCCTTTAGTGCATTTGGGTCCAGCACCTCATCTTGCAAGTTTTAATAGAGGTAATATTTTTATAGGGCTACAGTATTCAGCTCCTGGAGATTACAGACAAAACGAAACACTTGGTGTCTTGTTAAAACTTAATCACATTTTACACTGGCAGAAATGAAGTCTCCCCTGCCACCCCTATTTGCAGACAGCCTGTGCCATGGTCACTGCTCAATGATTCCCTACTTAGCTCAGCAACTTGGTTCCTAGTGTCTGGTTTTTCCAGACATTATCCTCAGATAGCTGGGTTTATTCTGCTATGATACAAATAATTGAAGATACATCTAACATAAGCAAATCAAACAGCAGCAGTAAAACCCAAGCATTCCACTGCCTAGAAGGGCTCAGCTCCCCCTGTGTGTCATGGCACAAGTGTGTGTGTCACTGCAGGCTCGCACTCATCCTGTCACTGTGCTTAATGCTGGGAAAAGGCTGCTTCTCTTCATGCCCTTCCTGAGCCTTTCAGTGCAGACTCCAGCTGAACACAGCGATATCCTTTAAAGCAAGGGCAGCCTTCACACAGCCAGTAGTTCCCAGTGTGCCTGCCAAGCAAACCCTGACATTACCTGACACCTCAGGATACCCAGTCACCAGGGAGAAAAGCTGATTGGCATCAGAGAATTGTCAAGAGGGAATTTCCACTTCACTAATATTCTGCAGTTACCAGCAATGTCCCTCTTCCTGCTCTCTGCTGACATCACATCCCTGGCACGTATGGAAGTGCAAAGCCAGGTGGTTTAGGCTGCAGGCACTGTGCTCTTGGGCTTCATTGGAAAATGCTCCATAAATGAATTGCAGAAACAAAACATACAATAGAGAAAAAGCATTAGACCAGAATATTAAATCAGCTTCCAGTCTAAATGAAATACAATTGTGCAGCAGCAGATACAGAAGCGGGGGGGGGGTCCCCAGAAAACCCCCAACTCACAGAACTAAGGCAACACAGACAAATCAAAAGCATTTCAAGCAATACAGAAAACATACCCAGCACTTCTCTTCAGAAAAAAACCCCCTAAAAAATTCCAAAAGCAAAACCACAACCCACAACTCAGAGAGCCATTACTTTCTTTTAATTGACATTTTCATTTGTTTCTCTAGAAGTAATTTCCTCCATTAGCACTTTGTCAAATGCAGATAGTTTAGTACATTTCTACTAATAAACACCTTTTTTTTTACCTCTAGGAGACCCATTAAGGCCTTATCCTATTTAAATTTATAATGGTGTTATGTCACTTTTGGGCAGCCAGAAATTGAAACATCCATCTTCTAAATATACCCTTATCTTTCTCAAACATTGCTTAGAAAGGTATAGCATTGTTAGAAACTACCATTTGGCCTTTTAAATTAACTGGTAATGGCATTATCTATATTCAAATCTTTCTCACCTTTTTCCATATAAAAAAGACACAGCAATACAGAAGGGTAGCTCATACAGCTCTAACAAACCAAGATCAACAGCCCTACACAGGCCAGCCTGCCTGTCCAGGGATTTCCTGAATAATGGGTCAGCAGCACTCCAGGTAGGACACCAGTGATTATATTTGGATAGATGTGAGACAAAGATAAAATTACCACAGCACAATGTGTGGTTCTTGCAGTACCCTGCAAGCACTGAAGCCAGGAGGCTGCTAACAGAACATAGCACAAAGACAATGAATCTTCTGCCACTTTTTTACAAAGCCTGAGCTGAACTTAGTCTTACCCTTTTATTAATTCTAAATCTTGCTCTGTCTCAGCCAATGAGGAGAAGGTGAGGCCACCTTACTTTGCTTCAGCTGTATAAAAGCTGCTTTCCTACTGTGCCCAACCAGAGACTGCAGGTGGAGACAGGTAACTCCAGCAGGGGATTCATCCTGTCCTGCAGCTGATGCAGAAGCCAGAGGGACTCTGATAATCCATGGGATTCCCTTACCAAGATTCCTAAGGTAATTCAGTGCAGTTAGCTTGGAGCGGAAGGCAAGGGCTCAGGGCCTGAGCTGTCACCCCATGAAATCAGAACATGAAGACACGAGTGGGAAATGAAGCAGAAGTGGGAAACAACCCATCAGGTGCTACTGGCTCCCCTCCTTGGCTGAAGCTGGCACCATCCTCTCCTGACACTCTCTAGGAGTAGGGGACAATCCTGCAGACTATTTACTCCTCTGCCTATGCTGGGTACTCACAGCAACTCAACATCAATACATTTTCACTGTTACCAAAAACATAAATACCAGCTGTGTATAATATTGTTAATATTATGCACTTATGTGTAATACAGAGGAAGGTTCCCCAGCTGCCCTGGTGGTCGCTGTATTCACACCAGGCAGAGGATCCTTCAGAGATACCGTGGTACCTTTTTCAGTGTGCATATATCCCAGGAAAAGGGCCTGGCTGATTCACAGCATTCCTGCTCTGGCTCACAAGGTAACAGCTATGACCTTCTACAAAGCTCTTCCCAACCTATTTAATCATTGGAGCAATTGGAGATATAACTGGAGAGAAGTGATGTAGCACATGAGCTTTGTAGAACAGTATTGTCACCTCCACCCCATGCCCAGTGCTTCGTTTTGGGGATATTTAGAATGTTATTTGGCATATTTAGGAATATGATGACTGTAAAATGCTGTAATATTAATAATTCAAATTTCATTTTAGCACCATACAGAAGGTGAAGTGTTTATTACCAAAAATAAACTCCAGCAATAACTGGGATTGCTGTACTCATTCAGCACATTTCAGTATATTTTGTTGAGACTGCAGATTTCTACATTGTTCTTTAAGGTGTTCTACAATACAATACCATCAAAAACAGGACTAAAGAAGAGGATCTATCATTCATGAAAAACACTGGGTTTTATCAGTACACTGCCTCAATGCAGTAATGATTACAGTTTCAATCACTTTTCCAAGAAAGCAAGGTAAAAGAGAGAAATACCAGAGCATTCTGTCTGTTCACTGTGACCCAATTTGAGAGCTGAGACAGACCAATTATTGTTCAGAGAACAGCATTCCTTTTTACTGTGCAGCAACTTAACCAAGACATATAAATTCATGCATATTTAAAATTCATTTGATTTAAAAACATAGATGCTGCCAATCTTCCCAATCAAAGGACTTTTCGTATTCCCTTTATTTGGTACACAGCCATGACAGGATAACTGTAAAGAAATACTTTGTAAAGTTTATTTCTGAGCCTTGTTTTCCGTAGAATTTTGTTTGCTATGGCTACAAGAGAAGGTAGTATTTTATATGTGGGTCATTCAAAATTAATTCTACATTTTACAGCCTGCACTTTTTATATAAATTAGTTTTTTAGTAAAATCAGAGTTTAAGAAAAACCAGTTTGGCAAAAATAGAGAAGCATGGATACATATCAAGGGGTGAGTCTAAACAATCCAAAGAGCAATGGAAGTATGTTAAAATTCACCTTGCAATGAGCTTTTTACTGAAAGGACTTGTACAAATTTATTTGTTTCACTGTTTTTCTTATCTGTGTACTAGGCCATGTAGAAGTTTCCTATTTTTCTTCTCGAAAAGCAGCTCATAGATTATTTCTAAGCCCTCTATTATCAATGCAGATATCTAATGCCTCTCCCTATCCTAAGAAACAATGCAATCCTCATTTATTTCTCATTAAAGATGCATTGTAACACTAATCAGCTAAAGGTATTTTACTTGAAGCTTCTGAAGTTTATTTTTAAGTCTTCAACATGTTAATTGCTTTGCTTTGCCCTTGGGTTCCCAGAAATTAAATACAAACACAAAACTTCCTGTGGAAGTAAAACCCATGAAATTTCTGTACTCTTACACAGCACTACAGCAGGGAAAATTTAAGCATGTACATTTATTGCTTACTATTTCCACTTGCTTCCCTCCTCCTCACTCCCCCCCTTCTTTCTTTAAAGCAGCAAAGTAAATAATTGGTCACCTTGTTGACTTCAACGATTATTTGCAACTGCTGAACTTCAGGACATTTCCTAATTCCTTCAGAGTGTGCTTCTACTTCTGCCTCTCCTCCTGTATTGCACACCCGAGGAAGAAAATCCAGTTGCACAGACCCTAAGGTCCAGAGAGGTGCCTGCCCTGGTTAGGGCAGTCTGGCTAATCAAGGTCTCTGAGCCTTGAACAGAAATCTGCAGTAATGTATAATTGTCGTCCAGTTCAGTGCAGAGAAGGGCATGAAGTTACTCAAGGTTCTTTTTATTTCCTTACACATATTCATTAGTAAAAGTCTTAATGTTGTTTTATGATTTGCAAATGTAGGAAGGGTTTTTGTTACAGAATTCAATTATGCGACCTCTCCACTGATGTATCTGAAGGCAAACTATCCCCGAATGAACTTGCTGCTGTTCCCAAGTTTCAGGTAAAGAATGTTGGCACTGCAGACTCTGGGATCTGTCACCCAGGAGCATTATTTCAGTGCTTCCCACAATGGTAGAAGGCAAAAGCCACTTAACTTTGGGACAGTGAGAAATCTCTCAGTTACAGGAAGACCTGCTGATTAGCATTCCCAGTTTTAATTAAATCTAGTGTAGCTCCTGCCCTTGGGGGCTGAAATGTAGTGAAGATACTGTTTTGAAATTAGGACATAGCCTGGCAGAGGCTGAGCAGAAAAACTGTAGTTGGCTGTAAATCAGGCAACATAGTTAAGACACACTCAGAGATCTCACAGAGGCTCAGACTCCAGCTTTATTAACTAAATCTGCCTTAACCATGGCCACAGAAGTTGACCTCTTGATTTTAAGTAAAGTTCAAGCCAGTATTGGAATTAGTTGGGTCCTTTAGCATGAGAAACTGTTCAACCCAAGCATTTCTTTGCAGTAAAATTGTCTATTTACACTGGAAAGATCCCCATTTCTCCTAGGGGGAAATCATTAGTACTGATGACTTCTCTCATTCTCCTCTGGCTGTTGTCACTCTGTCTCAAAGATGAGCAAACCCAGAGCTTCAGGCACACATTCAGTGCAAGCCTTCATCTACCAGGTACGCTGTAAATTCTTACTGATCTTCCCGCTCAGCTCACTTGTGGTTTCTTACCATTCCAACTACCACTACACAAAGGATATTTAATTATTCCTCCCATGAACTCTGAATGAATGACATCTTAAGTAAGATCTGTTAATGAGACAGAGATCAAACTGATGCTTGATGGCAACTCTCAGAATTTTTCAGCATAATATTAAAAAATGATCCAGTTCGTAATTCACTCTCAGTAGTAGCATTAGTACTTCCAACACACCACAGACTAACTGGTGAATATTATGCCTATTACAAAATAATAAACATACATAAAGGGAATGATTTGGCAAATCTGATCAATTTTTCATTTAATATATTTCAAGATAAATAAATCACTTCTTACCCTGAAAAATATAGAACGTAACTAGGATTCTATCCTGATTGTCCTGGAAGTGTCGTTAAGTATACATATCCCTAACGTAATACTTAATTAATGATAAGGTCTATTTCTTACCTTCTGAACTTACATCCTTGTGGGCTGAGAGAAGAGTTTGCAATTTTCTTTTGAAGTTCTTTACATACATTAAACAAATAAAACATGAGTTGCTGCAATATACTTATCTTGTATAAGTATATAATATCTTATGTACCTGTTTCTGGGGTGTCTCAATACAGTTTTATAGCTTTCTTCTCAGATATTTCTCTCTTTTTCTTCTTTATACCAATGCTGGAAATACTCCATTGCAAGAAGTTTCTATATTAGTGCAACAAGGGATGTATTTGTAGAAGTTACTCTAAACACATAAGCAAAATATTTCCGAATGCTATTAATAAAAAAAATCCAAACCTTGAGGGTTTATAATTATTATGTTGAATGCATGGATGAGTGCAATTACATCTTTATTATTCTGCACTGACCCATCCGCCCATCTGGGGCTGTAGACACGAGCTGTCTCTTCTGTAGGAAAATACTGCAGTGGCCTGATACAAGGCCATAGGAAAGAGTTCACCTAAACAAATTGCAACTACTCATTTTCTTAAAAACATCAGTGTTTGCCAGGTTGGGGTGAAAAATGGCTTCCTTGTAAAATCTCTCTGTTAACAACAACAGTCAAGCTAAAACAAAAACAACTTAGAAACTGCATTCCTCAACACAATAAACCCCTTGCAAATATAGAGCACATCCATCAGTACCATTTATTTCTCAGCTGGGGAACTCACAGTACCTTTTCTTCAACATTTATGCTCATCTTTGACTCATTACTTTAATACTACCAGAAAACTAAATTATGTCCAGCATTTTCACTGCAGAAATGGGGCCTCCGACTGTGCAATGGGTTTCTTACGGGGTGAGACACTGAAGCATCACGGAGGGAAAAGGGTAAGCTGAGTTTTCCAGGAGGCTCTTGTGAATTCAGACACTAATTGTGACAGCTTAAATTCAGTACAATTATTTTAAATTAACACCTAGGCCCAGAAATAGACAGGGAAATTGTCCAGCTGGCTCTCCACATTCAGAGGCTTAATAAAGAAGCAGGAAGAAGAAAGGATAGACAGGTAGATTTTATTCCTGAAACAGAACTTTCCTTGACTGAACTCTGCCTAAAAACTGGTACCATGACAGCAAATAATGTACTACTGAATATGTGCATTGCGCCTTTTTATCACCTCAGCCCTGAGCAGGTAATATTTCAGTGCTGAGTACTGAACAAGACATGTGACTAATGCATTTTAATGCATTGAAAGTCTTGATAAAAATAACTATTTAGCAAAGAAAGCTTTTTAGTAAAAAAAGCCTTATGTGTTTGAATAGTCTTACAGCCTTTGCAAAATAGAACCGAATTTCACTCAAATTAAGACTCTAAAAGCCTTCAGAAACATTATTCAAAAACATTTTGATGTGCTGGAATTGTTAGCCCCTTTCTAAGTGACATCAAAGGAGAAGGAAATTAAAATCTTCATAATCCTCCAAAATACCACAATTTCATTACTTGACCTGGTATCAAACTATTTGGAAGGGCTGTATTCAGAAATGTCAGCCTGTCATCATCTCTGCTCCTGGACATTTAATTTCACTAAGCACATTGTAAAAGTAGCAAAGGTACTGGGAAATTTATTACCTAATATTTAGTCTCAACCAAAACATGTGGAAGTAATTGTATTTCCTTACCCTGCTTCTAAATTAGAACTTTACTACTTTGAACCAAGGCAAATCAAATGCTAGGAACATGTTTATGTACATAGGTCTAATCAGTGAATTAAATTGTTAAACTTTCTCTAAAAGCTCCTGTGCTTACTCTAAAAGAATTAGAGCAAGAGGGAACTAGTCAGCATTTCAAATCCTCTGAAGTGCTGGTGTGTTTTTCATTAAAGACCACTGAAAACAGAATCTACATAAGGTTTGATATACAGGTGTAAATTTGAAGTTTATATTTGGTTACAAAGTGTCTTTGAATGCTGAACAAGTTTGGAAATTTCTGATTAGCTGTCAATGATCTTATGTTATGTTCAGAAAATGCATAATTAGAACTCCCCCTCATCTTTACACATAACTGCACTGGGTGTTAACAAAGAGAAACTCCCAGTGAGGGATGCTTGCAGTTGCACTCATCACATGCCTTTGACTTCACTCTCAGCAGCAGGTTTTCCACTTTCTGCTGGATGATGCTGTTTAAGGGGAAACTGGGAGAAAGCAAGCAAAATACTGCTTTGAAATACCAGAAACACTACAGATCCCCTACTGCCTTCTGCTAAAAACAGAGGTGATCTGTTGGGGTAACAGGCTGAGCTCCTGAAAGGCAAAGGAGTCCCTGCCTCTGAAAGAGCTCCAGAGCCGAAGGCAGTTGATAAAGCACGTTGATCAGCTGCCTGGATTGTTAAGTGTGAGGCTGATCAGTGCTCCTGATGGCACTGCCAGCAGCACAGAGCACTCTCTGTCCCAAGAGCAATGGAGATTTCTTTTGAAAATGTGTGCACATGGAGGGAGAAAACATGAGAAAAAGGCCTTTTCATATCTGTGTTCAACACATGCACTTTTTTAACCATACCAGAGAGAGCTTTAAGGCACAGCCAGCCTCTTTAACGTTGCCATCCAGCCCAACACACTCCAGGGACACCTCATTCAGCTACCATGAGCTTTGCAGACAGGCCCAGCTGAAAGCCTTCACATTATTACTGATTAAACTTGTCAATGAGCTACAAATTGTAAAAATCTTTATGAAGGTCTTTTCGACATTTGTCTCAAGAAACGTAGATCTGATAATTCACCTCTAGCAGACAGCAGTTTTCAGTCATTTCCTTTCCTTCCATTCCAGGTGGTATAATACAACAAAAAACATCTGGGTGATTGAGTGATTTGAAAAAAAGAATAAAGCATTTGTTCAAAAGACTGAAACCCACAGTCAAAATGAGGCACAGATTTTAAAAGCAGCAGGAAGCATTAACATCTCAGTCATACAAGAGGAATTGTACAAGCTTTGTTCCACCATTGTGGTGAAAAATAGGTTTTTTTAAATAGAATGGAAGAGTTTGTAGCCTGACATTTATTTCTGTGCCGATAGCAAAGGTACTCTCAGTCTCCCCAGATTCCATCCGTCTGAGGGCTGAAGAGAGAAAATAGGGCAGCACCTCTGGAGGACAGTGTGTATGTGTGGTTTCAGAAAGGACAGCAGAACCATTTGGCTGGTCCAGAACATTTACAGTAAATGTTTTTCAAGCTCTGTGTCTGTTGCAGTATTTCTCAAACACACAGACCACCCTCACTTTTAGTCCTCTACATCAGTTACCTAGGAGCAGATTTAGGGATGATCAGTGGTAGAAGAGGGTTGCCTGTCTCAGGGAGAAGGAAATTTGCTAGGTATTTTTACAATGATTTTTAAAAATTTCTGTGACAAATGCTTGATTTTCTTCATGCTGCCCCAGTCAATAACTGGATTTTCAAAGTCAGCTAAGCACCAGCCATCCCTCCTTGTCTCCGTGATTCCCATTTAAGTTCTTCAGTCAAAGCAGGGAAAAGTCCTAGCAAACAATGAGGATGTTATGGAACATGGAAGACTGAGCTACCGAACTACAAATCCTGACACAGCTGCCAGCCTGAGCCAGGCTTGGAAAGCTCTGGCAGCCTCAGTGCTCCACTGAAAGGACCAGGAGAGCTGCACAGGGTCAGAATCGTGTCTTTAAGACGGTCAGGAATTGCAATAACCACGTTGTGCTGTGGAGCAAAGGACCAGAATTGAAGTGAGTAACTGCAGTTATTTTGTCTGCTCTGATTACAGTTACTTAGGTCCTACAATGTAGTATCTGCAGTTATTTAAGATTGGTTATTTTCACTTTGCATGGAGAGAAGAAAACAGATCTGCATATGAAAGGTGACACTTCTGAAAGCAAATGCTGGCTTAGAGACTTAAATGTTTCAAAAATATTTATACATTTCTGCTTTCAAATGCCCATGTTTAGACATAGGGGTTTTCATCTGAATAGAGACTGACCTGTAGTATCACTGAGTTCAATGAGAATTACAGGCCAAGAATTCGGTGAAAAGTAATTTTGACAACCATCCATTAGGATGAACCTAACCATTGCCCTCCAAATAGCTTTCTCCTTTGCATATACAAGAGCTGTCAGTATATAGGGCTATCAGAACTGAATATTGAAAAAAAGAAGCAGCCTAAGGGGTGCAATAAGAAACATTAATCTGGAACTCCACTTCTAATCCAACTTAAGGAGTGCTTATGATCATAACTAAATTACAGAATTACTGGGAGTTTTTACTACTTTGGATTCTGGAAAAATGAGGCTAGAATAATATTTCAGGGCCCTGTTTTGATATTATCTCACTGATTTGCACTATTCTTATTTTAACTAATGACAGTTTCTCTTGGCTTTTTGAACATTAAAATTAAACTGGGTTACTCTCTTTGTCATAACAATTATTTGAAACATAGATTAAGGCAGCCAAATTAACTTGCTTCCGACACACCGATAAATTTGTTAGATTCTTCCTGTACATGCCAGATCGTCATCTGACTAATTATGCTTCTACAATGTGCCTCATTGACTGTGATACCTCTTTCATGATGATCAATGAACACTTTCCTCTTTTTTAAAATACAAATGAACTGTATGTTATTTTTAGAGTCAGTTCAAGTTTTCAACCCAGCAGTGACTGCAAACACAGTAAGCAAGAGCATAATACTATATATGAAAGTTTCTATGCAACACATTAAATCCTGGTATCCTGTGGAGACATAATCACATTTGAGCTCTAAGCACATGTAATACTTCTACTTCTTGACATGGGGGAAAAAAGAAGAAACCTTAGATCATTGAAATAATTTCATATTCATATACCACCTCTAGAACTATGCCACACGGCAGCTGGTTATACTGTCCTTCACATTGCTGTTGGGTAGCATATTCATATGCATGCAAGTCTCAAATAAGTAGAGCCACTTCAGTTTGCTGAATTTCAATAGAAAGAAACAAAAAGAAATCCTAAGACTTCCAGGCTCCAAGATGCACACTCCAGGATAAGTGATCCTAAAACTTTGATTCCAGACTCACATACTCTGTGACAAGTCCTTCTGTAAGCAGGGATTGTAATGGCCATCAACTCTCAAGGGAAGGTTTCAGCAAAGCCCATCAGCAAGTTGAGCAGAAGAGCCCAGGACTGTGTCTTTCATGGTCAAGGAGTAATAAAGCACATGATTGTCAATAATGTGCTTTGTTAAAGAGCTGATGGCCTGAGAATACCCTGAGAAGGCTAAATGAACCAAGGAATGAAAGTCAGCACAGCTTACCACAGCTGCTGGGAACTGTACCAAGGAGAGTGGCCTACCTGTGTCCTCTCTGGGCCTCCGTGAACTGTTCTGCCATAGTAATGACTTCTCATACATCAGTGTGCAAGTACAGAAGTATTCCGGAGGCAACAAAACATTCCTGCAATATCCCTACTTGTGCATATTGTTGTCTGCAAAGATACAAGAAACATGATTTCACTTTGTTTCATACATACAGACACACTTGTCATTCATACAGACACTCTTATTAATATATCAGCCATTGAAACACAGAAAATTTTATTTTGAAAGGGACCTCTGGATGTCATTTACCCAGACCCAGCTCAGAGCATGCACTTGAGCTGAAATAAACACATAACCTCTTCTTCCCCTGACACTCAGCATAAAATATTTATGAAAAATAAAATTTTACTTTTGCACCCTCTAATCGCAGTTCCACTTACTGTTCCATTTTTATTAAATACAATGATATTAGAAGTTCAGCGACCTGGTTGCACACTCTGGGTAGCCATGTTATTTTGCAGACATTTTCTTGCTGGTCTTTAAGTTGGCAAACTGGAACATAATGTCCCACAAACAGAAGTCCCGACATCTACAACCACCTGGAATTTTACTCCAAAAATTCTATTCCACTTGAAACAGAGCTTGAAGTCCTTTGTAGCAAATGAGGACAAGGTTATTTTGTAAGAATCTACTTGTTAGAAAGTTATTTTTATTCATATCATTAAAACCTGTCTTTCTTATTTGTTCAAAGAGAATGCCAATCTGATCTACTGATCACAGCTTTTGAATATCCATGGTTTTAAACTTCTAGAATGTATGAATCCATGCATTAAAAAAGAGATGCATTTCATCTTCTAGAAGCCTTATATTGTAGACATACAAAATTTGTCTGCCAGTTCTTTTTGTCAAGACGAGGGGAAAAGTAATTTATATCTATTAAGTTCCTACAGCTAGAATCACACTCCACTGAGAGTACACCTGAAGCCAACCTTAAGAAATTCTGACTTGCTTTCTTCTCTAATAAATTTTGCAGAAACAAAAAACATACCTGCAAAAAGATAAATGAAAGAGCTCTGGGGTTTTTTTTCTTATTTGTTTGCTTCATGTAATCTATGAAGTCCCATGTAGGGTACTGCTGAAACTCCCTAGCATCAACCTGAATTTTAGTTGTCACACATCACATGGACAACACGACAGTCTGAAAACAGGGAGATGTCACGTTAGTGCTGACCTTTGAAAATCAGTTCACTACAAATGGGTGACCGTAGCATCCATGTCCTTTGGTAGGCATCTCCCAGAAACATCAGTATCAGTACTGGCAATTCTTGAAATCTGTAGCAAATCTCTCACTTCTTGCTCCATTTGCCACATATAAATTTCAGCTAACATCAGAAAAATCTCAGTTATGATATATTAATTACTCTTTCCTCATTGCTCTGTCCTGGATTTCACTAGATTTCTTTTTAAGTCAGTGCCCTTGCCACAGGCAGTGCACATCCAGCACCATTGCATTACAGAATTATTACAAGCCAAGGACTTCTGTCTAAAGGCTCTTATCACCTCAAGACCACAAGCTCCAGGGAGCAACTGTCAAGATTACGTTTAATAATTTACAGTACACCAGATTCTGATGACCATATGATATTGATGCTAAATGTGATTTCACCTGCACTAGTATGCTTATCAACATTCTATATCTGTCTCCATGCTTTCTGGAGATAGAAATTACTTTTTTTAAGATTATATTGGGTTAATGCTGGATTTATTTTTCACTCCTCAATAATTCTCTTTCAACAACAGAAATAATAAATATCTGGAATAAACAATATCTGGAATACATATGCATTACAAGTTTGCAAGGCTATCTTAGGACATAGATTGGAAGAAGGATTGTCTATACAAATTTTATGGACCTTCATTGAATGTTTCCATATTTCATCCATGTATGACTTCAGATACTTTCTCAAATACAAAGAACAATGTGCAGAAATGGAGGCAAAAATATAATTTGTGTCATGGCAGGAGCTATCAAATCTGGAGGGAATTCTTTAAGGAGGCTGCCCTGGAAGAAGCAATTTGAAAATGCAGCATTTGGGAAGGCATCAAATCAACAATTGTCAAAGCAATAAGATTCCACATAAGGCACCAGCCAAAAAACATCCCTTGCCAGTTATAACATTAGTTTATTCACAGTCCTGCTCTTCATTGGCATAGTATAATAAATATGCAAATTTAGTAGTTGTTAATGACATCAGTTATTTCCCACTTTTGCTTTAAAACCCAGTGGGAAAGAGTTACTGCTATATATGTATCTGTTGTTTAGCAGGCACATAAGACCTGCCAGAAGATTACAATTATTCTGATTTTCCTGATTTCTTCATCTGGTTATGAATTTTTTTCCTTATAAATGAGTACCAGACCAGTGCCATGGGACTCTTAACACAAGCACAGCAACAGCAGCAAAAATCAGGATCTACTTCTCTTCTGCAAGACTCCCTGAGGAACTATATCTGATGACTCAGACACTTTACTACTTGTTTATAGTGTTTGTATGCACAGAGCTGTGGGAAATGATAAAAGCTGGTACCTGCGGGTAAAGGAATAAGAAAATAGAAAGATGACTGATCAAAGCAAATGTTTCTGCCTGCCTGATTATAAAAGGAAAAGAAATGAAAAAACCCGAAGTTCTAGGTCACTTATAGCAATACTTATCAAGAGTGACTGGCTGGATGTTCATGGAATGGCAAAGCAGCCTGCACAAAGACTCTATCACCTTTCACACACCTGCTCCTAGGGCAGATCCTGTTCCCCCCATCTGCAGCAGCCAGGATGTGTCATCAGCATAACAGATGCAGGTGGTCCCCTTCCACCCCAGAGGAGAAAAAGGCCAACAGAAGCCCACAGGTAACACAAGGATACCAATGGAAAGCTCCTCTCCCTACCCTCGTGCCGAGGCAGAGCTCCTGTAGCTGCTACAGGCAAACCCTGCTACATGTCAAAGATACTTTCCAGAAAAATTCAACAGTTGGAATTCAATAAACAGTGGAGCCATTTCCCCCATAAGAATTCACTTAACAGAGGGGAGCTGCATGCAGATGCTTAAGAAAAACACAGGGACAGTACAGTGTAAGAGTCTCACATTCAAAACCCAACACAAAGCCGTGAGAAAAGAGATTTCAATGGCACAAACAGAAAACAAAGATTACAGGGATGCTACTGTGCAGTCACCCAACAAGATTCTCTGTGCATTTTTACTGTTATTGGTGTTATGATCAACACCAGAACTCCCAAGGAATGGACAGAGGAGTGACAAACAGTGGAGTGATATTGCCTCTCTTCCACGCCGCAGGGTTTCATTATCCCCACGTGGTGGATCTAAGCAACCAAATTAATTTAGCATGCTCACCACTAAGCACGTACTGAAGTTGCATAAAAGAAACGTATCTTGCAGGAATATTCTCCCAGTACACTTTGACCACAAAAATCTTACAAGATGCAAAGTCTGAAAGGTCCATCACAGGCAGTAAGCAGCTCAGAAAGTCTAAGAGGTGAAACACAATCCTCATAGGATAACCAGATCTACTCAATTTCTGTAAGCAAGCAAGCACAGGGGAAAAGCCTATCAAAAGGTAATTCTTGTAAGGCTTTTTTTTTTAACTGAAAGGAAATTCCTTGAGGGAGGCACCTAATTTTTATTACTTCATCCTAAAATAAATTTGCAAGAAAACATTAAGTTTCTTGAGAATGAGATTCTTTATTTTTAAAAACAGTAATACCCAAAAAAGTCTTACATAATCTTGCAAAGCATTTAAAGAATATGGAAATAATATTAAGAAGGCTTCAAGAGTCTCCCAGACCCTACACCATCCTGAGAACAGGAACTGTGAGAGTCTGTCTTGTAGTACTAAACACATCAACGCTTTGTTATTACTAATGGCTCTGTGAAATGGATGGAAACACTTCACAGTGGAACTGCCACACAGATGAATAAGCAAATCCAATCTGATATCTTAGCAGATTACAGTACAGAGCAAGACAATTCACTGTTGTCATAAGGAATGCTTATGTCAAAAGGGAGGTGTATTTCTTTTCATCTCTAGTATGCAATCTCCAAAAACACCACTCAGCTGACAACACCTTTCAATGAAGATCTATAATGATAAATAGCTTTTTCATATAGCAAAACCATAAATCCCTTTTCCATTTTTCTTAAATGTCTTAATGCTAATTATGACATAGATGTAATATTTGCATTCCTTTTGGGGCTGTATATTTACTGTTTATATGCAAATCTGAAATAAAAGATTAGAGAAGTCAAAAAACTTAGTCTAAATTTGAATCCAACATATGTCATAAAAAGCAAGGCAGCTGGAAAGGCAAAGGAATATGAAGTAATAGATTTCTATTCTACAATACATTTATATGGACAAGAAGGAGATTAAATTAAAATCTGGGAAATCTGGATATTTTATTTTCTTTCCCTTTTTCCTTCTACCTCCCCAGAAGCCAGAGTTTGCATCACATATTCTCCGTTTACAATTTTTGTTTGCCATTTCCAGTTTAATAGTTAGTTTGCTATTTACTGTTGCAAAACAAGAAAACAGAGCTAATGGCAAGCCTGCCACCCTGTACAGTTGATAGTTTAGAAAACCTAATATTTGGAAGTGTGTAAATGTTTTGCAAAAACCCTATAAAGACCAGAGCTTCTTTTAAAAGAAATCAGATGTGACTATTTCTGTTCCACAGCTTTATTATTAAATCATGTATCTAAACAAAGTGTCCATTACCAACAGTGTCAGAATTAAATCACTAGCATTAGCTATTCCAGAACAGCTTGGAAATACTGCCAGTGTAAGGAGAAATCAAAGTGACCAAGTAACCACAGCAAGAACAAAAGGTCTAAGAAATGTGGTGTCCAAAAGTAACACCAGACATATTCATGAAAACCGCTCACACTGACTCCAAACACATGGAAGGTAAACCCTACAAAAGGATGATAATGTAGATTTATCCAATAAGAATCACCTCAATCCATGTAAAAGCTAAAGAAACTGGAAAACCCACCAAATTTCATTACAGTTCCTGTTCTCCATGGTCCACTTACAGAGTTTTCTCTGATATTAAAAGACAAGGGACGGCAAGTCTGCTTCTGTTCATGCCCTGTCTTTTTAAAATTCATACTAAGTGACTTTAGAAGTAATCTCACAAGCCACTCTGAAAGTATGAAATCATGCAAACCTGGGGTTCAGGCAATGTCTCAAATTGTGCTGTTGACATGGGAAACATCCATCAAAAGGCTATGATGCCATGCCTGAATGTTTTATAGCACTTCCTCCTTCCTAATGTAGCCAGAAGATCAAGTTGGGCACTGTCATGCAGAAAAGAAAATGATGCTTCATTTTCAAACACTAAGGAAATCTCCCCAAGCTCCCAGAGAAACAGGAAAGTAGATTTTCTATGTATAGAAAGTATGGAAATAAGAGGTGGAGCTGTGTCTTCTAGAGGAATCATCCCAGTGTCTCTACTTTAGTGATACAGAAGGAAAGCCAGAGGGGAAAATTACCCTTTTCATGATCTTCATAGGAAAGGCACAAACTTTCTTTTCACACAGGAGAACAAGGAAGAAAACTGGCATCCAGTCCTGGGTTATTGTGAAGGAGGAGAGAAGACACAGCACTTCAAAGGTAGCAGTGATGTACCCAATAACTGCCTATGATAAACGTGCTCAGAACCCAATGATTAATGCTTGAATCCCTGAACTCCCCTACAGCTGACCTTCAAGAAACATGCCCTGATCTACCTTCCTTCTTCTATTTAACCTTTACATCCTCTGCTTTCAGCAAGTTCATTCATTACCCCAGAGCTTGGCAAAGATTCCTGGTTCTGCTAAAGAAAGCCCCACACACGCACATTCAACACCAGCTCAGAGACTGTTTTTTCCAAGCCCTCGCAGCTCTGTTCGAGTCAGGAATGCAAACACCTACACTTCACAAGAGGCATAGCTATAACGATCCAAAACACTCCCAACCAATGTGTACAAATACAGCCCATCAACACTCAATGAGAAAATATGGCCTGTGACTGCCTCTGCTCCTTGAATCCTAATGGATGAATTATCCTCCCACCTCTAAAAGTGACAGAGACCAATACTGGACTCACCTTATATATTTTAATGCAATACTTAGGGTTTTGTGAGGGTTATCTATCTAATTTTTCTATATGCTTACCACACTTTTTTCTTAACTAAACCAGCCATAGTTATCTTGGTGGTTTGCAGTATGCCCTACGCTAATTAGCACAAGAATCAAGGATTATTGTTTGTGTGTTTGTTTGTTTGTTTGGGGTTTTTTAATCACCAATAATAACAGACACCATGAACCTGAAGCACACGGGATTTTCTTGCCCCACAGCTATTATGCTGCAGATCTAGCTATGAAAGGCTTTCTAGACCACTTTGCTGCAGATGCTGGAGAGTTCTGCTCCATGTTTTGAGAACTAATGAAATAATTCCTCATAGTCCAGACATTATTTTTCATTCACTTCACATCTGTTCTTTTTTCAAATGCAGAAGTTGTCCAAAACCCTTCACAATGAAAGATGGTCAGGGTCAGGTTTCTCCTATAGAAATGTATAGAATAAATATGCACTTACCTGTATCTGATGTACATTTCACTTGCCCCATAAAGAGAACAACAGGGGGCAAAACTGCTTCCAGGGCTGCATAAAAAATGCTGTGCTTATGCAGTTAGCGTAATTTTAGCATATCATTTCCCTTTATCAGACAGCACATTCCTTGCATATGACCGGCAAACTGGAGACTTGGTTTATTTGTAGCCTCTTCCACTTGGAATTTCCAAGAAGTGACAGTATCATCAGTCCACTGGATCACAAATACTGTAAATAAAGCAGCCTTTGCATGATAGATTGTCATTCCTTTAAGACATCTTCCATAATACATTACAATATGTGAGTTAAACCTTGAATAAAAATGCACGATCACAGTTTAGGAATTACAATACTCTCTATTTTTGAGTTCTTAATGACAACAGGGTTTAGTGTTTAGACTGAAGGATTAGGAAATGGTGTTCATAAATTCTTTTCCTTGCTCTGCCAATGACTTCCTCTTTCTCCACAGTGTTAATAGGCTTATTTTGTAATGCTGATCCACAACATATTAGTGCAACTGAAACATAATGGCCGGTCTCTTGCTGCAGTCCCATCTGTCATTCCAGGAAAGTTATTCATATCTGTTTGTCTTTCTATAGTCTATCAAAAGTTGAGGACAATTGTATTTACCAGTTTGATGGAGGGCTATACAATTAACTGAAACCACATACAATACCTAATCTGTGAGCAGTTAGATGTAATTGGCTAAAGAATTATGAAGGACTGCTACTTAAACGTGTATGAAAAATTACAACTGAATTAAATCCTGTCCCATTACACAAATCAACTCCTTCTGAGGCCTGGAAACTTCAGATACATAGTTGTAAACTTCATTTTAGATTAATTTGCCTGGTGAGTGCTGCTCAAGTAAAGTACCAAGGGAGAAACGAATATACTCAAAGACAAAAGATCATCGAGTCTATAACACGGACTGAACAGAGAAAGGACAAAGGTTTCTAGCTTAATTTTGAAGAGCTAAAAGGTGTCTGAGCTCCAGGCTTTTTGAGGGTTTTCATCTATAGCACAAATACCTGCTTAGAAATGAGTTGTGATTTTAAGTTTCAAAAACCAATTATGAAGTTAATTCAAGTATTTTTGTTATGTATTTTGTAAAAAGGAGTGAACCATTTGCCAAATGAGCTAATGACATTAATGGTGAGAGCAGAGGACTCATGCCCCTTGGGACAAAGGGTAACTATTGACCTTCCTGAGGTGGGGGAAAAGGCAGGTTTCCTCCAGAACCTTCTGCCTCACCAATTCTTACATTAAAAGTCTCCGGATTTCTCTTTTATGAGTAACTATATTACTTTCCTCAGTGGCAAGTGTTGCAAATTGAGTAAATACCAGCAAGAAAAAAAATCATTTAAATTTTGACACCTCCTCCTCTATTAATTCACGAGTTCCTTCCTCGTTTCGCTTGCCAAGGAAGAACAAAAGAAGCGAGGCAGCCATAAGGGAAATACCGCAAAGGGCTGAGCAGTGAAGAGCCTCGTGGCATTTCGCATTTCGCAGACAGACATTAAACATCTGCTGCCTTTCTGCTCAGCCGTCAGCCCCGCCGGCCAGCCGCGGCACGCCGGGGACAAGGCAGCTCACTGCTGCCCACAGCGTGTGCTCCCCGGAGGGCTCTGTAACCTTGGTGGGGTCACCCTAGGGCAACACGAACGTTAGGGTGTGTTTGTGTGGTTTAAAATAATATTCCTATTAAGATCCTCCATGCCAGGGAAGGTCAGGGCAGGGCAGGGCGCGTCAGGGCAGGGCAGGGCCCTCAGGGCAGGGCAGGGCTGAGCCCTCAGACGGTTCTAGAAACTGATGGCCTCGGGGGTCCGTACCCAGCCGGCCGCCACCGAGGCTGGGAACACCTTCCTGAGAGAAACCCGGGCACCCCGGGACAGCGCCGGGCCGCTCGTGAGACAAACCCGGGCACGGCACCCGGCCGGTTGTGACGGAAACGCGAGCACATCCCCACACTCCCACGACGTCTGTGAGGCGCTGCGAGGAGGGAGCCTCGGGATCTGCTGTAACCCGTGTTTTGTGGAGGTGCTGGCACAGCAGACGCCGCAGTTCCCATCCCGGGCGGAGGCCGCCGGTTCCCCCAGCTCGGGCTGTGGCGGGGAAGTCGCGGCTGAGGCGGGGGTGGCCGGGGGCAGCCGCTGCCCTTCACTGTTCACTGCGGCAGGGTGTGCACGGGAAAATCATCCCGGTTTTAATTTACAGAAGGTTGCTGGAGGAGGGCACGCGGCGGGAAGAGAGTGTGGGAAAACGTTAGATTGATGAATAGGGAAAAGTTTCCGCAGCAGAGCTGATCGGCAGCCAGCGGTGGCGGCTGGGAGCTGAGGTGACCTTTCAGAGGAGAAAACTCCTCCGCTGCCAGAAAGGTGGCAGATGCTTTGTGCAGGGAGGAAAGCTTGTGGCAAAGCCTGAAACTTCGATTTCAGCTGGCAAAGAGAGCGGCTGAAGGGCACATGAGGCTGCTCCAGGCACCTGAGGGAGGGCTCGGGTCCCTGCGGAGCGGCGCTGGAAGGCGCTCACCTGTCTGTGCTTTCTGTCACTTCACTGCAGCCAAATTCCACCTGTGCCACCGCCCCCGAGCTCATCCGAGTGCCTGATAACGGGGACTTTAAAGCACCGCACCTGTGTGCCCTCTCCGGGCACAGGATTGATCTGTGTTCCTGTTGCTCTATTCAGGTTTCAGCCCTGTCTCCGTGAGGTGGGCTGGTTGACAGGTATCCGAGAGAAGGTGAAATTCAGAAGGATGACACAAAATGTGTCAGGGAAACTGGCATTACTCCTTATCATATCAGCCTTTCCTCCTGTGCCACGGAGATAACACACGCACCTGCTGCTCAGAGAGAAGGCCACTCAGGGGCTGTAATATTGCACAGGTAACTGTTCCTTGACTACAGTTAAAAGACTCTTTTCAGGTACCAATATCCTTGCTCCAAAATACCTGTCAAAGAAGATGACAGGAAAAAAATGTTGCCATCAATAACACTTTAAATTTCTCAACTTGCTGTAATACTGCCCTGCTGCAAATTGGAGGGGAAGAAAAAAAACCCAGACACTTTGGTTGGTTTTTTCTTGTTAGACCAGGCAATTTACAAAGTTCATACTTTAATGCTGACCCATGGACACTGCAGATATTCAGGATAGTAACATAATTTGAAGATTCAATTTTTGTTCATGAACTCTCAATTTGCTTTTCACAAGTGAAACCAATAATTGATTGGAACAAAACCCAAGGGCATCTGATATAAAAGGATATGATGTGTTGCAGTTGTCTGACATTCCAGATTGATCTGCAGAAAGTGAAGATGTGTATGAAATTTAAAAGCAAGCAAATACATACATGTTGATAATGTTTTGCCAGTACCTCATCCCACCAGCCTGTTACAACTGGGAAAGTACAATACTCTGTGCTGGCTCTCAACATTGTCTTACAAGCACCATGCACAGATTAAACACCTACAATAAATATGTCACTGTCAGACTCTTGTCGGTCCTTATTTACATGTGGATGTGAAGATTGTTTCAGGAAAATCAGCCACTCATAAAAATGCAAAATTTGTGTGCAAGGTGTGGCAGCTGGCTCAGGCTATCTAGAATGCTGCAGGGGTTTTTTGCTTATTGCATCACACCTGTTTGTCTAAATTATGTGACATTTCCGAAATTTTATGTTATCTGGGAATTCTCAGAAGAGATTCTAATTCTCAGAATTTACCTCTTGAAAAGTTGTACTATCTTCATGAGCCTTGACTGCTTGTTAACAGAGAATTCATATACTGGGGTTTTTGTTGCTGTTTCCTTGACAACCACTCCAGGTTCCCCCAGAGCTCTTGCTTTTGTGTTCCCTGATTAAGATGTACATGCTGCCTTTGGCTGATCTTATTTGTGTGAACAGTATTAATTTTCGTAGGTGTGATATTGATTAACTTTTTATTTTCTCAAACAATATTAATTCCAGTGTTTTATAAAGGATGATAGGATTACATGAATTTTAACTTTGCTAAATTATAGCTTAAGGTCCCTAATGTGGAAGTTACTCCAGTTTTTTTTGCTCAAGGCGATTTCTGGTTTACACAACAGACTGATTGAATTCTACAGTGTAGTTTTTCTCAGTTTTTATGCAGACCAGCCATAATTATAACATGCTCCTCTTGTCCTGTGCATTCCCAGTGCTCACTTTTCAGTTACTCAACCATGGCATTTTCTGAGCTTGTCACTCAAGTTGTAACTCAAATATAAATGGCAGGGATGTGGCTCCTCTACTTTGGCTACTCCTGCTACTTCCAGACCCTTGCAGGAGTTTTTCTGACAGTACAAAAGCCATCAAACCTGTCATCTTGTCTTGGATTAGTCTCTGGTAGGTGATTAATTTTCAGCTGTGGCCACCTTTCACTCCACACAATGTAAAATCAGTTTGGGGTGAGGGAAGGAGGGGCAGCACTGCACTAACATGGGTCTGGGTAAACCTGACTCACGAGCTCCTCACATCCTGCCTGAAAACAGATCCATTACTTCACCAGCCAGATAAGCTCATACTGAAATGACTCAATTAAAGAAGAACAAACCACAAAAGTGTTATCCCAAAGTTGAGGCTGAGTTTATGTGCCTTGCTCTTTAGGAAAAGTAAAAACCAAGAATGTGCTTAATGGGCTACAAAATCGGAACCCCAAGGGGAGCTAAGATCTGGCCAGCAAGTGTAATGTCTCCATATCTTTGCCTACCAAAATTTCATTCCTTTGTCTCTCCAAGCATTCACTATATTAAAATATTAATGCACAGATTATGTTGCTTTACTAAAAATTAATTATAGATAGAGGCTTTATTGGCATGAAGCTAGAGTTCTTAATATAGTTATGAAATCTTACATATTGGACAATGTATATCTGATTTGTATTTCACAATACATTAAAAACTAAACACTTTAAGCCATGTTATTTCTATTACATACCTCTTTTGTATTTTAAAATATATTTTATTTCTGTGAGAAGTTTGACTATTATAGAATTTACACAATGGTTGAATGCATTTATTTTACTTGCTGAAAACTCGTCTCAAAGTTAAATAGGCCATTTTGTTCAATATGAAGATGAAAATGCAGGAATCTCAAGCAGAAATATTATATGTGCTTTTCACCAACACCTTAAGAAATAAATAATGAGGCTTACTTTTATAAATCTGCACCAAGAACTAGTCCTATGTTATTTATGTTAATAAGGTGACCTGGGGAATACAAAGAATAGATGAAAGGTAGGTGGCACTTCCTGATTTTATCTTTATGTAGTTCTTGAGGGAAAGCATCCATTTCTCATGCTGAATGAAAATCTGTTTGCTTCACACAATGAGCAATTGCTTACGAATGCTGTAGAGTATAACTCACTATCTGAATAATATCTGAATTCACTGCCCGGATAACTTTCTTTTGAAGGGGTTTAATAGATCTTAAATTAGAAAGATTACTTCTTTAAGAATAGTGGGAAACAATGAAGTCCCGAAGTTTTACTGCTTGAATGTAACTCTGGAGCATTAGTCCTTTTCTAATTACTGGACTAAACACACAACAGGTTTTCTGTTCGAATGCTGCTCTAATATATTTTACAGTACCCTTTATTGATGCCTTGTTTTCTCACATGGCTCTTTTTGGGGGAACATTATAGACAATCAGTCAGCTTTATATGTTTCAGAATTGCTCCTGATGCCTTTCTTTCACACTAAAAAGCCTCTGTAGTACATTATACCACTTTACAAATGGGAATTTCACACTATGTTCTTTATGTACATACATAAATTGCTTTCATTTGTTTATGCCAGTGGCTTCCACGCTGGAATTGTATGACTGCTGAATAAACAACCTTTCTCCCTGAATTACTTTTTTTCATGCCATTCATGTCTGCTGCCATGCAGTACAGGGTGTATGTAACCACTCAAAGTGAGGTGTGCTTAGCCTCAGAGCATGAGCTGATTCTTAAAAACTCCTTGGAAATACCTTGCCATTCCTTTCCAGCAATGGCCTAATGAAGGAGAAATATGTTTGCACAGATTTCACCAGTGGAAGTCATTGCCTTTTTTCTCAGGCACAACTTTGTTACAAAGAAGAACAGTGAAAGTTGTTTGTTCTCATTTCCATCCTTTTACTAATTGACTGTAATGAGATCTCTGATCTGCAAACAAGGGAACATCACCTGAGCAACAACTGTGGCTCTTCCCCACTTAAACATTTCCAGTTAAATTTTCCTGGATTGTTCAAGCTTACTCTCACTTGTATTTCAGATTACATTAGGTCAAAACTAGACTCCTTTCCATCCATAAAAATTTGCTATTTCCTTGAGAGCAAGAAGGAAAATTGGCATATAAGTTCATAATTACCATACTCTTGAAGGGATGGTTTTGGAATTACCTTATTTTACTAACTTTGAGCTCTATGTCATCTGTTCCATGCCTTACCCACCCAATATCCTTTCCCTCTTCCCTCCAAAGCAGTGTCTGCCCAGCTGCCTATGTGCAGCTATAGTCCATGGCAGTGTCTCTCCTGCTCACTGTACAGGAGTGATCCCAGTTTTGAGTTCTTGCACTACCACAAAGAGACAGCACCATGCAAACATCTGTCTGATACCAGCGTTCCTTTCAAAGGATATAGTAACAACAACCTTTTCTGTTTCCTTGCAGAACAGGTATCCTTGAGATGACTTGCCAGCTGCCAGCCAGCAAGCACACACCACATGCACTGCTCAGCCAGCCAGCAGCCCAGACAAATTTTTTCCAAGCCGTGTAACACCAGGCTGAAACAGAAGAAAATGTGAGTACAGTAAGTACAAACCTGACACCAGAGCGAGAAAAGCATTAGACAATATCCAGTTCCAAAATGATCAGTTGGCACCTGTGTTTGCCAGACGTACAGAAACAAGTCTAAAACACACATGGAAACAGGAAAATAAACTTTGACTCTGGGAAACATTTTGAACCTGAGAATAAAGGTAACCAGTTGCATGGCTGCTTTTAATTTTTTTCCTTTAACTGGATGTCCTTGTAAAGCTCTAACCTACAGGCAGAAGGAAGATAGCAAATAGGAAACAAAGAGAACTTAGAGATCAAGAGTCACAGCAGCCAAAGAGTCACCTTTAGACAAAGCAACTCTGGCTGGTTTCCTTTACCTGTGGGGAAGAGCTGTAAGCTCAGCCCATGGATTGAGTTTCATGGGTGTTTGTCATTGGAATGTGGCATTTCTGGAGAAACCAAGTACTGGGAATCCTTCTCAATGTCTCTTAATAGAAGGTACAGTTAATCTATGGTGGCATTGATTTTAAAATATCATGTACTCCATTACAGCCTCAACTAACCCACCTCTAATGGGAAAATGATCACAGTTTATCCCTTGTTTAATAGCTAATAAAATATAATAACTTGAACTGTTCATAGGATTATCCTTTGTTATAATGTCAAACTCAGAACCATTTTCTACACTAAAATCTAACAAAAGATGTGCAGCCACAAAGAAGCAATTCTCCGTTCTCCAGTGTTCTGGCAAAACTTTGTAATTTGGATTTACTAAAACTGCATACCCACACAGACACACAAATTGTTTCAGTTTAGCAGTTTCAGATATTCGGTTCTTTGATATGGATATAGAAAATATGAGGGAATCTTCTTGTTAGTTGAATATTACACTGAGAGTGGATCAACACTGGATTTGGATGCATTTGCATTTGATATGTGCATGTAGCCTGCTCTGTACTTTCCTTTCTTTCCTGGTGTATACTTTGCTAAAAATAAACACCACCAGTGTTCACTGAGGAGTGTTTTCATATATCTGCACTAAGGAGGAATCTAAATCTCATAGAAAGTAAAAGGAAAGCCTCACAGACTTCACAGCATCCCTGACCTTTCCCTCACATCTGCTCTTCTCTTCCTACGCATCCGTGTATGCAGAGGCAAAAGATTTACAAAACGGGAAAACAAATGGAGTCATACGAGTCGTTCATCCTGGGTCACATCCCTGCTTTGACAAGGTACCATTTAACCTCAGACTGAACCTGATTTCCACGGGCCATGGGGAACAGTTATGTAACAATGAACTGTTGCAACACAAATAGACAAAGATTTTACAAATCAAAGCAAAGGTAAATCGTTAGTTGTTATTTTTAAAAAATTACTTTTCACTGTAGCTTATCTTGAACTAAATACTATAAAACTACAACTTCAGCATTACTATTTATCCATTAGTTCTGATATTGAGTAGATAACTTCTTTAGTATCCTTCTACTCTAAATAATTTAAAAAGAATGAATCTTGAGGAAAAGCTTCAGCCTTGAGAATATATTCCTCTAGTATGGCTTTATACTGTGTAGAGCTGTATCAGTATGTGGTCGCCCCTTACACAGCCAGAGGATTCTCAGGTTTGACACTTCTCTGCAGGAAATTGTTGCTATTTCATTTCTTAATGCTGCAATTAAGGATTTTCAAACTATTCCTGATGGCAGCCATAGTCAAATGTACTGCACAGGTTTTTTTCCCCTCTCTGAGTGAAAAACATCTGTATGATAATTGTAGGATGCTATACTTTGAAGACAACCTAAAAATCTAAATACGTCAGATGTGCTCCCTCCTCTTTTTCTTATACAAATGCTTAAAATTCCCTCACATTCCAGCTCAGTTACATCTAAATGGAACATTACATTCTGTTTAGCAATATGTAAAATAAGATGATAACTCATAATGAAAAATCCAATCCCAGCTTAATGTGGTGGTAACAGAAAACTGCTTTTATACCCTTCATTACATAGATATGCTATGTGCCTTTACAGTGTTACATGTGATGCAATTTTGCAGTTACAGATTAATCCAAATTCAATAGAAAATGTTAATGAGAAAGAAAACTGTTATGTTCTGTGCAGTAATACTGACCTTGGTTCTTCATGAGGTTTTTATAAAACTCCTCCCTGCAGAAGATATCCAATGGCAGGAGGGTTCTGATATTAAATTCAGAGCGAATAAAGTCGCAAGCAAGCGAATAAAGAAGTTGAATAATCCATCTCTGTAACTGTGTTGGACCTTACGCAGCTTGCAGACTTTTTTCCCTATAATTTGACTCTCTTACTCATCTTATTCTATTTCAGTAAATCAAGGCATGACTCATAGAAAATCAGAATCCAGGCACAACAAAGATACCATATAACGAGTCATTTAGTTTATACTGAGAATGTTGGCAAACGTATATGTATACATGCTGACTGCTCTCCTGAGCAGTCACTGAAGCTTTTACTGCTGGATAATCTCATTTTACCTTAATCAATTGCACTGTGACATTAGATTTTAAAATAGGCAGGTTTGCTTATGGTAATAATGCTGTACAGCTGACTCAAGAATAATTATTAAGGCTAAAATTGTAATTAAAGATACATGCAGATTGCCCAATTTACTTATGCTTCTTAAGAACTATTTATTACTCATTTAAAGAATGTTTTCAGACAGATGAAATTATAAACACCATTTCTGTCTATGCCAGACATGTTCAGAAAAAAGTAACAACTGCATTTCAGTTCAGAATCCAGTATTTGACTTAGCTGGGAGAAGCACTAAATAAAAAAATAAAAGTTGACAGAACTCAGCTGTCACCTGGCTGACATCTCCTAACCTCCACATCATGACCACAAAGCTGAAATTGGTTTGGATTTCTTCTGCTGTGTTTTGTCTGGTCCTGCTCATATGTAACAGTGGCATTTGTGAGCAGTAACCAAAAACCTGTATTACACGAGAAGCTGGAGACGTGGTGCAATATATGGCAGAAGGTAAGACTATTTTTTGCTTGTGCTCCTCAGCATGATATATATTAGTAAGATATAATAGAATTTATATGAGCTTCATAGCACACTGTAAGTGACCATTTCTCCACATGGCATTGCCCTCCAGCCTGGCTGATGAGTTTACATAAACGCTAAAGCCTCTCTCGTATGTCAGGGCCTGCAATAGAGATCTTTGTGAAAGATAGCAGATGGGGTAACCTTCTGTTTTAAGCTGAATGTTTCATATTCTTTCTCTCAGTTCTCTCATATTTTATGTCAAATTTTCAAAGTACAGTCCTCAACCTCTTACAGCCCAAGAACTCCAGGTTAAAGACTAAAAGCCTGTAGTCCTTGGATGTTGCAACAAGTGGATCAAACATTCAAAACCAGTCTCTCTGGGCCTTGCAATGCATGAGTCCATTCTGGTTTCTCCTTTACTTTTCTATTCTATTCTGCTTAGGAAGTTCTTATATTGGTCTTATAAATGTACTATCTGAGTACATTTCTGAATCATGTTCTATCCTTGTCCTGTTCCCTTGAAAGATCTGATCTGTGCTGTAGCATTTTGTTTGGGGATTTGTTTATCTTAGAAAGAGGTGTTTGTACTTTGAGGCTCTATACTTATATTAGAAACCACTGAGATTTTCGATACTACAGTTTTGGTCTGGACTCCAAGAATTATGAGTCTCTGGTCTCCCCAGGATTACAGGAGGGAGTGTTTAGGATCATACCCTTTGCTTTTGAGCTTGTGCCCCGAGCATTGATATGATGCCCAACTTTTAGATTTGCCTTCTTACATTGCATGTAAGTTATTCTCATTCCCCTCATCTTATTTTTCTAAGAGCAGGAATCAATCTCTTACATCTGTCACCAAAACACCCTGTGGTGGTTTTTGTCCACCTTATGGACACAAATACAGCCAGCTTCACACATTATCAAATACTTCTACATGGGCAGAGACCCCCTCCTTTTGAAAATGTTATAAAACCAACTTGAGCCTGAATGCAGGCAGAAGGTTTCACAGTGTCCTTCCTCTTGAGCAGCAGTCAGAGAGCTGCTTCCACCTTACTGACCATATTATTTCATGTATTAACTCCTCCAACATCACTGCCCTCTCTCCTGGTGTGGCCTGCCCCTTATACACAGACTCAAAGTGGGTCAAGGACACATTGAAGAATTACAATGCTAATCAATGTTTGAGTCAAAAATCCAGAGTACTACTGCATATAGATGTCATTTGACACAGTAAATTACAGTCAATATATAAACAAATAAATAAAATGCCCAAGTGTGTAGCAGAATTTCATGCTTTAGCACAGGTAGGCCATGAGCAGAGGGTGGATGTCTAATTAAGAGAGAATTGCTATGGTAACCAGAGGTGGTCACAGATAATTGGGTGTGAAACCCCATGAGGCTTCATGACAGAGGTGTCTGCATATATTATCCAGCACACTTTCTGTTTCTTAAATAGAACTACATTGTCAGGTCAGGCAATATTTTTCATATTTTAAATGCCTTCTTTTTGAGCAACCGAAGTGCGACTTGTAAGGGATCTCTGATCTTTAAATGGTGTCAGAACAGTTGATGTGCAAAGACAAACTGGAGTGAGGATTCTCAGCCTTAACTTGCTCTCAGTGATGGGTTAAGAACTGAGAGAGGCATTTGACTCCATGTTTCCTAACCCACCTGAATGGGACAGAGAAGGGAGATAACTCCCTGAGCTGGCAAAGCAGAGCAGTCAGGGACAAAGGAACACTTCTCCCCAGAATGGGACTGTGCACGCTGTCCAGCTCCATGATTGTCTTGGTACTGTGTTGTCTTAGTTAAAATAGTTATTTTTTTATCACAATTCATGGGAGAGCAAAGGGATGATAACAGAAACTAAATTATTCTGTGCAACCCAGACCAGTCTGATCAGAGCAGAGGGGATGCTTAAAACTCACATTACATCAGCACAGCGACAGCTGCATCAGCAACCAATTGTGATTAAACAAATTGATTTAAATCCACAAAAATTATTTACCAATTTAAGCACCTCCTATTAGATAGTTTTGAGTGTTATCTTAGCTAATTAGATATTCATTATCTATGTAATGAATCCTATATTATTTGCGTAATGAACCCTGATGAAGATTAAAGGAAAATCTTATTATTTCAAATTGTTGTTCTGGCATAAGATTTCTAAGATTTGTATTTAAATCCATTCTTGAACATGTGGATATGAATGAAAGGTCAGCTCTTTGCTTTGCAAATTCCCATTTCTCTGTACCAGCTGCACTTAAAGGGCACAGAGCTACTTCAATGCATCCAATATTCCTCTGGTCTGGAGGAACCTTGTGAATTCTCACGACAGGATGGATTCAGAAATGGGTAGGATAAATAGATCAGCTCCTGCAGACTTCCACTACTACTGCAACTCAGAGTGAAACTCACTTCTTTGAGACCTTCAGGATCTTTAATTCTTAATTAATTTCCCGTATATTGGTGGTGGTTCTCAAGGTGCATTGGTGTGTTGCATTTGACAGTTTCTCTGTAACCAAGGACTCAATTAACGAGGTCTGCCTTAAGACATTTTCATGTCCCTGTTATCAGCAAAACAAGAACATACCTGTTCTGCATCTTTAAATGAGGTAGTGAGTTATCACCAGTCTCTCTGCATATCTGAAAAGGCTGCTCAGCCACTCTGAAGGTGCAATCTGTAAACACAGTAGGGCATTACAGCAGTCAGGAATTATCTGACAGAAAAATTATCAAAGGTAGTCAAAGCTCTCAGTCCACACTGATAGTGCCAATCTAGCTGTGTTCTGCTGTTTCTGCACGTCCAGATTTACCATTAATTACATCTCAGCAGGAGTTCTGCATACAGCAGTGTGGTCAAAGACATTTTCAATCCCTAAGGAAAAGCAGACTATCATAGTACACCCTCTGTCATGCAGGGAGGAGAACCCTGCCCATGCTGATTAAGTACAGCAGTTGACAACAGATGTTATTTGTTAATTACTGACATATCCAAAGGGTCCTATGGCTTGACAGACTCGGTAACAGATCCATTACCCACTTTGTTTTATCTCATTATGGAACATATGGTGGCAGTTTGATGTAGTACAATTTTAAACTTTTTTTTAAATGTATTCCTACATTGAATTCCTCACTCACTTTTTCTGCTGCTTCTTGATGGGTCAGAATATGTGCTTTCTTTTAATTTCCTTTTTTCTAGGATCCAGTTACCCTGTATTTTCCAATACAGTAAAACTGCTCAGAGTTACTGATGTATCTTATCTGCCAATTCACACTTTTTTTTCACCTTTAAAAAATATCAACCAGATGGTTTCCAAAAATGACAATTATATCTAATGCATTGTTTGAAATTAAAGTACCACTGCAAAACTGCCTCTCATCTTTTTAACTGCTTGAAGCCATACGTATCACTTTGGGTGCACAAAGAACTGTGTGTTCCGTCACTGTATTAAACAAAAGCCCACTGAGACTTTGAGCTGCTTCAAGATAAAGCTGAGCAAGTAGCTAAATTGTATGCTACAAAGTATTAGTGTGTATCTAAAGCTCAGATCTGAAAAGCAGATCCTTCAGAGTGCTCACCAGCTCAAATATAAAAGACGGGTTTTTTTAATTTAGTCTTACAGTTAAGAAATACACTTGCTTGTGTACATCAGTGGAGATAAGATATATTTCCAATGACAGATGTCTGAGGTGTTACCTGCTTTGATTTGTAGCTACAATGTTACTTAACTATATTAAATTATATTTGATTTTCTACTTTTCTACAAACACATCTTCCCTCTTTGGAACGCACCTGGGGATTGCTACTGCTGAGAATTTTCTTAGGAACAGCATGGCCAGCAGGACCAGGGCAGTGACTGTCCCCCTGTCCTGGGCACGGCAAGGCCACACCTCGAGTCCTGTGTTCAGTTCTGGGCCCCTCTTCATGACAAGGACTGGACATGGAGGTGCTGGATCATGTCCAGAGAAAGGAACAGAGCTGGGGAAGGGGTTGGAGCACCAGGAGAGGCTGAGGGAGCTGGGAAAGGGGCTGAGCCTGGAGAAAAGGAGGCTCAGGAGAGATCTTCTGGCTCTGCACAACTCCCTGACAGGAGGGGGCAGCTGGGGGTGGGTTGGGGGCAGTCTCCCAAGTGACAGAATGAGGGGAAATGGCCTCAAGTTGTCCCAAGGAAGATTTAGACTGGACATTAGGAATAATTGCTTCACCAAAAAGGCTGTCAAGTCCTGGCACAGGCTGCCCAGGGAAGGGGCAGAATCACTATCCCTGGAGGGGTTTAAAAGTTGTGTGCCTGTGGCACCTGGGGACATGGGGTAATGAGGGACTTGGCAGTGCTGGGGGAACAGTTGGATTTGATGAGCTTAGAGGTGTTTTCCAACCTAAAAGATTCAATGATTCTATATAAAATCGGGAGTGTTAATAAACATAATTTAATTTCCAACTAGAAACTGAAATGTAGAAACTGTCAGTGTAATTGGCACGTGTTGAAGCGTCTTCCTTCATGGATGAATTAGCACTTGAAAAAATCAGGAATAAAATAAAGAAAAAGCAAAATACTTACAAAAATTAGGCATTTAAAGTTAGTATTAACCTGATAAAATCTTTTCTTGCTGTATTCACTTAACCTGTAAATATTTTTCACAGATTGAGGGTATGTAATAGCAATATGAAATCTATTTTATAATAGCAATAATTACCAAAGAAAGGCCTTGTTTTTTGACAGCTCTGGCAGATGTTAGTTGGAATCATTAAAACCTGGCTTTTGTCATGCAGAGATCTACAGAATCACAGAATATTCTGAGCTGGAAGGAACCCACAAGGATCACGGAGTCCAGCTCTTAAGTGAATGGCCCATAAAGGGATCAAGCCCACAAAAAGTTGATGGTGTAGAACTCACACTGGGTAAAACAAACCCTCGATGTACCTCAGCTGTTTCTGAACAACATGCAGCACTAGGAATAAAATCAATCATGAAAATATTCTTAACAGGAAAATGGAGTAGTTAAAGTCAGAGCTGAAGCACTATGCAAGGGTGAATTTGTCAGACATATGAATTCTAGAAAACTGGGGAAGGCCAGATCTTAGTGATCCAGCAGAGACCCCAAAAATAGCACAAGCTCAACTGAAGCAGGTGAGTGTGAAATAAAGCAAAGAGTGAATCTCCAAACATACAAAGAGCATAGAAAGTTTCCCACATAATGACCAAGCCCAAGGCGCCACAGGCTTAGTATTTGGAACACAGTGCAAGTGCAGAGGCTCCCCCAGAGCACAACAGTTTGCTCAGCACAGAGCTCTGAAGGCAGAACATCTGTTAATGAGAGACCCACATGACTGAAACAATTACGAGCTGCATATGAGTAAGGCTGGAAGGTGACATTAAAAATAAAGACATTTAGCAATGACAAATGCAGTGTATGGGCTAAGGTATATGCACTTGCTGAGCATCTTTAAAATACTGGGAAATTAAGAAATGCAGGAAATGGCATGGATATTGTTGAATTGGAAATAAAAAGCAAGTTATCATCATGGTTCTTAGAAATAGCACAGAACAAAAGGCTGCTGTCCCAGTGCGGGTCAAAAACCAGCAAGAATAATTCAGAAAATAGGCATGACACACACACACACACAATCTGCATGATTTTCTAGAACAAAATCAAGCACGACTTGCAATATATCAAAATGTCAGCTATCTATTTTAATTTTGGGAATACAGTAAGTTCACTCACAATACTTAAAAGGTCATTCAGAAAGACTGAAGCGCAGTAGAAAAATCTTACTCTAAACATTCTCTTAAAAATATCTTTGCTCTTTCTTCTGACAGATCATTTGTACAAAGCTTTTTCCTTATTTCCTTAAAATTTCTAGGGAAATGATAATAATAAAAAAAAAGGCAGTAAATCCTGTGCAGGTCCTTTCCTGAAAACTAAAAACTCTGGAGGCCCATGTAGAAATTACATGGTTAATGCTGTTACAATTTCCCAGATGCTACCTGAAGCTTTGCCTGGATGCACAGAAAAATCAGTAGTCCCTTTAAATGACCTTGTCCTTCCCAGGATTTTAAAAGTGGCAAATAAGCAGCAGCATCCCAGCAGCTGGACAAGGCAGTGGGATACAGGACATAAAGGGTTACAGCATCAACCCTGTTCTTTCCAGCCTTCTCCAGCCCAGGGTTGGGAATCTGGTAGTCTCTCCACTAATGATCAGATTTTACCCTTCCCATGCAGTTCAAAGGCATTAAAAGGCAAGGCAATAAAAGGAAATAAAGCTCAAGTGGCCAAGAAACACCCACTCGGAACAGGCACTTGTCCTGCAGGGCTGAAACTCTACCCCTGGTGCAGGGAGATCTCGAGTCCATACGGTCCCAATCAACAGCCTGGGGCTATTTGAGGTCGAGTACCTCAAGCAGACAGAAAAGGAAAAAAAAACCTTGCTTGAAACTATTAATTTAAAGTTTATAGGCATAATTTGGCTTTATGATCTTAAATAACTGAGATATGAAAAGCAAAAACAAAATCCTAAAGACTGCCAAGACTAATTAAAAGTTCTGTCATCTAACTCCTGTAATGACACCTAACCTGCCATGAGTTTTAAAAGATGCAGATAAACACCACCATGAATTTTACAGTAAGTGTCTGTCTGTTTTTAATATGAACAGTTCAACTAATTAGATCGCTCTATAATGGTAGTGGCTTGAAGAATTTTAATTGAATTAACCAGCAGATTATTCTGTGAGTATGAGGAATCTACTAACACTTTATTTTTGTTAGATTACAGCTTTACCTGGAGAAAATTGATTAAATGCATATAATGCTTCCTTTTTAAAAGTTCCTTTTCCACATGATATGGAAGCATCTAGTTATGAACTGGATATGAAAGTGCCAGTTATGAACTGGGTATGAATTGCTGTATCTCAGTAAAAGGAAATAAAACATTCATATGTGGACTCTGAATGTAAAAAAAGCCCAACACCACAAATGTGGTGGCATTGCCTGACATTGTTTGCCTTCCTGCTTGAGTGATTTATCTAATGTGATTATAAACTGAAATGTTCAAGCTGGCTTTCAATGAATACTACTCATATGCAGAAGTAAGATTTTAACAAATTAAGGTTTGTTATGTACATACATCATTCTAGAAACACATTGAAAAAATGAACATAAAGAAGCAATTACAAAACAGCTGAATAGGACAAATAGGATGTATAAACACTCTACTTCAAAGAAAAGATGTTATTTTTTTATTTTCTTCTTGGTAAAGTAGCATATTTTAACCAGGTTACAATAAAATTACCACAGGATATTAAAAAAAAAAAACAAAAACAAAAAAACCGAAGAAGAAAGTATTTAGAAAATTTTATATACATACATTTGCTTAAAAATTCTATAATGTAAACATTAGCATAGCAAGTTAAAATAATATTAGTTTATTGATACTTATGTGAATACTGTACATATATATGCTTAATTAATAGTATCTTTTCTACAGTTTAATAGGAACAACAAAAAAAATCCCTCCCCTAAGTCAAAAGGGAAATTCAGCTTCTTCAGTTGCCACCAGGTGTGGTCCCACATCCAAGACACTCAGTTCTTTACCTCAGTGTTAAGAAGGAAAGCACGGCCTTTCAGAACTGTATTTTCAACCACACTTGTATTTTTATAATTTTTAGTGTCTTAAATGATTAATACTCAAAAAAACTTATCACAGTTTAACTACAATCATGGCATGGAGATAATTTCTGAAATCTTGTTAAAGGAACTGATTCCCCTACAGGGAAGTGCAATAAATTATGTTTTGATGCAATAAAATCAATATTTTTTTTTAAGTCTGGTCTTCTGCAGCAATTTGTAAATCTGGAAAAGTCATTCCTTTCTAAATATTTCAGTGCTGTTGTCTAGAATAAATTCATGCCATTATGAACGAAAAACTAAACCATTAATATTGATTAGAAGTATGCTCTCATTATTTTTGTAGAAGGAATTTATAAATAATCTAAGTTCTCTATAACTGGTTCATAAAAGCACAGTTAGTGCAGAGTGAGAAATAAATGAAATGTACAGTGTCACACCACTGTAGAACAAGTGGTTTATCTTCCATTCAATATGTGAAACACGAAGCAGGTTAATTGATACTTTTAAACATATTTTATATTTCATATAGATATTTTCCTATAGTAAAGTGTTTATTTGAATACAGAATGCTATGAAACTAACAAACTTACAAAATAATAATCAAGTTAATATTCCATGTGATGCAGGGTGCTAACTGAAATTCCCCAACCTACAGAAGGTGAAGGAGAGAAATCCTTTACTTTCTTGAATTGTTTAATCACTTTTCCAGAAGTGACTCGAGATCCAAGACAGAAGCATTACTGTGGTTTCCAAGGAGAAAAATGTGTTTCCATGTGGAACAGGTTCCTTTTCAAATATCCTGGAGTTCCAGCTGGAAGAGCCCAGGGCTGGTTCCAAGATCTGCAAGGGCGTATAGCAGCAGGATTTGGTCAAAAAGTGGGGTTTTTTTCTTTTAAACAGCTGTTCCACAGGTTTCTCATAGTAATTTCAAGCAGGTAACTGTATTTCTATCCACAGGTATATATTATCTGTTCTTAGAATTCCAAGCCATTAGATGAGAAACATTTGGGGGGGGGGGTTGAACCTTTGAAATGGCATGGAACTTCTTGCAGAACTGAGATCCCTGCATTCTTTGAAGGAAAAAGAATGACATCAATATCAAAAAGCACCAACGACTAATTCTGGTAACAAAACACCAGGTCCTTAAACATTAATATGGCCTGGCAGAAGCATCATTACTTCACTGGGGGTTCACCAAGTCTCATTTATTATTAGCTTGCTGCTCTGTGTCAGTCAACCCCATTTGTTAGTAGGTTCTTATTAATTAATTTGACAGCTACCATGTAGATATTACTCTGTACAATAAAACACAACTGTTACAAAAAAAAAATCACCTTAGCAATAGGTCACAATTTTGAGCCAGTAATCTTTAGTACCATTCTGTTCTTTCTCTAAATACTGGTATTAATTCAATCACAATGGTTTATGACCTGCAGTAGATTCTGTAAGGTAGTATAATTTGATTACAACTATCACATCAACAATATATTCCATTAAAAAGACTGGCTTTGAAATTATCTTCCTAAGAATATGTGACTTAATGGACATATCAATTTAAGCCTTTATAACTACGTCAATATCCTGCCTCATATAAACCTTGGAGATTTATTATTATTATTATTATTATTATTATTATTATTATTGAGAACTTTGATTTAATTTTCAAAAGCCAAGTCAACACATTGCACTCTCTATAATAATGAGAGAATCTCTAAATAAATGAGATTCTGAAAAGCCACAGTTGATCTGTGAATACTGATGGACACATCTGCAAAAGCTGGAAGAGCTCTGCCTGCTCCGTGTGTCTTAGGGAAGTGTTCAAGGTGGATGTGACTGGATAACAGCATTACAGTAAAAGTTGTGCCACTTTTTTACAGTTTATTTTGAACAGTCACTAAGGATCCAGAGGAGAAGCCCTGGATCTAAAGACAAAGCAGGAATGAAATGCAAACAAGACCACATATTGCTCTAGGCTGGTTCTACCAGCCCACAGCCCAGGGCTCCCAGGAACAGCTCCAGAGCCCAGCCTGTCCCGAGTCCCCTGCCCTGGGATTACAGCACTGGCCACTGGTGCCAGCAGGAATGGTCAGTAATGAATTAATTAATAATTCATTAGTAATGAACCCAGCAGCTCATTGTGAGCTGCCCACTGAGCACGGACAGGGGTTTAAGAACTGGGAGTCAGCCAAAGGAAGTTTAGAGCTGTAAAAAATTGTAACTGCATGGAATTGGGTGAAGAGGACAAACTGATAAAATCATTCCACTGACAGAATCATTGTTACACTTACAGGTATTTCAGAAAAATAATGTAACTACGTGGGATTCTTAATACCAACTGGCCAACCTTCTTCAAGAGGCTTTGCTGGTTCTGGTGAATGAACAGAAGAAGTGGGATCTGTAACAGGGATTCTAAGGGCCTTTCGGAATGTCTTGAGGTGGTAGAAATTTGGGCATTCCTGTCAGTAGGCACCTACTTGCACTCATGCAAGTACCTCAGCAGTCTTCAAAAAAAACCCAGGGGTATAGAGTGGGAATGCCACCTTGTGAAGAAAGGCTTTCATTTGATTATTTCCTGGGATTTTAGAAAAACCACAGCTGAGCTTTTAAATGGATTAGTAATGCACCCATTATGGTATCTTGTATCACCAAGTGAACATTGTTTGCAGACTGTAATCTTAGGAGCTGATACACAATTCAGCTAAAGTTAACAAAGAGCAATTTGTACACGGTAAACAAGTTTAGTATTTTTATGTGATTTACATATATACATAAAAAATTACAAGAAGCAAGATAATCAGGAATGAAATAATTTTAAGAGCTAAATGCAGATAAAAAAAATCCTTTTAAACAACTAAAAAGAAATTCAGTCTGCAGTAAATGAAATTTCTTACCATTTGCAACTTGCTGAATAAGAAGTACTTGAATCTTTGACTTATTTCTTGAAAATGAATATAGCTTCATGTAACAGATACACCACAAAGGTTTCCACAGTGTTTTCTTTCAAATTTACTTGCAATTCAGTGTTAGTACATGTGCCATATTTCTATTAACCAAGTCTCCACTTGCTGAAAAATGAATTAAAATTGTTTCAAAGTGGGACCATCATTACAGCTACTTTTCTTTTCGACAAAGACAAATTAAACCATCAGCAGTACATCAGACTAGAGTTTGGAGAAGCTACTTAACTGTCAATCTACTGACTTTCCTTTCTTCTTGGTAAGTGTCCCACTGTAACTAACACAAAACACCACCAGTAATTCATCTGCAGTGAGCTCCCAGGCTGGCCTTTGGGCTTTTCTGCTTGTCTGTGTGGTAACTGAGATCTCCTACTGACTGAGAAATATTGTTTCATTTCTGTAATGTGATTTCACCTACTGAAATTTCTGACCTGGAGAGTGAGTCCCACTCTTCTCTGCCACATTTTGCTGTTGAGTGCAATCTAAAAGCTCCATATTTAAGTGGTGGGAATGCAGCACGTGGGGCTCACACTCGGGCAGCAGCCCAGTGATGCCACTCACTGTGGGTAACAAAGCCCTTCTCACTTGAGAGGTGCTACTGAAAATGACTGGACCACTGACCTCCCTGAACAACACACACTGCTCACAGGTGTGCAGAACATAAGTTCCAGTTTGCTGGAACTGTAGTAAAGCACTGAGGTACAAAGTCTGTTATTAATCATCAGCTTTTTTTTTTCCTGGAGAATAATATAAGATGTGAAAATTTAATATAATGAATGGATAATAAAATGACAAGATACATCAATTTAAGTAACGTTATCCAAAAAAACTTCTGAGAGGAAAGATGTTCTTACATAAAGGAAAACTAGAATACAATTGATAGAAAATTTGAACATACACTGCTTAAACTTAATGAAGAGAAGAAGATAGCTAAAACATAATTAACTGCCTACGGCAGTGCAGCTAATGGATACTGAACTGGATTCCAGTTAATCCATGTCAGGACTTCCATCACTTGTAACAATTCTTGTCAATTCTTTAGTTACTCTTACAGTAGTAGCATTACCAATTACTTTTCAATAAGAGGTGATGGGTAACAGGCACTTTCATTACAGGCAATTTTTAAGTATCACCATGTGAAGGGTTTTACAAGATCAGATTAAGAATTCCACCCGGCCCTGTTAATGATGGACTGTTCTGTAACATAAGCAACAAATTAATAACAAAATATAATCCAAGACTTAAAAGCACTGTTTTGTACCACGCTAATTTTGTGTATCCTTGTGGTGGTTTGTAGAAATGAGTAATATTGCACCTGCCTTACAGCAAGACTGAAATTTCACTAAAAAATTATTACATTCTCTGATTTTAAAGAATTACTTCCCACAAATGAATGCTATTGAGAATATCTAACTAGAAATGTACAAAAGCTATTTTTCCACCTGTAATGTTTTTCTTGTCATCTACATTGCCAAGTTTTTAAAAAACCTTTGTGTGTCAGAGGTTTACAATAAAAAAACCAAAACAACCCAGTCTTTCTATTTACAAAAGGTAATAAATTAGTGAGGTTCTTTTAAGCACATCCTTCTGACATACTAAGTAGTGATAATCATAAAGGTTCTACTAAGGAAAAAAAAATTGTTTTGACATGAAGCCCATGTCTCTCTGGAACAGAAAACTGTACATGGAAAAAGGGACAACATAATACAAACAAGGAATTCATTGTGACAGAAGGACTTCAGAGGAACAAAGGAGAATTTGTGCAGTGCAGCTTCACAAAACAAAGGAAATGCCGATCAGTTTGCTGAGCTCTCGTGAAGAGCCCTCGTATTCTTTTGAGAAAGTGATTACTGCCTTCCAAAGTAGTTAATCAGGATATGACCCTTGGTAATGAATGTCTCTTTTCAGGATTTAAGTTGATGCAGCTGTAGTCTCTTCAGGAGCTTAAATTATAAATATAGGCTAGGAAGGAATCACAGAACAACCTAAAGTACGTGCTGCCCATAGTGACAATGAAGGAGAAGGGTCAGAGATCACCACTCTGAGGCTCCAGGCTCCGGGGCTCCCTTGGGTGGCTGCGGGACAGTTTGGGGAAGCGGGTGGTCACTCTCGAGCGATTGCTTTTGCTTACTGGTTCTCCAGAGGGTGGGATATCACTAGGGAGACAAAAAATAAACACAGAACAGCTAATTTATGTTATATGTAAATTGTTGTGTAGTTATTTCCAACATGAAAAAAGCAGATGCTATGAGAGCCTGGCACACGACTGCAAAGTACAGCACACATCTTCAACATCACGGAATTGCATTCTTTCTACTGGTATCTCAAGTGTGAATTACAAAATGGGCTCTTTCAGAAATGAGAACTAGTAGAACTTTCAATACTTTATGGAAGATTGCAAGTTACAGGATAAAAGCAGATCTCTATGAGTTGCAGTTCAGAAATGGTGGGAAAAGCATTTTGAAGTGATAAAAGTACAAGCAAAATAGACAAGAGCTTGGATGATGCTCAATTAACAATCCTCTAATCATGGATGGATGTATCATTACATGATGAAGGATATTGGTAATACATCCCTGAATTCTTCAGTCTCTCCTGACCCACAACAGACTACAGTCTTGCATGAATGAGCCTTTTGGAAAAGACTCTGAGAAGAAGTACATTAAGTTCAAAAACAAGCAGTAACAGAAAATTCCAGCTTACCTAGGTGATAGTCAGGCTATAGACTCCTCGGAAAACTACAGTATAAAGGGATAGCATTGTACTTTTGCCATTCTTTTACAGGACTCCACATGGTTTTTAATTAAACTGCTTACACACAGATCAATAAATAAAACCAAGTTTTGCATTTAGCAACTCAACTAAGCAATAAAATTACACAGCATACAAAGCCAAGCTTATTTTCATAAGTGAAAAACCCCAACCTTGTAATACCTATCTTCAGAGTGTGATAAAAAGTCCAAAAGGGAGAAATTGCTCATCTGCAGTTCTGGCCATATTAAATAAACACAGATATATTTTAAAACAATCCCCAAAGTTCTCCGTGCAGTTCCTTTTCCAGCAGAGTGACCTTCCTCACACACAGGTCAGACACTCCTGCCAGAGCCACCGGCACACTCAGGCCCCACTGAGGTGTTCTGAGCACCCACATGGGAGATGTGAGAACGAAGCAAAAGCCTTTAACAAGTCCTGGGACTGAGTGGAAAATTCACTTGCAGGCAGCAGAGCACTTGTGCAAGAAAGGGCAGCTCTCCTGCCCTGGCCATTGGCTTTGGAGCTACAGTGCACACACAGGTAAGAGAAAGCCGCTCCCACAAAGGTAAGAGAAAAAACCAGTATGGAAAAGTCATGTTCAATTCAGATGGTAAGCAACAGCAAATAAAGCTTTCTGGGGCTTTTTTAATGGCAGAGTATTTAACTGGTCTAAGTTTCTAAGCGGAAAACTCTGAAATAGCTTTATTGAAAATAATAAAGGATTTTCCTAAATCAAGATTCACCACATTCTTATTATAGTATTTAGTCTTCCAAGGTAACGATGAAGTCCTTTGTGTGCAAAAATGCATAAAATACCTGTGGCATACATCCTCCTCTTTTTCAATAACCAGATTAACAAGTTAGATCTTTAGTTTTCTTGGGGTTTATCCTTATTTTTCTTGTCACTAAAATAAAAATTCTTAAAATTAATTTAGCCTCTGTTATTAATTTTTGGTAGCCAAGGATAATTGGACTTCCAACTGTGGCCCTACAATTTCTTATTCTGAAACTCAGCAATGCTATCTAAGTTGCTGTAGAGAATTCTGATCATGTGAATCCAATTTCAGCTGTGCTCATTACCATGGATTTCTTTTAGTAACATGAATATTATTACTCATAATTTTTATACTATTTATAAAATTGAGCAATGCAGTGTTGATACTGTAATGCTTGTAAAAGAGAGCATGTGACATCAGCTTCAGAGGGCTGTGATTTTGTTTTAAGATACGTATTTTTCAGAACATGTAAATGTAAAATAATCTAAATATCAAATATACAATGGTATCAAATTAAATGTTTGCCTCATTGGGCTTTGCTCAGTCTAAAAGAGGTTAATTCACCAGCACGATGGCCACTGCCGACAGAGCTTTGGCTTTCTGAGGCCCACGGAGCTCCCTGGCAGGTACAAGGTGCTTTTACCTGGCAGAAGAGAGCACAGAGTTGAGTGCAATTACCGTAATTTGGTGATTGCTTTATGGAAAGCACATTTTAATGCACAAGCTCCTCCTGCTGGCATGTCCCCAAAACGACATCAGTGCCAGCCCAACGGAGCAAAGCTATTCAGAGGGAAAAGGGCAAAAGGGGCAGGAGTTCCCCTAAAATGAAGGGAGATGAATTAATATCAGTCTGCTTTACCAGGCACAACTGAGGTAATCAGGTCATTTAGGGTAATTACATGAACACCAACGTCTGTGAGTGAAGGACAGAAATTGCAAATAATTCTGCTAATGTAAATGATGCTACTCCACAACATGATATGTCTAATAACTAAATTAGAGGTTAATTTATCTTAAATGTCTTAGCTAATTTTTATAATGACAATCTAAGACACATCATTATCTAATGTAGGTTTACAGAAATCAATGTATATCTGAGGAATTACATCTTCATGCATTCAGCATGAAATGAGAACTGGAGCTGAAATTTAATTGATCAACTTCCATGGAAACAGATGTTCTATGGGGGAAGAAGTTTCAAGTATTAAAAAAGAGTCATAAATTTAAAAGTCTTTCAGCCCCTTTTCATCCTCCCTTTTCCCAAACCTGATAGGAGAACCAGCCATCTCACTTGCCTGCTTCAGCTCTGGCTTTTTTACCAAAATGACCAACCCCCCCAAACCACATGGTAATCAAGTAGGATGAAAAGATTCATCTCCCATCTCTTCTGTCTCCTGGTATTAGATTTAATAATTTAGTTGTGGCCTTGAGGTTGAATGATACCTATAAAGTCTATGGCACTAAACAAGACACTTCTAAAATGTACTGACAGTTCAACTGGTCAAATATTCCATGAACTCTTGGGCAGTGGCATGAAGACCTTAAAATGATCCTGTCTGTATTTCTGGCAAAGACACACGAAGATGGAATTGAGACAAATCTATTTTTGCCACCCTGTATTTGGGATGGAGAAGGAAGAATACACCATTACCTACAAGGTTTGCAAATCCTCTCATTTGTCACATCCAGTAAAAACAGTCCCTAGGTTAGTTGGGGGGGGGGGGCTGAGTTAGGGTTCACCTATTGTCGATTGTTTTACTCAGATCAAGATACAAATTTAAAATACTTAAATCTAAACCAGCTGTGCTGCAGTAACTCTCCCAGCCCGGATGCCCCAAGCCCCTGAGCTAAGTAAGCACTTACTCTGAGCCTACACCTGTCCCAGCTACACCTGTTTGGCTTCAATACAACATTCTGCTTCTCATTCTGTTGCCTTCAGAGCCACAGAAGCCTGAGCAGGGTCCAATTCTCTAGGCCGAGCCTGGCAGGCAGAGAGTCTTGCCAGGCACTGCCCTGTTCAGCAGTGGAATGTCCACATATTAAAGGCTCAGGTTCTTTTCTGCATTCTCACCTTGGCCCATTCTGAAGAAAAAAGCAACCTGCTGAGGCAATCAATTCCTCCTTCCCACCGGGTCATTGTTTAGCTTTTAAGCATTCCTGATTGATCTGCCCAGCGTTTGTTTGGCAAACGATTCAGTTTCATTGATTTTGTCTTGGTGTCAAGTTCTGCCTGAGGTGCATCTATAGAAAATAGCTTAAAATAACTGGTCCTTTTCATCAGCTGCTGGTTTATTCATACCTTTGATTTATTGCTCTCCCTGTATCCAAATGTAAACTGTATTTTGTGGGGTTTTCTTTACATACTCAGCATATGGAACTGCAGTATTCTCTTGGCTGATGTTGTGAGCGTTTACATGCTGAAATTTATTTCCCAGCTCACTGCCTATTCCTCAGGATAAAATTAGAGAGAGAAGTTTCTAATAAAAATAGTATAACATGTCTGCAACTGGAAATACTTTTGTATCAGCCAGAGATCAGAGAACAGAAGTAACAAGCACATCTTGGGAGTGTAGCAAAGCTCAGGATCAGGCATTTCATGTATCTATCTATAGATCTATCTCACATGTAAATGCCTCTCTGGAGACATTCATAACTCTAGTTTTACTTGAGTTATATTAAACACACCTCATGAAAAAAGGCATTCGCTGCCAGATAAATTTGGTGACTTTTGCCAGCTTCTCGTGTTATTAATACTTCGTTAGTCATTATAATAATCTAATTCTGGTTATAACCTCAGCATTTAATGTGGTGCTCAGGCAGGCAGCTCCTCAAAAAGGTACTGTTAAGCAACGCCCAGACTTTATCAGGAGATCCTTATTAGACAATTGAGATCTAATTCTGACTTGACAGTGCAACATATCTCAGCACCTTCTGCCAATTAAAATCAGGTAAGACACCTGTTTAGTGGCATTATTAACTAAGATTCTGAATTCACCAAATCATTTCACATACTGTCATAAATCCCGCTTTTCAGTCAACTGGGTAAAATCCTTGTTTCCAGTTGCTGAAGTGGAAAAATAATTTGAGACAGATTTCTTGCCACTGCTCCCAATTTTGTAGAAATTAAATATAATTATTAATGAGAAACTGTGATCTCCATTTATTAATACAAATGTCTGATTTGGATGTTTAAAGAGTCAGTTATTAACAGAAGAGATAGAAAGAGAATCCCTCTATAGTACACTTCGACACTGAAAATCCTGAAGACACTATTATAGCAAAGTTGTCAGGTTACAAACTGAATAATCATTTCCCATCAAGATTAGATCTAAAATGAAATTTCAAGAAATGAAAGGCATTAATTCTAATATTCTGTCCAACCATTTGGTTAACGTACAGATCCTTCTACTTCCACATACACACTTCTACCCCCATGATGTATTTGATCTCTTCTTGCAGTAAAATAATGACACATAATCGTGTTTCCATTTGTTATAATTCAAAGTACCCTGACCTGAACATTCACATGCTACAATTCAGTTTCCATAACAGCCATGAAGACTTTCTTCATCAACATCTGCATTGTTATTTGAATTTTTCTGTAAACCATGACACTGTACATAACTCTGATGACATAATAGTTTTTTCCCCACTAACTTCACTTTGAAGTTGGCATAACAAGATGGTTACTGTATCTAATAGTTATATAACTGAATAATACCTATATTATACATTCTTTCACTCAGGAAATGCTCAGAACCCTGCAAAGGTGACCTTTCATCAGTTTCCATCTAAGCAATACTTAATAGTCTCATTCCTTGGCTTTCCCCTGCACAATGACCTCTGCATTTGGTTACTGTCCATGTTTTGTGATGGCCCAGACAGAATAACAGAACTCATGAACACTGTGCTCTGGCAAATGATAACTCGGAAGACAGAAATCACCGAACACAGATTTACATTTATTTATAATTTATATATTTGGTTTCTGTATTCCTGTGCTCAGTTGAAAGGCAGGAAGTTTGGCTGCTCCCTGTCATTTACCTGATCCTGAGCTCACTAAAGCACTGAGACTAATGGCAATAAAAAACTTGGTTCATATTCCTGCCTTACTTTACCATGACAGACTTTCAGCCTTCAACACCTCCTAATTTCACCACCAGGGAAAGGCAGCAGAGTTACCAGTCTCCTGTTTTTCCACGGGCTCAGGAGCAAACAGCTCCTGGTGCTTCAGCTCTGAGCCAGGCAATGGCCCTGGTGGAGTGAGCTGGCTGCTGTGTCTCTGCTGAGGGGCTCTGTCCCCTCCATGCTCCCTGACTCTTCTTTGATTCAAATCCATCCAGGTAGGAATATTTGCCCCAAAGCACTGCCATGTGCAGCTTTCAGTGAGTTTAAATAGTCTCCAAGGGAATGATGAAATTTAGCTCTCTTTGCTTTGAGTTTTGCCAGTAAACTCCTATCATAAAAAACAACCTGCATAAGTAGTTACCAGCATTATTTTATTTTTAAGAATAAGCCCCTTCTTTTAAAATTACCATAGAAGCAAATGGAATGAGAGAGAAAAGTTGTGACCAAAACATGTTGCTTTGATCTTCCAAGGAAGTGCTTGAGTTTTAATTGCTCCATCAAGTTAAGAGGTATCAGCTGCTTCTCTCAAGTATCTTCATTTCTCATGAAGATTACACATGATATTAACATGTGCAAAAGGCAGGAGAGAGCTGATGTGACCATTCTCAGGGTCAGATCCAGATCTGAATCAATGTCACATTCAAAATAACAGCTATGAATATTAAAAAATGAACAAACTTAAAAACTGCTCCTAGAATCATAATCATAACTTTTCTGGAAAATATGGTGTCAATGATAATGTGAAGAACACTGCTCTATAGCAATCACTCTTTCTGGGTTTTATTTTTTAAATACTAAGGGCATGTTACTGCACTCCAACCATAAGCTTGATACAAATAGTGATCCGTGACCTAAAAACCTCAAAAATATAGGCCATAATCTCAACCCCTGGGAGCTTTTTAACCGTTCTTCATTTTAGCCCATTATTTAGTTTTCCTAAGATAAGAAAGAAATTCCCACTGAGTTGGATAAGCTCATAGAAAATAGTACATCTGCACCTGGCAACATAATCACAGGGAGAGGGTTGAGACTTGGCATAGTGGAATTAGATCTGTACTCTCTAAATAAACAAAAGTAATCAAGATGGGGAAATATGTAAATAAATGAGTACCATCAAGAGAATAACAAGGGAAATGCTGACTTTGTTCTTGGTAATGAAGACAGGAACTAATGTTTACATTTAATCCAAGATAGAAAAGGAAGCTCATGGAAGAATGACATTGCCTGGTAAATGACTGAGGGAGCCAGCCTGGGATGCAACAATCTTGATGGATTAGCCAGAAACTAAACAAGCATCAGGCTGGCCAGCAAAAAGACAACCACAGCAATCCGCAACCAAAATCACTTGTTCTGTTTAATCATATTTTAATTATTTTCTCTGTAAAAAAAGTAAATGTCCGTGATAAATGTAGCTCATCCTTTTTTTTCTCTCTGACTCCAAATTAGGTTAACAGGCAGCAAAATTTGCTACTGACTCCAGTGGGAGTTCAATGCACGGTGCATTGCTGGCCAGGAGCTCCTGAAATTTGGGGTCAGCTCTCCAGGTATCATCAGATTCAGAGTCTTTAAAAAGTGTATCTTCTTGGTCCCTCTATAACTCAGAACTTTGCCAATGAGCTCAAAATAAAACCAAATCAGATTTGCAATAAGCTTGCTCCTTTGCCAGAATATTAGAGAAGAATCAATTGAGGACACCAGTGAGCAGCCGTGACTCTCCCACTGCTGGCAGCCCCTGCAGTGTAGCTCCAGGGCTGCAGTGACATTCCCTCAGCTGGGAGCTGCTGAACCTTCTCAGTTCTCAGCTCCCAGAGAAGCCTGTAAATGGCTACTGCTGCCCAAAGAATCTGTTTTTGGAGGCCAGCTGAGTTTTGTCCCAGAAGGAAGGTATCACAAGATCACAGGATCACAAGACAGGCACTTTCCCCATTTACCTGTGAAATCCCCTTCTTGTTTCTTTGAGTGTTGTGGCTTTTGGCCACATGAAGATTTTGCTGTTAGGAAGAACAGTCAACTTTGATAGAGGACATTTTATGGCTCCAAGTAAATTTTGAACTGAACAGTAAATCCCTGTCCCTGGTTTAGAAGCTCAGTGAAGCACATGTGTGCAGAGGTCAGCACCACACGTGCACATGCACGGTACCAGAAGGCTGCGAGATCATGCAGAATTTTATCTCTGTCAGGGTAGTTCTGCTTTGGCAGCAGGAGAAGAGCCTCAGCAGACAGGAGGGGAAGTGTGTGCCTGCAGTTCCCCCTGCAGTGGTGCTGTGCTGGCCTGAGAAGCAGAGAGGAGAGGCTGTTTGTGCCCTGCTCAGGTGACACACAGAACCTGACTGCAGTGACAGCTCCACAGGCAGACAGGAAGCCTTTTCATCTTATCCCTGCCCTGTGCTTAGAAACGCCAAGCACTGGATTTTCTCGGAGCCTTGAGGATTTAGATGCATTTTGACTCAGCTGTAGCACTAAAAGTAAAAATATGATAAAATATTCAGTCTGCCTGACAATGCAAACCAACTACATTTTCTTTCCCTTTGGTCATACCTGGCTATTCTCAATAGCTGGTGCTTTAGGATTTATCTCTTTTAATATGTAGGAGTCTTCTACTGAAAGATTTCTAACAGAGTCAGACATTTAGAGCTGTTCAGTGTATATATATTATTTACCAGATTTACTGTATTACGACTAATAAATTAAATCTCTTATAAAGAATTAATTTAGGAGTTCTTATGAATAAAATTTGAGAAACAAGATTTCAGAGGCCAGATAGACATGGAATAGCAAGAAATGGGCTCTACAGTTTGCAAGGCCCGAAGATTAGCAGGTCTCTTTTTGCCACATACCATGAGTTTTACTAAACTTTTAAGTGTAATTGTGTTACACTTCTAAAATCTTAATCTAAAAATAAACCTTCATACTGCTGTTGGTATAATCAAACTGTGGAGCACTGTGTAACTAATATGTGAAGATTTGAAGAAAAATGCCTCTGGTCTGCTCTTGGAGGTGGTGACCCCAAGCCATCCCAGTACCAATCCTTCCTGGAATTTCTGTTTAAAATTGGGTTGTTTGAGCAAGAGTAAACTGAAGAAGCCTGTTTAGCTATGAAGCAGATTTGCATTATGTGCAGCTATTCTGGCTCCATCCTCATAGGCCAGCAGGGCCTGATGTGAGACTGATGCTGTAAATATGCAAAGTTCTCCCTGGGTGCTGTCCCTGGGTGAGGGCTGTGCAGGAACACGGAGTGGGAGCGTGGAGAGGATGAGTCTCTGTGCCATCCCTGCTGCTGCACAGACCAGCACTGGGTGAGGAAACGACCTCTGTTATTTCTGCACAGACCTCAAGAGTTCAGGTCATTTGGTATCCCTGAACTGACATTTGGCCTAATTTGTACCTACAGAGGATGTATTTGGAGACGTCTGAAGCAGTCTAAAAAAAAAAAAAAAAACCCAGCCAAAATCACTTTCTTTACCCATTGGTTAATGATGTGAAGGGCTATGGCAGGGAAAAAAGCCTGAATAGTATGAATTTTTTGTTATTAATAGACAAGTACCTATAATTACATGAAGTTATTCTAGGACACTTCAGCTAAATGTTCATGGATTCTGCTACCACCACAGAAGTGCCAAACATATTAAAAATACACCACAAAAAATAGAACCCAAAATACAACAGAATTGAATGGATTATGTTTACAGCTGGCAGATAAGCAAAACCAAGGAACAAAGCTTCTGCAGGATGTTTTGAATTTCAGTGATGGCCTGTAGCTAATTCCTGCTGTTTTCACAGGAGAAACTGATGGCTGCTGCAATATTTTTCAATACAAGTTCAAATGAGGAAAAGAAATAACCCACCTCCTTTTGAAAAACTGTGCAGTTGGGCATAAACAAACTTGTTATGGTCTGGATTAAAGCCAAGTACATGTACAAGTACAAAGATACCTCCCTTATGAAGATTATTTGCTTTATGTATTTGAATGGATGCATCCATTTATCCATTACTGCCAGTGTTGCACAGAAAGGAGTAGGAATAAGCACTGGAAGACTGCAATATAAGATGTATAAACAGATTGTTCTAAACCACAGTTTCATGAGTATTCCTTACTGCTTCATTTGCTAAGAGAAAAGAATAAAGTTTATTTTTCGTCTCTCAGCATAGCTCCTTTCATTCCTCAAAATCTCTTCTACTGTGGAAAAGTAATTAAACCTAATCTTTGGTTTTATTCCCAGGGAAATAAGCATTATAGAATAATTTTTCTTGCAATACTCCAAATCTAACAGTTACATTAATAGGAAAAAAAAATCATGTTGTTTTATTAGCAAATTATTTTTTTAAAAAACCATTCTACTAATTCTGCCATTCAAGCAATTATGTAAAATTTACATAAGGGAATACATTTGCACATACTCATTCTGATTTAAAGAACAGTGTGTTTTCCATAATTTTTCCCCTTTTTCCCTTCCTTAACAGATTTCTCAAGGGCAATTGTCCTGAGATATTGACATTTCAGGGGATCTGGAGCAAACATCATAAACTCATGTCTGAGAGCTCAGCTTGCAATATCTCTGACAATGCATTACAGAAATACACCACGCCAAAACTGTTTGCAAATGCCATCCTGTGCCAAAAGTGTTTGCAGATGTCACAGAGAACCACCCAATACGAAAAGGGCCCTTGGCTGAAGGCAGAGCAGCTCCTTGTGCAGCAAGGGCTGATGCAGGGTGCAAACAGCAGCAGTGCCCCACTGGGACAGGCACCAGGCAGGAATGAAAGCAGGCAGGGACCTACAGGGGCCATTCGTTGTTTTTCTGCATCAGATACCTTGAAAAATGCCATTTTCCATTTCAGAGAGTATCAGAATGGCAGATTGGTGACAACACAATGGGTGTTTGGGAACTGAGGAGAGAACAGGGCTCTATGCCCTGACTAGAAGGAGCTAGAGCCAGCCTGGTAGGTCATGTCTCAAACAACAAATCCCCTAAATCCTGTTCTCACTGGAGATGCTGCCTCTGTATATTCCAAGCACACGTGCTGGTCTGGGAGCTCTTCAGTTCTTCTACATTTTAGAAACTCATAGAAGAAAAGTGATTTTCAGATGGTCTGCGTTGTTGGCAAGTATCTCTATTAAGCTTCCCCTATTAATAGAATTCAAGCTGAAAATGGCAAATTGAAGTCCTTCCCTTGAACATACACTCTGAATTTCAGCAACTCGTTCGTACCAGGAGTTATCTGTTATAAACTGTGTCTGTCAGTTTCACAACTCTATGTACGATTTTACTAAGTAAAGAATTAAACTCATGTATCTCCAATATGGGGTTTTGTACAGGTCACATCACCCAGGCCACACTAGTGTAGTTTAAGTGATACATTTTGCCATGCAGATTGCTTAGTGAGTAAGAAGCCCTTAAGTTCCTTTCAATACATCAACGAAAATCAGGAGTAGAAATAACCTCACTCTTTGTGAGAATAGTATGGCTTCAAAAACATCTTTAAGTGCCACAGTTGCATGCTATGCAACTTCTAAATATATTATAAATACAATATATATGATAAATATTATTTCATTTGGTTTCTTTCAGTTCCATTAATCAGTTTCTATTCATTCTGTGAACATATATTTAAAGAATTAATTCCCTCTTCAGTTGTACATTTCTAATTCTAATCTAAAAAAACATCACCAGAAGAGTTGTGGGCTATGAGAACTTGTCCATAGGGAAGCACCATCCCATCTGCTCCAAGGCCATCCCACCTACCTGCACCCTGCTTTCAGCTGGATGCAGAATGGAACTTGGGGAATTTCTCCTCCTTCCAGCACTGTGCCATTCCCACAAAGAGCTCAGATGTGGGATCCAGGCTCGCTGGCTGCAGTGGATCAGCACATCCTCACAGGGGGAGTCCCCAAGGCCTTGTCCCGAGGACCAGGAGAGGGAACTTGGGGTTCTGGGTCCCCGAGCTCCCAGATCCATCTGCACTCGCACACGGATTGCTCTGACTGACCAGATGGCTCCTTACAAAACAACATGTTCACATCAACAGTGTTCAAAACACTTTCTGCTGGAAACTTGTTTTCTGTCAGGGACCTGCAGATGGTTCCCTTCCCCTACCTGTAAGTTCTCCAAAATACATCTCCTGAACTGGCTGTTACACAATCTTCATATGCTGAGATTTGACTGTGAATATCTAAAGCTGGCAATTTTCTTAAAATAAGCTCCAGAAAGAGAAACTTAACAAGCAATTATGGATCAGCTAGTTTAAATGCAGCTGTAGAATAAATATTACAAACTGTTTTGTAGGATTTAGTAGGCCAAAAAGTAAGCTTTAAAATCACAAGTTAATTACAGGAAACTCAGATAGATTTGGGAAAGGCCAAGAAATAGGCTCAAGAAGGGCAAATTTTGTGAAAAGAACATTACACAGCTCCATCAGAGGTATCTGTGGGGGGTGCACGTGAGACAGTGAGGTACCTGAGCCAGTCCTGAACAACCGTGCAGTAAATGGCTCTTATCATCCACATGTCCCATTATGCATTCATTCCAGTCACTATAGAGGCAATTTAGTGTACTCTCACCTGCTCAGCATCTTAAAAAATTGCACTGAGAAGAAAATTATCTTCACATCAAACTAAAATATTCACTTGAATTTTTTTTTTTGGCCGGTCTGGTGCTCTTTGATGACTTGGATGCTACATAAAAATACGCATTAGGATGCAACGTAATTCTATATATTTGTGGGGTTTTTATATTGAAAATTCCGTGCCCAGTTTAAAACACTGTATTAATATCTGGGGCTTTGATTGAAAAGGGACAAAAAGACACAGCTTTGGTAGTTCCAAGTATGAGAGCTCCCACATGCTGGAAGGCAGACACAATCATACAGCAAGAACACGCAGGCATCGGCACTTGCTTACACTCCCAGCACTTTAGCACATTCTCAACTATTGATTGACTGAGTTGCAAACTCCTCTGTGCTCTCCTCCTCTGAAAAAGTCAATTCCAGCAGAATAATGGAGCAAATTGTTACAGAGAGGATAACTAGGAAATAAAGTGTCCAGACATGTCTAGTCCCATTTACTAGAAAAAGTAGGATAACACATAGAAAATAAAATTCTTTTTCATTAAATTACATGTATTATTGAAGCAAATTTTAAAAAGAATTCTACTCAATCATGCCAGAAACTGATTTACATAGTAAAAAGAAATAATGAAACAATTGCAAAGATAGTAAAAAGAAATAACTAGACTTAGTTTCCTTTACAAATTTTGTATACTTGTTAATGAACAAAAAAAATCTGAATCTTTGATAAGTACTTTTATTTGATGGGAAGAAGAAAGGAAATGTCCTGTTGAATTTCTTAGCTATTCAAGTAGAAATATGTTCTATGTGCTTACTAGAAAAGTTTTTATCAATCTTGTAGAGATGTCAAACTCTTTCAAATGTGAAAATTTTGATGTCAGTGTTTTACAGTTGTCAGTAATCAGGTGCAGGCTATGAGGTTAATGGAGAGCAGGTTTATAGAATTGGTTCGTATTTGACTGTTTTCATGGTTACAATTTTCAACTCTTGATTCATCATTTTGTATGAGAACTAAAACATGCATTTGTTTTATCCAAGATTTAAGTACAACACCATGGCATTGCTTCTGGAGACAAATACAGCACAAAGAGCCCATTAACCCAGCACAGAGCTGCTGAACAGAGAATCCAGAATGCACCTATCCCAGCTCTCAGACTGGGAACTGGGGCTGCCAGGCAGGCTGAGGCTCTGGGCAGCCCTGGCTGAGCTGGGCTCTGTCCCAGACTGAGCAGCATCCACAGCTGAAGTCAGAGCCACAAGGAGCCTGAGGTGCCACCGTGCCCTGAGCCAACCACAGCCCTGCCCAAATGGGGCCCCCTGTCCCCTCGGGGTTGGCTCTCCAAGGCACATGGATCTCGTTCCTACATTCTTCCATAGAGTTCATTGCTTAGGCCTGGAGAATGAGCACAGGAAACTGACACAGATGGCATCACAAATACCTGTGTTTTAAATATTATTAAAAGTGCCACCCAGATTTAATTTTGTGATTATTTGCATACACCCCACACATGAACATTTCATACTTTCATCTATCCACTTACAGTATCCTGACAGCAGTTTTAGAACTGCACAAAGAAATTGTTGAGGAAATACAGATTCTAGGGTTTCAGGATGAGTAGAGTACATATACTGCTGAATGGAGAGGATCAACATATAAATTACTTTAGAATCTACTAAATGTTTACATGAGCAAAAATTGATTTTAAAGTATGCAGACAATGAAGTTGAAGACACAAGATGATTGCTTGTGCATTTTCCAAGTTTCCAGTACTTAAAAAAAAATCATCCTGAATTATGCTGAAGGCACTTCACAAAAATATACTCAGGGTATGAAAAGGAGAGAATGGAAGCTTACAGAGCTGAGGATTAAAGGATGAGAAGCAGTTTCATGGCAGCACACAGAGAATAGGTCCACTGAAAGCCCACCAAGTCAGACAACCAAAGCAGAGGGATCTCCTCTTGCCAGGCATTTACTTTGCTCTGTACATGGAGTAACACCTGAATACAGAATGTTCATTGCACCAGACCTTCTCACTCCAAGATCCTACGTGGAGTTGAATCTTTACACAGTAAGAATGTTCTAAAATACCAGAATCACCCATGTGTATTTTTTTCAAGGCTGGTTTTCAGAAGACAAAATGCCTTCTACACAGTGTTTAAATAAAAACTCTGTGCCTATGGTGAACACCTTCCATTGCTAGTTCAGCTACCATTGCCATTTCAAAAAATGAATGAAAACCCCAATACGCTTCTAGTGAAATGGCTTCTTCTGTGTGCATAAAATGCAGTAAAGAAAAATAAATCCTGTGTAAGTGCTCTCTTTTTTTACATTCTTTTCCACCATTTTCCCTTTTTCACCTCATTTTAACATACATTCTTTTCAATCAGTCCAAACTGTCTCATTCACTCTCTTGATGCTATTACCTTTTACAGCACTCCTCTACTCTTACTGTACTCATTTATTCCTGTACTCCCTACCTTCCCAAGTTTTCTTTCAATAAAAATGCACATTGACAGCCACAACACTGTTACCCACTAAAACCCAGCTATTATTTGCTCCTGTTCATGCCCAATTCTTCTCTCAACAAACTCCTGTGCTAAGTTGATTCTACATAGGTGAGTCTGTTGTCCAGAAATCATCATTCCCACAGCTCCCCATGTAAACCAATTCCCTCTGTTATTAACATCACATTATCTCTTTCAAATCAATTCACCTGTTCCATGTTTCAGTTTGCCCTCATTTCACATTTCCTTTATTAAAATGTAGGCAAGTCCCTGTTGACTCACTCTGGTTTTCAGCCACCCAGACCTCAATCACACTGGGCTGCCCAAGCTCAGTGAGCAAATCCTACTCAGTATTTGACACATTTTTACTCTATTGCTCTACCTTCCCAAATATATTTCATGAAAAATTCCAGTATTTTCAGTACACTCCTTCAGACTGAAAACCTCACTTGAAAGTTCTTACTGAACAAGTCACTCATCAAAAGAATGACTCTGGTGAACAACTGCAGACTGTTGCAATCTGGACTTTTCTGGTTTTATGCACTGCTGTTAAATTAATTTAAATTAACACCTTGACACTGTGCTGTGCACTCTAACATGTAATGATAATGACATCTTCCTGGGTTAAATTCTATTCCTGTATGTCACTTATTCAATATATTAACCAGTGCTGATAATCAGAAGGGAAAAAAGTGAGAATACTGGTAGAAAACCACAATGCTTACAAGAAAGGTGCAGTAATTCTATATTTGAATGTCAGGTACAGCTGTCATAAAGCTCCTCTGACAAGAACATCTTTATTCTTTTATTCACTTAGGAAAACCACACCACACTACAAAGAAAAGGTCTCAAGATTGTTGAAAGAAAAAAAAAAAAAAAGTAAACTGATTGTTCCATACCTTATCCCATGGAAAAGTGGGATATGCTATCAAGAATAATGACAGGACTTTGAAGTCCTGCACACTTAACCATATTAGCATTTCTAGCATGCCACTTTTCATAGCCTGGATGCAAAAATTTGTTCCAGATCTGAAAATGGCATAAGGAGCTTTAAAAAATACTGGATCCATTGTTTATGAGTTAGGTACAGACAAAATAGAAGCAGGATTTCTCTGTGTGTTTAAAATTAGAAATAGTTTCTGATTTAGCTAACCAAATCCACCTTGGCAAATCTCTGCCAGACATGAGTGCGCAGTAAATGTGCTGAGAGGAATGGTGTGCCCAACCTCAGAACTGAAACTTTCTTTCCTGGCTCTAGAGCTCATTTCTTCTACCAATTTCAGAAACACCTGCTCAGTACAGAAATGCCTGAATATATAAAGAATTCACTTTTTAACAAGGGAGTGCATGTGACCTGTAACCAAGGAAACAGGATCACTGCTGTAATGACACAAAACTTTAACTGCCTCTGTGTTCTTTTATGAGAAAAATCTTAACCTCTTCCTGCACTGCTACAAGTTCAGTGGGTTAGAGACACAAACCCCAGAGTTTAGAAACCATGTCTTTTGCTAAGGACTTGCTGAGTTTGTTGGCAAGCAGCAAAGAAGCAAGGAAGAAGAAGAGAATCACAACTCATCCCTCTGAATGATCTTTCATTACAAAGCCTGTTGTTAACTCAGATGAAAAAGGATAGAAGGTGATGATAGAATTCATGCAGCCCAATGAAAAAAAAAAGCCATTCAAAAGCATCCCGATCCAGCCAGTTCCTCGCAAAAGAGAGATGGGAATGAAACATCACAAAATGCACAGCACAGTTAAAAGCTCCTTTTGTACAGCACTGAAGTTTGCTGTAACATTGACTATGGCTGTTTTCAACATAATCTCTATTTGTTTCAGAGCTTGATAAATTGTGTGATTACAAAGGAAACCAATATATACCAATTAGCTACCAGCAGCAACACAGAAAGTGCTTTATAGCTGTTGCTGTCAATCTATTGGCTTTTTATTTTTGCCCCATTTTTTAAACCAATGCAATGGAGAGCATTTCCTGTACATTTCTACACATGCAAAAGAAACATCATACCATAGCCTCTCTCTCATTTGCTTCAGTAATTTTAAACATAATTCTTATTTTCTCAGGCAGCATGAAACAAGAGTTTATTCCAAGGCAACCATAAAGATCACAGCCCTCAAATGTTTCCAGTGGTGGCTGGAGAGTATTCAATCCTTGTACAGTATGCACTAATTATTCTTCTCTTAAGCACTGTAAAGGTCACTCTGAATATAAAGAAGCATGATAAAAATGTAATTGATGGAAACACGCTCATAAACACCTATTTGTGAGGCCTGTTGAACAATTCATAGCAATTAACTCAGCAAAGCAAGTCTCACTGTCCTTACTGAGATGGTAATTGGTGTAAGTCACACTATTTGAAAGTGAAGTTGATTCTTTTTTTAATGGTAAGACTCAATAGTGGGGCAATAAATATAACAAAGAGACCCCTTCAGCATTATGGAGTGGCTGTATGACACCAGCTTTACTGAGCATCACAGCAAGACAAAAATGAAAAACTCCTTTTCTTTGAGGTGTCTCTGTCCTGGGACACTGCAACACTGAGGTGTTTCATCAGGATGAGCTTAGAGGGACAAGCTTCTGTAACACTTTCACTATTACCCACGCCTGCAGGACAAAGTCCTCTCAACTGTACTTCTGAATACTCAGACACTTTTGACTCAGCAGTGCCTTAAAACTGAAAGACTGAGAAAAATGCAAGTGAGAGCAAGAAACTGGAGGCAAAAGGAAGAAAACTGGAGTCAAGAGACATAAACAGATTCTTTCACCTGAATAAAACTTACTGACATTGGGCACTGCTGGCAAATTTAATAAGACCAACTGCTGGAAAAGAAACAACCTACAGAAATGCAGCTGAGAGAAATAAAGAACTACAAAAACTGAACAGATTTTCTAGTCCTTTTCAGTTTAACAATTGTGAAGATGATTAGAAATTACAAAAATAGTTTTAAATAGATCAAAACATATATTCTGACTCCAAATTTTCACTTCCTTTAATTTTTATCTGACATATAAGGATTCCAGGGTTTTTATACAAAAGGCATATCTTGTTGGTAATTTTATATGCCTCATGTAAATCATTAGGGACTCTGCAGAACATTCTTCCTGATTTTAAAATGTCATTTAAACTCCAGTGAGCAGCTCCTTGACTGCTAACGTCCATAAAACTACTAACAGCAAAACCAAGTTGAAATCAACAAATATCTTAAGTGCTGATGGGTATTTGGAATAGATTTCCATCTACAGCAACTGTCTGAAACCTGTGAATGCTGCTAATGATATTGCCATGATAATTACCCTTCCCTAGCTCAGGTCCTAGATTTTAGCACCTATTCTGACCATTTAAAAAGACAAGCCACTGGTAAGAAATTAAGAAATAATTTTGCAAACCTTCGGTCTGAACAAAATCAGAGGATGCAGGACAGCTCTTTACCCTGTGCAAAGGAGCAGCAGAGTTGCAATAAATGCTCCCTGACAGACTTGAATAATCAATGGGAATGTGTGTCAGATTTTGATGCCCCATACAAAGCTTTAATTATTTCACAAATCGCCTGTCAAAGCCCAGCTAGATCCATTGTAAAATGAAAACCTACAATCGTAACATCTTCATATGTTTGGATAAAACCAGCTGTATAAAGCCAAATGCATCTAGTAAGCCTAAAGTACCAGTATTTATCCATAGTTCCTTACTATATTCAACCCATCTTGCTTTTAACATGAAGCATCCCATGTCTCTTTCTTCCTGCATTTTCTTGCCCACTTTGCCACTGTTTCTATTCCTCCTGATGTATTTTTTTTTCTTCTTTTCCCTCTAACACTCATAAACCCTCTCAAGTACCCAGAGCAAAGAAAGGAAAAATTTAAGACATTTGAAGAATGCCATGTAATACACATCTTCAACGTCAGTATGTGCAAAAACACAAAACACAATGTAACAGGCAATTCTTGCAGAAGGGAAAGAGATGAAAGTTTGAATTTTCATATACTTCGACCAAACAATTTTTGTCCTACTTCTTCACATTTCACTTAGATCAAAACAAGCATGATGCTTTTTTTAAGTCTGATGTCAAGCATCATAGGTTATGAAAGACTAAAACCAAAACTGTCAGTTACAAAGTGAGGAATGCAGAACCCAAGAATAACAGTGAGACAACTCTATGTTTGTTAAAAACAATCCACCCAAATCCAAGTATTTTAATTCTATCATCAACAAAAATTCCACAAAATAATATCACATTTTTGCAGTGAATCTTCCTGCATTACGTGAACATGATAATCAAATTTCAGATATCTAAGATATTTTTACTTCGACAATCATCAGTGCTTGGCAACATAGTTCAACTGAAAGATAAATATTGTGTAATGTCTCTACATTAGACCAATCAATTAACATAGCAAGAAATTAGTTTCATTAGCATGTTTCAGGCATTAGAAGGTGCTTTGCTAATTAAAAGTCCCATATTTAAGCAAATGCTATTTCCAGTTTGTTCATGTAAATTTTATTCCAGAGTGGTTCTATGCTCTATCAGAGTGCTTATTCCTGTTACACAGCCCTGGGATCAGGTAAGGAGACACTGAAGCCATCCAGTGCCAAGCTGATGACACAGGCTGCCACCTCAGGGCTGCAATCCAGCACAAACCTGGCCACAACTCTTCAGGTGCTTTAGCTGAGTGCTGCCATTTATTCCAGTAGAAGGCACAGATATGCACCCTGACAGCTTTAAGAAGTGTCATGCCATCACCAACTCAGTTTTTGAGAAATCAACTGATTCAAAATTGTATTTAAAACTTCCTTCCTTTGTTTCAATATTGTTTTACAGCATTTCAGGGACTGCTTGTTTGCTTTTCATTTTACTGTTTATCTGAAGATGTAATAACAGCAGAATAGTGGTACCTCTATCTTCATATGCAAATATATTCATGTCTGTGTATTCAAAAATCTTATTTTAAATAATATTCACGCTTCTGTGAGAAGGTTTTGGTTCATTCTTTAAACTAAAATTGTGCCATATCTGCTGTATATGACTTATCCCTTGTGGGGATGTAATTATTGAATGAAATATTATTGTTGCACTAATCTGTAGTTAACTTGGAGTCTGAGAAAATGTTTTTCTCCCTCTAAAGTATCTCAAAACTAACTTTGAAAGGGTCAATTGTCGATTTCTTTAAAATGAAAGCAGAAAACAACATTTACAGGTACCTCACAGTAACTTTCCTAAAAGATTTATCTCATTTCTACTTGACAGCAACATTTTAATACTAGCAATGGTATTGCACAGAAGTTAATGTTCTTTTTACCTCTCATACCTCTAATATACACATTTAAATGTTCTCAGTGACACACTGACAGGTGCAACTGAAACAGAGATGAGAAAACTGCCAAATCCAAACGAAACCAAAATTCTTCAATTCTTTGAGAACAAACATCTATTCTTCCACAATATTTTAACTTTGTTGTCTGCAAGACCAAAAGCAGATACTTGGCTTTAAACACTGTGCAGTGCTAAATAAATCTGAGAGTATTCCCAGGATGAGATTCTTTTTTGAGTGGCTGATTGGTTGGCACTGAAATTTGCCTATCCATCTCTCTCTATCACATTTCTCATAATTTTACCTTCCAGGAGGGTGGAAGCATTTTACAAAACGAGAAAGATGTAGAAATAGTGATTTTTTTTTACTACAATTTAACTTGGTGACTCAAAGACAACTGACACAAAACACCTAAGAACACAACTTCTGCTATCAAATATGCTGCCAGTAATGTCACCCAGGGGAAATGAAGACAACATATTTTTTGAAAATTACAATCCTCTAATCATTATGAAGAACTGATGACTCCTTTGGTGTTCAAACACATCCCGCAGACAGCAGAACCTGCTGATGATTTACTGAGCAGATTCCCTGCTTTTGTTAAAGCACGTATTTGAGCAGCTCCCACAAGAGAATAAATGTCCAGCTTTGCAGCTCAGCAGAACATAAAACTGTTATTTAGAAACTATTGTAGCATGTACCTGCAGCCTACAAGATGAGATAAAAAAGTACTTAGCAGAGCAATCTGTGAAAATATTCACAAAATTGTGTTTATGCCATTCCTGCATGTATTTTAATCCAAACATTTGCACTGCCAATGCAAAGGAACCAATAAAGTGGCATTATTCTTACTGAACAGCTTTGCATAGCTATGATTTGGAGTCCTTGTTGTAGGAGTTTCCCACGTTCAGACTTTGTTTTGCTCACAGGTAACGTTCTGTGGCCAGCTGTAACTTAGCCAACACTTCTTTGTGCAGGGTGGATGTAAAACACAACTCAAGTTAAGATTATATTCTACATTTACAGACTATTTGAGGTTGGAAGCTGCCTCTGGAGATTACTGAGCCAGTCCCCAAAAGGCTGCCCAGGGCTGTGTCCTGTCAAATCCAAGCACAGAGCGTCAGCAATCTCTGGGCAAACTGTTAGAGGGTTCCACCACCTCACAGTGGAAAAAAAAAAGGGGGTTTATTATTTTTCTTGCATTTCAGTTTGTGCCCATTACGAGGACAATGGAAAGAAAATCTCTTTTAAAAAATGAGGACAATTGATACAGAAACCACAGAGACAGAAAATTGGACCATCACAGCATTTTACAGTTTCTTTTCACAACTATTTACTGCTCTTTTAGCTTCTTATGTACTTCAAATCATACAACCTATATGATGATTCATATTTAAAGACTCAATTATATGGTCCAAAAAACTGTGATTCTTGTTGCCAAAGATCCCTCCTGGTTTCATATATATATATTTACAAAGAGCTAAGTGTGTGTGATAATTTTTCATACTGACAAAAATGTGATTAAAACACAAGTGTACTTGTTTTAACAAGCTTTGTTTATCCATAATGAACCAATCATAAGTGCAAATAAATGTTCATTTAAGTAAGCATTAGCAGACAGGTCTTCACCAGCTAGCAGATGTAGCAATCTAATTCAGCAGTGCCAATTCTTGATTTAGGTTCTGCTCCACCTGGACTGGAAAATTTATCTTGTGATGTCAATTTTATTACTGCAAAGAATTTTTTATTCAGCATGTAAACAGACAAATTAGCAGAGCCAGAATCTATTTTTTACATTAAGACATGAAAGTGGACTATAAAGGAAACTCTTTGACCAATCCTGTGACTGGGCTAATGCAGTATCAAAACTGAAAAAGATACAAACTCAGATTACAAGTGGTGGAGACTGACGAAAGAAAAAATACATTAACGACAGTTCACAGCACAAGGATTCAGAACAAGAGACACTTCCACGAGTAAGCACTAGCATTTGACACCATCCTGGGAAGAAATGTAGCAAACTCATTCACACTACTGTACTGAAAACTGTCAGCTGAGTTTCAAAATAAAAGCAATTTCTTCCTCTGTAAGAGTGGCAGGCTATTTCATACAGATCCATTTAAATGTTTTGCCTCGTCAGATCTGTGCCTGACTGTATGGAAACACTGCACTTGGAAGGGAGGCATTCCCAAAAGGAACACACTCACAATAAAGATTTTAAGCAATATTCATTCTGGCATTAAATTAACAGTGGATTTGGTCTTAGAGACATTAATCTTATGTTCTGTTCACCATAGTCATATTCTAGGACCACAATCAGGTCTTAAAAGTGTTTAATTAAAACTGACCCTGTAATTTCTATCTACGGGATGCCTAGTCAGACATAACCATCATGGGATTTTTCATTTTCCCACTGAAGCCGGGTCACTTAATTTTGGAGTGAGAAGAAACTCTTCAAGACCAGATAATTTTTTTTAATGCATTTCATTGCTTCCTAATAGACAGATCTAATGCCCTGGAGATTTTTTATGCATATCAAGACTGTAACTTTTTCCCCTACACTGAGGTATCACTACTCTCTATAGCACATTCCCAGGACTAACATCTCAATGTTTTGTAATTACTCTTTCATTGATAAAGATGCAACCAATTGTACATACATTTGTACTACAGAGGAAATATTAAATATATCAGAATTTTTGTGTGTATTTACAGTGTTTTACAGTTAAATATTATTAAACCTAACAGAACAGAAGAATTGCAGGTACAGTACAAAGGTTACAACTGATTAATGTAATACACAATTCACAGCCTCCAAGACATTCAAGGTCTCCTGTTGATGAAGCTCAAAATCCATTATGGAAGGATAATACTGGAGAAGTTGGCAATCTGAAGTGAAACTGAAATGCATTTTCTTTCATATGCTTTTTAAATCACCAAAAGTGCCAGGTCATGACTCTCAGATAATAAAGGCCATAGAGAGTTCAAATGATAGCCTAGAAATGATGGCACTTTCAGACACTGATAGAAGGAGCACATTCTAGAAAAGTTCTTTTTATTAATTTAATGCTGCTGCTCTAGCTGCAGAAGAGTCTGATATCTCAGCAGTAAAATGCATTAAAAAGCAATTTTATCTGCTGCTGTAGATGAGAAATATAGTTATTTTGCTCAACAGCTGAATTTTTCTAGAATCCCACTAGTATTCCCAGAGAGAACTATATACTCGAGCCAAGAGAGAATGCTGATACACCTGTTATATAACAAAAAGTTCTCAGGAAATAATTCACAGGTACATATATGAACAGAATCTCTTTGCCATAACGTCCAGATATCACAGAACATTCCAGTCCATTGTCTCATGCAATGTGTTGAGAATTATGAAATTGCCAAATGCAAAAAAACCCCCTCTGAAAATAGACAGGTTTTTTGCCACCTGTGGCACACCCAAAGCAGGGTCAGCACTGGTGCAGTGCATCACAGTGGTGTTTAGGAATGGATGATAAACTGTGTTGGCCAATTTCCTTCAGCAAATCTCTCTCCTTAGAGATAACTGCATTATTTTGTATCACAATGCTTTACTAACTAAATTGTACTCATTGAATACTGGAATTTAAACGTGCTGCCTTCTCAATAAAACTCTGCTCTTTCTGAAATTAATTGAATCTCTCCCTACATGACATTTATTAGGAGAAATAGAGTAGGAGGGTTTTATAAGAGGGAAATGGTGTTCACTCAGACTTGTGCAGCTGTGGTAGAACACATCACACGGATTGTGATTTTAATCTTGTCCTGTGCAGGTTCCCATACCTGGCACTTCTTTTAATGAACAAAAACATGAGATCTAAATTCTACTTACACACTTAGAAAAGAGATAAGCTTAAGTATCAGAAAGCAATTGTTTAGGTCTGAGGAGTAAGAGGAAGCTTTTTCTCCCTTCCTGTTTTTGACGTTAAGTGGTCAGAAGATTATAAATACACTATTCTTGAAATGTCATATCTCAAAGTTGAACCAAAAAATATTGTAATAAATTATTTCTGTAACAACAGTGTATTAAGATTTAAAAAAAAAAAAAAAAAACCACAGGGAAAGGAGTACAATTGCATTTACAATTACATTTTACAATTGCAAATATATTTTGTATTTGCCCCCCTCTTCTTTAAAAAACAAAACTAAGTACAACATAAAGGATAACTTCTTTAAAATGACTCAACGAAAAGCAACACATGGTCCCCTCAACTGGAACTTTAAACCATTTCCATCTTTACAGCCCTAAGTCAAATTCTACACAGTAAGCTCTTAGGGAGCAAAAGGCAAGTCTCTTAAGAAGTTTGTCCCCACAAACATCACTTCACCATTTATAACACCATCATCAAGATGTCTCATCAAATTGATTTCAAATCCACAGAAAAATTGGAAATTCATGAATGCCACAAAATGCATCTTGGCATTCTTCCATTCATCTATTACATTTTCTAATAAATAGAGCTTTCCTGAAATGCAATTTCAACTTGAAAATCTGACACACTCTGCAAAAGACCAGGCAATAATACAACTAAATATGTGTGCCGCTATGAAATATATTCATTTGAAATTGGTCTTGAAGCTACAAAGGAATCCATCCGTGGATTCACAGACATGGATGCACAATCCCTGTGCAGAGGCTCATGGACAGCCAATCAAACATGAAGACTTACTGTAAATGAGTGTTCAATCTATCCATAATTTGTACAGGTGCAGAACTGAAAAACCATTCCACTGAAAAACTACTAATGAAAGAAACAACACAACTTTCAAAAACCAATTTTCATTAATATTATTTCTTACATAGTTTTAAATATCATTTACAAATATATAAAGAACAAAGTTTAAAGGAGAAAGGGACAGTTTTACCAGATTATATCCCTTGTATGATGGTATATCAAAGGGTTTGAGATGCTTAACAGACAACTGTTCAATTATTTCTGGACATATTCAACTTTAACATTAATGAAATCAAAACATGCGTCAGCAGACTGCAAAATTCAGCTAGAAAGAGTTCAACAGCTTGGCTTTTTTATTTGGTTGGTAAGGACCCTAATAGTGTTCACCCCTCAAAATAAATATTAAAAAATAATACAAACCCCACAAAACAAAACTAAAAAAGACTAAATAAAAGAAATTGAAAACACCTAATGTTGAAGAGCACGTATGGATGCAGATTTTGAAGTCACTTAGATATTTCTGAAAGCTTTACACTGTGATTTTCATTCAAAGTCACCATTTAAATTAAAAAAAAATATGTCATATATTCCTTTAAAAATAACAAAAGCACCTGCAATCTGAACAGGAGCCTTCTATTAAAAAAAACCAAAAACCCAAAACATTTTAAAGATTTTGAAGATGCTGGAATTATATTTTAAATTAATCTGTGATGAAAAAACCTTAATATTTTCTTGAGTACTTGACAGATACTTACACAAAAAAGGGCATCAGCTGAATAAGTGTCTCTTTTTTGGGATTGGCTGTGAATTCTGGCACAGTTTGAATAATTTTGTTCATTACGTTCCTTAGGTAATTTTGTAGCTGCTTGCGTCTCTCTTCTACAAACTTTGCATCCTAAAAATAGAGAGGAAAAAATAAATCGCACAAAGAACATGTCTCTCAACTTAAAATGTAACTAAACAGTCCTAGTAAGCACAAAAATCGATCTTTTGATGATTATGGCTATATAAATATGTTGGCAATATGCAAAAACCCCTTGACTCTGTCCTTAGAGATAAAGGAAAATCGTGATTCCTAATAAAACCTGCTCTAGAAAAACATTCACTGACAGGATGTCAGATCCTCTCCCTGGCAGAATCTGTCTTCTCTGGACCATAAACCACTGCAATCTTAGAGAGGCAGAGCAGAACAGCAGCACACAGGCTGTGGCATAACAATTTATGCAATTTTTTTGAGATCCAGAATTACCAGTCTTTGCAGGAGGAAATGCTGACTTACTTCCACAGTGTCTCCCCAGTTCACACTTTTTAGCTGTTGGGTGCAAAAACTCCAGAATGGATGAGTCCAGCATTTTTCTGTTATTAAATTATTATTTTGTGATGATGACTTCATACAGTAGATTTTTTTTTAATATTATATCACAACTCTCATTAAAATGTTTTACTGAAGTTTCTGTAGCATTTTATATCCAGGATTTTATACTACATTGGCTGAAATAAATAGAATACTTCTATAAACTCCACATTCCACTGATGGACTTAGGAGTTAAAAGTCTGTCACACCCAGCAAGATGCTGTGCATCCCATAACTTACACCTGTGAGGGATCACAACTGCAGCGAACTATAATCTAAAGGTGACACATTTCCCAGTAACAGGGAGCTCTAACAGGTCTGCAGTGACATCAGGTGCTGGATGCTTTATGCTACAGCCAGAGTGTTCTGTCTCAGGAGTGCTGGCACTGCTCACCTGGTTTAAATGCCACAGTATGTTCTTTGGGCACAAAGCCAAACCTATTATTAGACAATTACAGCTCTCAAAAATGACCATTATCTAAAAGATGTGTCTATCCAACCTGTATTATTTATGTCTGTAAGAAAAGGCGTTGAAATTAATTCTCGTTTCTTGGGGGGAAAAAAAAAACCAACCCGCCAACAAAACACCATAAATACATTTGACAACACTGAATAAATTCATTGTATGGAAAAGGTTCAGCCCATGCTGCCATGCAAATCTGAAGGTTATTGCTTCCCTAGATAGAACAGAACAACACCATCAAAGCAGGGATGCTCCTTCGAGTTCAGGAGGAATTCGCTGTAGCATTCCTAGAACCCTCACTGACATTTTGTTCTGTTCTTCCCTCCCATTAGAAGTTACCAGGAACAGGAATATTTTTAGGAATAAAAAACTAGACATAATTGTAGGGACATAACAGAGTAAGACATAAGAAATTGCTGAAGACATCCATACTTACAGACTTCAAAAACTTAAGCAGGGCTTATATTGTTTAATTAAATTCACAAAGTCCCAAAATATATACAGATGAACTTACACAGATGTCCAGTCCTGTTTCAACATTCCAGTTCTGCATTTCATTCAATGTAGTAATGTAATGCAAAAATTGATTCATGTATTCATTAATAAAATTAATTAATTCAATCAAGATCTGAGTGAAAATAAAAAACCCTACATACTTTATAGTTTGCTAGTTCATTTTTATCAGTCACATGGTTTTTCAGCAACATACACACACTCCACACACCAGTTGTGTTGCAAGTGATTTGAAAGTCATCCTTTATTAAACCAACAAAGCTGCTGTGTTGGAACTTCACCCAATCCCCTCTGCAGAGTCACTTGCCCAGTTTCCACAGCTGAGAGCAGCTACTGCTGGAACAGGGCAGAGCAGAGCTTGCTCCCTGCCCTGCTGCAGGAGAACAAATGTGTGGAACAGAAGCCTATACAAGCTGTTGGGAACATTAAAGCAAACATTTTAATTTGTGATGACACATAATATTACCATAAAATGGAACTATAATAATAAATTAATGTGCTGTTCAATGCTAATTAAACAACTGAGTAACACCTATGTCACTATTTCTTCTCTTTTCACTAAGATTTTTGTTCCCACTGGGTTCTTCGGTGAGGCTCAAGGAACAGCCTTGTGTTCCTCTCTTTCCTCTCCGAGGATTTAAAGTATCACATCATCTCACTGGAGGGACACTCATTTGCTGCCATGAGCTACATGAGGCAGAAGACAAGAAAGGGAGATGCACGGGAGATGTTTGGGAAGAAGAAAAAGTCTGTGGAAGAGCTTTGGTTCTGGAAGCTTTAAGCACATAAGCAGTGGTGACATTTGGCACCTGAGCCCATTTCCATCTCCCCAGCCCCTGCCAGGCTGTGCCATGGGGGGAGGATAATCCTGCTTTGCTCCATGAGCCAGTTCCAGCCTCAGCTCAGAGCCCTTCCAAGAACTGCCTCACCCTCACTGCACTTCCTTCATTCTACTTTCATCCCTCCTGTCAGTTATGTTTTCAAGCTCACAAGAAAATCTCAGTTATTAAATACCACATTCACCAACTTTTTCAGTTCTGAAGTTTCTTTGGTCACAACCTTCAACAACAATATTTTCAGTGAAATAATTTCAATTATGTTTGAATTTTCTCTTAAGCAGAAGCTGCATTCCTTTAGTATGACTTCTGTACTGCACACGTATTTCATGTATGTAACTAAAAACATCTTCTTTCATAGGAAGGACTTCTGTTATAGACACAGGAACTAAATGCTGAATGTAGGTACTTTCTATCCCTTACGTTACTCTGAAGAGTTTCCCTGACTACAGAAAATAATGGCACAATGGACTTTTCTAATTAAGACTGCCAGAACATGCTTAGGGAATGCACTTTTTGCTGTTTACAGCTGATCAAATTTGTGCTTATAATCTGGCTATTTTTCTGCCATTTGTCCAAGAAAAAAGCAGAACATCCCAGAAGTTAAAACTCAGCCTGAAAACAGTTAAAAATGTTCTTTTAGTTTGACACGAATTTGATCTGTAAAACAAACACCAAGCAATCTACCATGAAATTCTGCACCATGTACTAAGGCTCGTTGTCCTCTCCAGAAGCAATGTAAACCAAGGTCAAAATGATTCAGCTCCAGGTCTGCACTTTATCATTAAACGTGCGTTTTGCAACAGCAGGTTGGCTACTCAGAGTGATGATTTTAACACAAAGTTGTTACTGCCAAGCTGTTGCAGCAATAAAGAGTTTTTGTCACAATATAGTAAACAGAACAATTGGTAACAGAAAAACACAACTGGCTCAAAGCCTGGCCAATTTTTTCAGTCTTAAATTACAAAAAGGTACCAGTAACCTTCTTTTCATTGGGCTCAATTATCCACAGCAGAAATCTAGGTAGTACTTTATATTCCAACCCGTAAACAAACACCTACTTTGATTTACAAGCAAAAAGTAAAGGGAAATTTTTTGATTTGGATTTTTATCAGTGACACCCACCCCCTACTTTCAGTACGTCTTTGGTGATTGTATGAGTCAATACAAGTCTATATTTGCATATGTACTCACACAGGAAACAGCAAAGATCTTCCCCTAAGGTTCAATATACACATTTACGTACACTTGATGTGAATGTACTTTGAGGACAAAGTAATTTTGTTAAAATTACAAATACATACACTTCGCAAAAAACCCTTGCATTTTCACATTATTAAAGGTTAGATTGCATAGTTTCATTTTTAGGAAAACAAATACATACACAGAAAGATAAAGTAACAGTACTTAAATTAAAGACCCACTTTGAAGATTGCACTGAAGTTTTTTAGGCGTATTTTCTAAAAAATAAAACTACTGCTGTTTCTGCACTAACTACAGTGAAAGTAATTTCTTAGCACACAGTTTTGATTAAGAGACCACAAGATTTCAGTTAACAGGCAAAACTCCTTCAGATTACAGAAGCATCAAAACACATCTGGGAAAATATTTTTAATCTGAAATTCATGTCTCCCAAAATGTTGTATGAGATTCTTTTTGACTGATAATTTGCCACGTTTCTTCTGCCCACAGCAAAATGCTAATATCAAATTACAAACCTCTGAAAATTGTAATTGATAATGGAAAACTCAGAGACTCTCAACACATATTAGAAGATGATGTTAAGGTGTAAAACTAAGAAGCAGAGTCTTGATGTACCATATTTTATGTCATGCTGTTTTGCAGTTTTTCATTACAAGCCAAGTTCATTCCCACTTGCAGTTTAAATTGTTTCACACAACTGCTGGTCTTTTATACACACTGCTATTATGGAACAGATGGCAAAACATTGATATTCTTCATTATTAATGGGACAGCTCACTTAAGATGTTTCAAATATTTTCCAGGAGCTTTTGGAAATGCTATGATTGCCATGGTTACCTGCCATGATTTAGAGACAGATAAAACACTTTTAGATTCTGGGCTTGGTGCTATTACTCAACACCAAACTCACAGAGGTTCTAACCATTTCTTATCATTTAACCAACCGCCTGTTGGTAGCACTGGAGAAAAAAACAACCCAAACAAAACCAAACAACAAAACAGCTGAGGGCTCAATATAACTCAATGAAGATAAAAGGAAATATGAAATAAAAGGAAATATGGCTTTAGGACTTTAATCAGCCTCTGATACCACACAACACATCCTATCCTAAATAAAGCTGACAATAGTGCTGTTCAAAGCTGAACTTGCAAATGCAGAAAGAAACTCAGGTTATTCTAATGTAGCCAGCCCAGTATTTTCCACCGTCTTGGCCAACCAGTCTTAGAAAAATTATCATACCAGTTTTTATCTATTTATGAGGCACCAAATGCTAACCTCAAAATGAAGCTGGAAATCAGAAGCTGAGATGGGAGCTAATTAAATATTCAATTGCTGAGTCATTCTCACCAGTTTGTAATTAAAAGTTTTATAGCAAATACTCATTTTACAGGCTAATTGACGCCTTTGCACAGGTCACAGTAAAATGTAACTTCAGTACATCTGTCCTTCAGTAACTATTGCATCATAAAAGTTTTAGGAAGATACAGTTTCCAATCCTAAATATACCAGATACCACCATATTACAAAAAAATAATCTCAAAATTATTGAAACTACATAAGCTTAAAATTTCCATTTTACTTGTATTGACAGTTTCTGTATGGCAGAACCAGGCCAGCATTATACAACATAACAAGGGTATACAATGCATGAAATTGCCATTTCCCCCTTCCCAGCATGAGATTTTTTTCATACATTTACAGTTCAGTGGAACAAACAGGAATTTAAGAGGATGAGGTACAAAGAAGAAATGAAGGAACTGTCAGTTTTGAAATCTATTTTCCTTTAAACAGAGATGTTAGCGTTGAAACACATAATCATGGCATGATTATATGCAGGTGCTTTTATTGAAGAGCTCTGGGAATCAGGGGTACAGACCCAAATCTGACTCCGACTTGGGTTTTGGGATCGATACATTTTATACCCTTTCCTTATGTAACTGCTATACAATCATATGTTGATTATTAACTTCCTATTGTTCTATTGATTCCACCCGAGCACAAATTTTAGGTCCCCTTCCCACTATTGATTCCATCCAAGCATGGATTGTAAGTCCCCTTCCCACAGCATTTCCATTATTGTTGTCCCCTTCTCGTGATTCCTTGTTACAACTGAATAATTATTTTTGACTACTAAGTAATCATTGCATTTGTTATCTACCGTACAGGTGGGAACACAGGTGCAGGTTCACATGATTTAGCAAAGACAATGCCCACTCCCCTTCCCAAGGCCTATTTTAGCTACCATGATTTTAAAAGCATTTTAACCCTATGCTATCAGAGATATACTACACAATTGTAATTATTACTCTGTGTTTCTCTACTGAAACAGCTGATGCATTTCCATCTCCAGCTCTGGGTTCATTTCAGTGGTACCAGGAAAGTAATGCTTTTAGATAAAGTAGTTGGAAAAAGGCATTGCTGCAAACCCATCCAGTAGCAGACGTGCTGAGAGTGAGCTACAGTCCTGCAATGCCCTCAGTCAAGCACCAGTTTAATCAAAGCAATATTTTAATCAGTAAATATGCCAACAGAAAAAAGAAAGCTTGAGAATAAATCTAAAACTGATCTCTTTTTAGTGTCGTGCTTAATGCCACTGTTAAAAAAAGAACTCGGTAATGTTATGTTAATAAAATCCAGTGTCATCTAAATATTTTGTTATTTAAAGACACATGCCAAGCATGTGTTAATTTGTCAACTGGTCAGGAATCAACTGTTAATTAAAAAGCATCAATAAAAAAGTGCAGCAAGACCCCTAGGGCTTATCTTTTGCTCAGCTATTGAATATGGAAACACTATTTCTGTCTTCTCCTCAGATAAAGTACTATCAGTCTACCCTGTAATTTTATTCAGGAGATTCTGCAAACTACAACACAACAGTTCATGAAATTGAGATCCATTTTTTCATTAGCCTATATTACAGTAATAACTATCAACAATATTAGTTAAAATGTGTCTCAGTTCAGTGCTTCTCTCCAACACTGCAGTTTTCTTTCTTAATTTCTTTCTTTAATCTGGTTGAAAATGCCCTGAAGACCAATAAAAACAGACTCTAAATTTAAAATAACAACAAGAAAACCCCACCTCAAAACCCTTTAGAAACATGGTACATACAGTGCTTACAATGTACAAGCTTATATATACAGTAAGCTTACAGTGATGCTTTCCCTTAAAAAACATTAATAATGAAATAAAAACTTTACATGTAAAAGACTAGATTCTACTTTAACAAAAAATTTATTCGGATACATTCTGATGGTATGACTGTTTTCTAAAATAAAAATTGAATTAATGAGGAATATTGATATTAAGTGCCCACTATTTATTGTGCCTTCATGCAAATATATTTTACATGGTACAATGAAGAAAATAGGATTTTCCATGCAGGAAGTAGCTCCAGCATTTCACGTGATCAGAAATATTCAATAGTCAGTTTTCTTTTTAAAAAAATTAACACTGAATATCTTTAGTACTAGCAATTGCCCAAAAAGCTGTAGAACAAGTGAGATTTAAATTTGCCAATATTTATAAGACAGTACATTTTGGGAAGGAGAAGAGAGGTGAAATCAAGCACACTGATATGTAAGGAAAGGGAAAAATGTGGGTAAAATTTCAAATTCAAAAAAAAGAAGGGTTTACTTTTATTTTTGTAATTAGGTGTCCCTGTTAAGATCTCTCTGAAAGGAAGTTTATTAATCCAAGTAACTTGGTAATTTAGCCTCACCATCACAATATGAAATAAATTTAGAAAATTTATTTTTATGTTTTCATTTTATACCAGGAGGCTACTAGAATATCTAAATGACGCATGAGTTGTTATAAAACTGCCATATTTTTATCTAGCAGTTGTCCAAGCAGCATGTAAATTACTTTCCTTTTTTTCCCCATAATGTCATGATGCAAAGCAACACCATCTGAACTGTTTCTATGGGCTCTATATTCAATAATTTGTTAGAATAAATTGCTTCTCTTAATTATAGCATTACAAGACAGCAAGAATAAAAACATCTCTTGACAGGCAAAGTTTTGTTTTGTAGACCCTAAATAGTCTGTATTCCTTCTTCCTAAACTTCAACAGCAATTAGCAGGGAATTTTTGTAACTTGAAAAGAAAACGACTCAATTCACTATTTCATTGAAACGGTGCCCTTGAGCACCAAATGAACAGATTAATCCAGTGAGACATTCTGCTGGAGATGGAGAAGCACGAGCTGGAGAACTGTTTACCTTTTAAATTAAAGCCCTGAAAATGAAATATGCTGCTCTGCACTCTGCTCGATTTAACCTTCATGCCGAGTTTCAGGTAACCCAGACATTTCACACCACACAATGGGAAGCATTTACTATAAAGTATTTGTCATATAAAAGCCAACCATTTCCTGCTGACTTATTTCTCTCCTCTCGGTTACTGATATGACAAAAAAATGGAAATGAAGAAGAACTGAATGCTCCTTTCCAAGTGCTGTATACATAAAATATCAGCTGCAGTCTTATGCAGTAGAAAACCCAGAGGATCTGGATTCAAAATCTGAAATACTCTGTATTCCCCCTTAGTGTGCAGGTGACAGTGCCAGGAAACAGGTGGGCTGTGACTAGAAATCTTAATGATTATGCCAGGAGTCACATTATTTTAATTTCTATTTGTATGGCACTACAATTAAGTTACATATTTGAAAACCAGATTGTATTCATTTACTCCCAAGGAGTATTTTAAAGGTTCTTTGAGAACTGAACTTTTCAGCTACAAAGTAATATGGTGAACTTATTGGACAAAGTTTCTTTTGTGGCTTTAGAATGGCATAAAAACAGTGTTATATTACATAATTATTACATAGAGCTATACATGAGATCAATTTGAGTTCCTTTCCTGGTCTGAACACAATACAAATGGATCCATTTCTTTTCCTTTTACCCACACTACACCACAAGCATATCTGTCAAATTTATATTAGCTGCAGCTTTTCCTATAACCCACAAGGCAAAAGACTATATGAAAATAACTCAATACACTAGTTAAGACCACTAAGAGGGTTGAAAATTAAAATCTATTTACTTTGAAAATCAAGAATAATACAGAATTTAAGCTTCTATATTACATCATCCAAAAATCAACCTAAGTAGCATTAATGAAAGCAATCTTTAACTTCAGATTTTTAATATATAACTTGAAGATTTACATTTTTAAAGCTTTTCCTTTTAATAAATGTATCCCAATTCTGAAACATCAGATATTCATAATTTTCTACCAATTCTACTTGAAGACATTGGATAGCAAAGCTTAATACCAAGATACATTATTTAGCCCCATCCCAAGCACATTAACCAGAAGTTTTGCTTTCTTCTCAGCTCCCCCCGACAGTCTGACTTTGACAAACTAATCTGATGAAAGATAGTTTCTATGAGCTTCTAAATCCCATAGAGGACAAAAGCACATATATCTGTACTTCTGATTCCAATGCAAGCCAAACACATACTTAAACTTTAGGATGTCCTGAATTGCTTTGCTGAATTTGGACAGAAAAACACCCAAACCCAAAATGAAATTACTTCCTTCCCTAAGATTATTCCTGCACCATCCTCTTTCAAGCATTCCATATGTCTTCTGTTATTGTCTATGTACTAGTTAAACAGGAATTGTTATACTTCCCATTTTCAAATACATATTTTACGTGGGAGGGGTGTGTGTGTTCCTTAAAAAACCTTGTTCCTATCATGCTGCTTCTCCTTTCATCCCTTTCCAAAGGGACTTCAGTTCCTCCATCACCTGGTCTAAAAAGCAGCTTTAAGGGGGTACTGCCTCTGAATAGACAGGTCCTGCTCGCCGAAAATGGCAACCAACTTTTACAGGAGGGAAATGTATAACAGGGGTTACACATCAATGATACCATGTGAAACCCTTAAGAGCTAAAATATTAACACTCAAACTCTAATTTGAATGGCTTCAAATTACTTCACATATATATACACACAGAGCCAGACAACTCCTTACTCGACAAACTTCTTTAAAAACCAAGAAATATTATAAGCACAAGAGCAAGCTCTATTGTTTTCCTTTACTTGGAATAAAATCTTTATCTTCTCTGCTTTTTAATCCTAAAATAGTTATCCCGCAGCCTATCTTAAACTCTTCACTATCTTCAGCAACAGGCAAACAGACCAAACACTGATAAAAGGCAGCTATGCTGTTGGGAACAAAAGAAAAGAAATCCATCTGCACTCTGTGAGCAAAGGCAGGATTTCCACTGACATAAATGGGAGAAAGATAGAGCTCCTGGGGAACAGAACTTGCAGAATCACAAGATACATTCCAGAAGCCAACTTCATATATATCCTAAAAGCTGTCTGATGTTGCCATCTGCATACTCGTGTACGTGTATATAAGTATCTTTTAAAATACATGCACATAATATTCTTGAACTTTTAAAAATAGGGACATATACAAATTAATCTACAATTTAGGTTAGTCACTGACAGGTGAAAAGCATACATTCATTTTATGGAATTAACATTTGGGCATGAAACAAGCTATGGCTGGAGATACAGCTCACAGACTGCAGTTGCATGGGCTAAAAATGATGAATTATGTTGCTATCAATGTTTTCTCTGAGACAGAAACTTATTTTAGAGTTCTGTATTGTTCTCTCAATGCAGCTGAGAAGTCACAGCAAAGTCACTCTTCTGATCTCAGGAAAGTGCTGTGTATCCTTTCCATACACAGTATCCAATGTTTTAAAGGAAGGCAGAGGATATCATGCAGTCAAGTCAGCACTCAGTGCCAAGCTACCTGATTCAATTTCTCCTCACTTAGACACTCACTGAATTCAGGTCTTCAGTGCAATTAAAGAACCGTTTCTATTTTGATATGCCATCTATTGGGACAATACTCTTGCAAGAGGATTCTTAATTAGATCTTTACTCAATTACTATAATCTGCCCAATGTAGAAGCAGCAACTGAGATTTTAAGGATGCTGCAATATTAAAAAAATTAGACTAATATGTCCAGTAAATATTAATGTATTAATACTTAATCATTATTTTGAGAGATACCAACACAGCACCAGCAAAGGTTCCTTAGCTAAATGTAAGCTAAATGTTATCTTAAAAGAAAAAAACTGTAATTCTATGCAAAAACATACAGGGAACCCTTTACAATCAAGTGCTGTGATTGTATAAAGCCCCTCCTTATGAGCTTCCCATAACTGGGCACACTGCAGACCTGGAGTGCTGCCCCATGGATCCCAGCCTGTCCTGGGGCATTCCTGACAGGAAGGCAGCAGTCACAAAGACAAACAGTGAGAATGGAAGGATGAGTTCAAAACATCCAAAGTACCTGAAGGCTTGCTAAAAGGCAAAAATCTATTTCTTGCAAGAAAAATCAGTTTGAAATCACAAATCATAGAGTGTACAGCTACACATAAAATACTGAGCAAATCACAAACCAGGCTGATGCATGGGGGGCATGTTTTAAAATTACAAAAACTGAACCCTTCAAGTGTTAACAATACAGTTGAAAATTGAAAGTTTTAAAGACATTGATCTGCAGTTTAAAAAAGAATTAAAATATATGATGAGTATATGACATTCCTCTTATACACACAACACAAGGGAACAAATCTGTTTCTTGTTTTACTCAAACAAAGCATTGATGAATTGAAGAAAGAACACTTATTCTTGCCAGGATTACTCATAAAGATTTTGACAACTACTTGCTACCAACATTGAAAGATCTTTAGTAGAACATATGCAGCATGGGGACTAGTATATATGAAAATTAATACATGGACTCTTGCAAGCATTATTATTTTCCTTCAGTAAATATCTAACTTGATTTGAAGCAACATTTATAAAACAAATTATTCTTTTCCTTGCTTTATTTTAGTTCTAACTTACTAAATTCAAATGTTAAACTAATATGCTGAAAATGAGGTTACCAAGCTGAAATGCAAATACACACTCTTCTTTGTAATTGTGAAAAGGTTACTTGTCCAAAGCAGTATTCTTTCCTCCTTTCAGTTATTTTTCAACTAATTGGTTTTCTGTATATTAAATTTATGTTTCCTCAAGCATTAAAGCTAGTTTTTATTACTACATAGTTAATTTGTTGAACGATCGTGAATATGAACTTTTAAGATAAATGTCCCAACTGAAGGCAAACAATTGAAAGGCAAAAATGCATTAAAAACATAATTACCAAAAATAATGTATATTATAACAATAATGGTTTGTAATCGTTAAATATTTTCAAATTCTACTGCTACTTGATGAATGTAATACTAAAATGCAATAATACTTGATGTTCTGACTTTTTAAAGTCCTCATTCAGCTGAAATTCTGCTTTTTTTTTTGCATTTTCCAAATGTCAAACTCTGCAACTTTGCATTTGAACCTGACCTCCCTGACATCTATTGCAGTAAACAGGAAAAATATGCATGAAAATTAATACTTCTCCGTATTTTATTCTACATTATTCTCTTCTAGTTAAGTTCCCTCCTCTGAGCTCCAATATTTTGCACAGCAAAGCACTGGACAGTATTTTTGAGTGATTCCAGGTCATTCTGTAGAATATGGTGTCCTCTTGTGGTCCTGGAGGTTCCCTAAATCTGGGACATGTAACTGAACATGGAATTCAGTGCTGGTATCAATTACAGCAAGACCTCTGGATGCCTCTGACATTTACAATAAGCACATCACCTTCATTAGCCCCACAGTACAGAGTGCATTGAAGTGATGCAGTGAATAAACTCATCCAGGTAGTGACCTAAAGGATATAAAAGCATCAGTGCCATTTTCCAAAAGCTGTAAAATAATAATTTTTAGCCATTTACACATAGAGGGCTGTTTTTTACCAATATCTTATTTGGGCATCTAATAACACTGAGGAGTTGCAAAGGATATGAAAACCATAGATTAACGTAAGAGATACTTTTGTTAGCAGAATTCAGCTACTGAAACAGTTCTTTAGGCACTGATTTAAAATTGTGTTGATTAATCTAGGAATGGGAAGACAGCTCCAATTCTATCAGAACCAGCAAAACTAATATCAGAGAGAAAAAATATATTTTGAAATCTAAGTTCATGTCTAAAGGTGAATGTGCTTTGGTAGCCACTACATTTAAAAAACACTAACGAAAAAAGTAGTATTGGCAATATCTCTTCTAATGTTTATTACCAAACATTTCCATGTGTAACATCCTGCACAAATCCTCATCCTAAACAGAAAGTTCAGCAGAATTCCAAGACAGACATTTCCACATGAATTAATTAATTTTACACTGAATTTTTAAACCTTCAGCTGGCCATGGAAAGCACGGCCATCCCAAGGCCTTTAACCCCTCTCAGTCAGTCACACAGCACAGTTATTTTCCAAGGACTACTGCACAAAATGGTACAAATTCCTAAGGACAACACATTCTGTGCCACACACAGAAAATAGCACTACTAAAAGGACAAAAATCTGCCTGCACAATGTGCTGTGCAAATAAACTCTTTGTGACAAACTGAGCCTTGCACAGCTGAGGTGAAAGCATCACTCTGTGACTTGCAAGTTCACAGCCCCACCACTGCCCCATGTCTCACCACAGGACTCTTTCAGGAGTGCAAGGGATGGCACCCACTCCTTACTGTAAAGAAAAGACCCTTTTCCTGAGATAAGTGGTTGTGGGTTTGTGCAAGATTAAGGTAGAATTTTGGCTCAAAGCTAAAGCACCGAAAGAATAAGCAATGCAAATTTTTTAATGAGTTGCTCAACTGATAATTTTGTATGCATCAATTGTGCAACTGAAGTTGTAACTCAATTAGTATTTAAAGTAATTAAGGATGAAAGAGTATCAAAAAAGCTTAAAAGGCGGCTTTTGCAATTTACTGAAGTGGCTGATACTCCATCACTTCAAAAAAGGAGAATTAGTTATGTAACAAAGAAGAAAATGCCTGGTTTCCATTACAAAACCGTCCACTAAAAATTAAATGAAAAATGCATGATCCTCTAATAGATGAAAAAAGAAGCAGAAAAGCTCTCATAAGTACTTCCATTTCCTCAGTCAGCAGGCAGTGAACTACATTAACTGGACCTTAAGCCAAACAGACAGACCTATGGATTTTATTGATAAGTTTCATATATATTTGTATCACCACCACCCATTCCAGACTATGTGCAACAGTGCCATTTCACATGTGCCACATTTACCTATTCGTTTTTACAGAATACCTGTGAAATCATTGGAAGTCAATCAAAGTTACTACCTTTAAACATTCATAATCCACATCCACTGACATCTGAATGCCAGTAAGGAATTTCTCATTTTTTTCCTATTTCTTTCTGAAAATTTACATTACTTCATACAAATTAGCAAAGATGATTTTTCTAATACAGACAAAAGTTACGACAGATATATTTAGGAGGATTGTGGCATTTTAATGATATATGTATTACTGTGGTCTTAGACCAAACACAGTGGCATGAAGATCTGAGTTTTGCAGTCATTATGCCAGCTGTGTTATGATGACTACAGGGATCACTACGCTTGGAGCTGCTTAAATATTGAATACAAGAACTCAGTGATACAAGGCAAAAAAACAGTAAAAAGAGAAAATCCTATGTCAAAGCTAAGAAATTTGATTAACCTAAAGAACTCTAATTTAAGAACCCAGCAGTTTAGTAAAGATGTTTCTAGTCATAGGCACGATTTAAATTTCCTGTATTTTACCTGTGATAGCTAAATAAAATTTTCAGATAATTCCTATGCTGCAAAGAAAAATAACTTCAATTGCTTTTCAGTCCTTACTGGACTTGTGGTGTACATTGCAATGTGTATTTAAGCTCTTGATCAGTTTAAAGTTTTGATGACTAAGGTTTTAATTACATGGTACTACATATTTACTACATACATATTACAATATTTACTGTTTCAATTCAAAACCCCTATAGGATAGGAGAACACAAATTCCCATTTTAAAATGGCAGGGTTAAGACACAAAGACCCAGGTTATGGGAATTAAGCACCTAAATGTCTTTAAAAAGCTGGTTTAAAGAACTTAAAACTGTTGATGAAGAGTGAAGGAAATTTAAGGAATTTAGACTGATACTTTTTGAAATTTACAGAAATATTTAATTAATACCTCACCAGTGTTAATCGATGGAATTTTTTGGAGAGAAATGGAGTAGAGACTTCATTTTACACATAGGGCTGTCCAGTACAGCTTTTGAGGGGTTGTGCATTTGTGTATGTCATCAATATTTCATTCAATAAAACTTGCCAGTAAGTGGAAAAACCAATGCATTACCTCTATCAGTGAATCTCCAGCTTGTAGGGGGAAAGTCTATAAAAATAGCAAGTACTGTCTAGCAGGTGTAAAAACATTTAAGAGTCACCTCATTTCTGTGTATGAATAAGAGGTTTTTCCCCCAACTTTTACTGATACTGTCAGTTCTTTCAAGTACCTTGTTTCCAATGGCCTTTTTTGGTGGGAAGTTAAAAGTCCTCACTTGCTGGTATTTATTCTGTAATTTATGATGCAAGCTTCTGAACTCCGCGTATCTTCGATAGACATTCCACTCATCATCCTTTATCCTGATATAAACCTGCAAAACATAGACAGGGAAGGGAATAATGTAAAGACAAACAGAGCTGATGTATGTCCTTTAAAGCCTCCTGGCTCAGCACCTTCATGTGAGGCTCCACGAGTTCCAGGATCCCACAGCCACAGATCCATGTCTGACTCTGCATTTGCTGCTGTACAGGCGATTAACCTCATTCTCTCCCTTCTTCCTTTTCCTCCTCTTTCTCTCTCTTTCTCTTATTTTAATCAAGACAAACACAGCTTGCTCATTTTAACATGACTCTGGGGCAACCATGGCAGCACTTCTCGTTACCATGGTTTCCAGCATATTCTACTACCCAGTGACCAAAGGGAAAAATAATTTAATACCACTATAAAATTCATCTCTATGTCCTCAACACAGTTTTTCAACTTTGCAAATTAGCTTTGTAGCGTCAGAATTGCAAAACCTAATTTCATCCAAAGTATGAAACTTAATTTACTTCCTAACAAAATTACATTGAAAACTAAACTAGAAATTTTATTGTTTGGAAAATAAACACAGTTCATTCTTTCTGCTTGTATAGGACATTAAGTATAATTTAACACAGCTGTAGTTTTTGTGATTCTGTTTTTGTTTGCTGCTCATTATTTCATGAGCCTATTACAAATTACATGCTAAATATTCACTTTCTCTAGGAAAATGTCATGCAGAAGTGAAATATACTTACAGAAAACTGAGATTTCACTCTTTTCTAGGGAATGACACAGTTTAAAAGAATGCTGAAACAGCACAAGTCAAAAACTATAATCCAAGCATCAGAGCTCAAGATCCAGAGTGGCCTTTCCCTTCGCTTCTTCAATGGAATCTGTAATTTATTAATTCTCTTTTTTCTGTGTGTGTGTTAATAATCTCAGTATTTTACATCAGAAATTAAGCTGGAACAGCCTTGCATTGCTGCTCCAAAACTCCCCAGTAATGTAGTAGTAAATTGTAAGGCAAATATCAGGAGAACACTTATGTAAAAAAGCAGCACCAACCACCGTCACACACAGTGGGCAGTAACAACTGTATTTTTGTGGAAACTAGATAAAAATAACATTTGGATTTTGATGTGGCCAATTTCAACACTGAATTGCAGCTTTTCCTGGTGACAGAAGCATGGTCCTTTGCCTCAAGATATTGCAAGTCCTTAGGAGAAAAAATTCAATTTTTCTAAAGACTGGTGGTATTTCAGAGATGAAGTGAGCATCTCCCACAAAAGCAGCCCATGCCTTGGTCTTTGGGAAGTTCTCTCTCCAGACACCTAGTTTCTCAAATTTATAGGAGGCCTCTTTGCAACAAAATACAATATATTATGCAGATACCATGCAAATTCTGTCAAATTAGAATATTTCAGTGTAGAAAATACTAATACATTTTCTACAGGAATACTGTAATTCCAGAAAAGGAATACTGTAATTCCAAAATTAGCATACCTAAGAATTTAAAAGATTCAGAGTATTGTGAATTACAGATGTATACGTAAACAAAAATTCAACTAGTTTTGGTAACAAGAATTCAGATAGTGTCATGATGGAACCACAACAGTAAGTCTGCAAGAAGTATTCACATTTCTTTTTCACTTTGAAAATAAAGCCAGGATAATTAAACACCTACAGGACCATCTGTTTTAACAATTGAGTACATCTTTGAAGGCAAATGAAGGAAAAATGAAATGCAACTATTTTGCATAATTCTAATCAAATTTATTTAACATAGTAAAAACTGTATTAAAATCTTTATTCACCCAGCTCTAAGCCCTCTCCCTTCCTATCCTCACTTCAGCCAGTATATTGTTTAGAGTATATTCCCAAGATTCATGTTTCAATTTCCCTGTGGAGGGCAGGGATGACAAAAAAAAAGCTTAAATTATTTTTAACTAAGTTATTTAATATGGAAATCCTAATTTAACTAAGCACTCATCCTTGAACATGTGATTTGGTGAATCATGCAGTTCAACATTACCTGTTAAGCTGTAACCCATAGTTAACTAATTAAGGAATCCTGTACACTGTAACTGAAATTTTTCAGGACTTCAAAAACATAGATTAATTTCTTAGAAAAAAACATTGGAAAATGTCTTACTATTCCTCTATGTACATAGATACTGATTTTGTTTAGACAGCAAGAAATGAAAATGCAACATTTGGAGCCCTGTGCCACATTGAATTTATTGGCAATCAGCTAATAGACTATGAAAGGTATATTAAAGCTCACGATACAGCACACATTTAAATTTTTATTATCTCAGAGGGGAATACTATTCCCAAGCCAAGGGATTGCTACACACTTAATGCAAATTCAGTTGGGAAATCAAACTAAGTAAATACTAAATATAATATTATTTGGATAAACATATCCTAGTCTAGTCACTGAAGGCATATCGTTATCTTATGGTCATGTTATAGAAAGTTGAAAGGATTACTATCAGGCTTATTTTCAGATCAGTTTAAAAGATCAATGCCAGATCATTACATTTCCTTTCTGATGCCCGTTTTCCTGATATCATCCAATTCCTAACCTACTTAAATAATTTTCAGGGTAATGAAAATGTACAGACTAAATCAAAATCACCACTAGAATATTTATTTGTAGACAAAAGATTTCACTTTAATATTGTCTTGAATATAAAAAAAAATAATTAAGTAGCTTCTGTTTGTAATTTAGGAGCACTTTCCACTTGGGTCTCCAGTGTAAAGATTGATTGGTAACCTTTCTGTAGCTCTGATTTACAGGAGCTCTAAGAAAAATTTCAGTTAATAAGTATGTTCAATGAATTAGTCTGTTATTTTCTCATCACAAACACGTCTGAAGTCAGAGATTTGGAGAGTAATAGCAGTAATAGTAGCAATTTAATATTGTGTTTGTCAGTCTACTACCTGCTAACTTAATATTACTGAAATGCTGAAAATCTTCTGAGAATCAATGCGAAAGCATGAGTTTAATGACTGCATACTGAAATGAAAAATCCTACTCCCATGGTACTGGGTTTTGAGCCAGAAGTTTCTTAATAGGTTAAGAATCCTTAAGCAGTTCTGAGTCCAAAATGCTGTTAGCAAGTCCTGGTAACAGACTGGTACCAACTGACACAGTTCATCACCATTTACGTATAAAAGCCTGAGGAAAATAAAGAACAAATGCCAAAATTCCAACTTGCTCCAGTTCCAGTGTACACAGACCAAATGCCTGTGATCAACACTCATCCTTCTGACCTGCACAAGCCCCATGTGGGTACTTTTCTTTTTTGATGTAAAATATAGATTGGTATATTGAGGACTCACTTTTGCGTCTCTCCCTCCAGTACGGTCGGCAGCAAGAGATACTGACTGAGATATTACAGAACCTTCTTCTGTTGCAATGACATCCATGGCTGGAGAATTCCAGATTAAGCATCAGGAATGGTAGTTCCTACATAAAGTTACTCCTGAATCTTCCCTGCAAATGTGGCTCACATTTCCTGGGAGGATGGACTAAATATGTAACAAAAAATTAATTCTAAGGCAGAGAACTCTATTGATGGGAGTGCCACAAATACAAAAATGCTGAAGTCAAAGTCCTTGTGAGTCCATGGCCCATTCCAGAGGGAAGGGAATAATGTTAAGGGAAGGCGAGCAGTGAAAACTCTAATAAACCACATATGAAAATGGCACAAGATGCAAGAGAACTCAGGACATTTCAGCAGCAGAACACTTCAAAGGACATAAAGAGTACTGAGAATGTCTGTAAAGAATCAGTCCTAGGCTGAGACAAGGTCATAGTTTTGAGCTTGGAAAAAAGAAGTGAATGGACAGTATAAGGAATGCAAAAGAGACTGATCTACACCAAGGACGCTCCTGTGACATTTACCAGCTAAGTAAGCATCACAAGGGGATAAAAAAAGGGTGAGAGAAAAACTATTACTTCTGTATCACTGTAATTCTACTGTATTACTGTATTTCTAACTTCCCTTCCCTCACTAATAAAAAAGGGTTTTCTGGAGCTCCTCTTGTTTGTTACACACTTTCAAAGCAACGCCCAAGCATGTGATAACAAAAAAGAAAATTAGCAGCTGGTTTGGCAGGGACAACCCAATCAGCATGACCACAAAACCAGAACATGCTAATTGGCAGCATCATTTTTTAATGTTAACTCAGGTAAGCTTGACTGCTGAGTTTTCCCCTTACACTTGCTTTTAAATAACACTTGGAGTACCATAAATCTTGGAGTACCATTGCTCCATAGTTTTACATTTCAGATAATAAAGTTTTTTTAATTCTTAAAAATCTGGTTCAACTTTAATGTACATCTCAATTATTCAGGAATATGAAGTTAAAGAGATTTTGATCAAAGTTTACTATTTAAGAAATAATTGTTTTCAGGGGACTGGAATTATCTTTTTTCCTGTTAGAAAAGCACACTATGAAACAGGAGTGATGTATTTCAATCTACTTAGATTTTATCAAAATTATGTATTTTTGCACTCAAAACATGTAGAAGAAGTATATGTTTTAAGCAAAAAAAATAAGAACCAGTTTCATTTGACTTCACTTCAGGACAATGGGATTCTGTTAAGAATATAAATTCAAGTTCAATTCTCCAAAGTTACCTCTGAAGTGTGAGAAATGAATACAAACGCAAGTCATATTTTGAGACAGCTGCAGGCCTGCATTTATGGTTAAGTTCCCCCTTTGAAATCGATCCAATTTAAGAATTTTCTGCATAATGAAAAACAAGTGGAACAATGAAACTTTTCAGCTGTGATAGGAGAAGCTTTTTGTGTGCCATAGAGACATAACAGGAATTAGAGCGAATAAGTTTTTATTTCAATATGACCATTTTATCCACTTGCACAAAGACTACAAATACTAGAATATCTTTTATGTTAAATATTCAAGTTTCTGTCATTTAGTTCATAAAAATGAACAATACAGTGTCAAATATATGACACAATGCATATCAAAGCATGAACCTTAAAAACAGCCAATATTGTTCCACTAAACAGAAAAATGTCACACATTTTAAGCTCATCCACTCAATTACAGACATGTAGAGCAACGATCACGGTGCTTCCACAGTCACAGTTCTGCTTCTATTCACCCAAACAGCACTGAAGTGATTGGCCACTAAAGAACAAAAGCAGCACAGCCTCCACTTTTGCTGCATGGAATCAATATTTTTTGTCTTTTTATATACAAATCAAATCAGCACCAAAATAAAAAAATCACTCAATAGCATAATAAGCTCCTTTTGACAGTGAAATATGGCTTATAATAACCCAAGATAATTAATGTCATTTCACAAACATGCACTTTGAACCCATACAGTCATTGCAATGCCTGACAACCACTGCAGTGAAAGAAGTTTCTGCAGAAAAGAAAATAGGTAAAATGACAATAGTGCTGCCTTTTTCTCCAAATAGAATATTTCGGGTGCTCAGGCAAGGGAAAGGAAGCTACCTCATCAATCAGTTTCTAAAATACGTAACATAACTCGTATTTATTTTAGATATTCATTGAATATAAATTACTTGCTTCTTTCTGCAGTACTTCTAAAATAATCTGAAAACAGAAATTCTACTTTTACTTCCCAAGTATTTTTGCATCCAGCACTTCAATAAACAAATCAATATAGTAAGCTGTATCACAGTTTCCTTTAGAAAAATAAATAATTATAGAAGTCTCCAAAGACTGATCTCATCTTTGTATACTCCCTCCATCTCAGTTATCAAAATTTTTTTCTGCTTTATGCTTTCTCATATGCTTCTTTGATACATCCTTGGGTGCCACTGCAGAAAAAGTGGGATATTCAACCTTTCTGGCTCATGCACTCTCAAATCACTCTCAGAATGCCATGAGCCTCATCTTTCTTTCAAATTCTCCCAATCATTCCAGTTCATTTTCTTCTCTACTTGCCCTGAGTTGCACTGAAATGGAATATGATTAGAAGACTATTTATTTCTCCTTTTTGCCTGCTTAGTGCTGCAGCTGCTGAAGTCATCCAATTCATCGTGCATCAGGAAAATAAAACGCAAATTTGAGTTTAATTTTTGCAGTTTGTTGCTTACCTTTCAACTCTTAACTTCCAGTCCATCATCTTCCATTTTCAACCTTCGAGGAAATACCAAGGCCATGCTGCCTTGTGATTAAATTCAAGGTCAACAGGCCCAGCTGGCAGATCCTGGACTGTGCTCTCTCTGTTTCATCTCTCACCCAAAGAATTTGCTGGGCACTCTCCCCCTCAGACATTTTTGGGTATCAGATACTGTTCTCCTCCACCTCTTTTATGTTGTGCTTCTGTGAAAATTCTTCTCTCTCCACTGCAAGAAAGACACTGAGGGGCCGGAGCGTGTGTAGAGAAGGGAACGGAGCTGGGGAAGGGGCTGTGGGGAGCAGCTGAGGGAGCTGGGAATGAGCTCAGCCTGGAGGAAACAGGGCTCAGGGGGGACCTTCTCAATCTACAACTCCCTGACAAGAGCTCGGAGCCAGGTGGGGGTCGGGCTCTGCCCCCAGGGAACAAGGGACAGGACAAGGGGAAAAGACCTCAGGCTGTGCCAGGGGAAGTTCACACTGAATATTAGGGAAAACTTCTTCTTGAAAGGGCTGTTCAGCACTGGAACAGGCTGCCCACACCAGGAGTGGAGTCACCGACCCTGGAGGAATTTAAAAGCCATGAGGATGTGGCTTCTGGGGACATGGGTTAGTGGTGGCCTTGGCAGTGCTGGGGAACAGAGGGACTCAATGATCTTAGAGATGTTTTCCAACCTAAATAATCCTGATAAAAGCCCTTCCATAGGAAAGTGTATTGCTCTTCCTTCACAGAGGAAGTGCAGAGGAAAACATCAGGTTTTAAAACATCATTTAAAGTAATATAAAAAGAAATATTATGAGCAAATATGTCACTCAATACTAAACAGCAAGACTGAAGATAGTCAAAGGAACAAAAAAACCATAAGAAATGTTTATTGATTATAGTCTTAGGGTGTCCTATTCATATGCAAATGGTAACAGTCTTGTCTGATTAGCATATTAATCTTTAAACTTATTTGGTTTATAATGTAAAGTGTTCACTGCTCTGCAAACAAGGCGGATTTGCAAGAAGCCATTTAAATATTGATATCACTTTAGGAATCATAAAATCTCACTTTCATTATCTTAAGTGTCAGGCATTGGTAATTACAGCAACAAAAGGCATGACTAATGGCATTTGCTGTACACTTCACAGGAAAGTGGAATCCATATGTATACAGAAAATAAGATACTCTACAGCTGAGAAATATGACAAAATAATATTACTGCAATAATCAACTTGCTTCACAGACACTAAAGAAACTGCATCTAACTATCACCATCTAGAGGTAAAATGAAAATGCAATTTTTTTTAAAATTCTGATCAGGATTCTGTCTGTACACCCATGAATATATTAGACATGAAATTATTTTCTAATGGTAGGCTGACTGAGCAATGTCTCCCACAAAAAAAAGATGGGCAACAAACTGGAGAGATCAAAAATAGCAGTCACCAGAAAGCAACCAGTTAACTAGAGAAGACAGGTTGGTTGGAAGACTTTTGCCAGCATGATCCTGGCTTTCCAAAGTGACCTAATATTTAATAGACTAGGCTTCCTTAAGTGTGACTTTGTACAAAATATATTAGTTTCTCTGTATGTGGCTGTGTCCTGTAATGCTTATAACTAATCAGTCTGCCACTCAGTAATAACCATCAGAAACTTTGTAAGAGAATAAGCCTCTGAACCTTATCTTGGTTAACTGCAGTTGTTGTAATGTTCTTGCTAGAAGACATGGTTATGAGTGTCTAGGCTGAGCTCCTGTCACATCCTGGATAATTTCATTCAGTGAGGTCTAAACAATCCTTGATTGGTAATAAAGACATCAATTGGTCATCTAATTAATTTTTCCACTCAGGTGCAAAATTAATTGTGCTGGTAACCTGTCAGTGCTAATGAATGTCAAGACAGGAGTCAAGATCTAAACCTGAAGCAAAACAAACTTGAGCAAGTACAAAGAGGGAGGGTGTGCTCTGAAAACATTTAGAATGAGCTTGCCATGCACAGAAGATAAGCATTAGTTGGAAGGAAAGATATTTCATCATCATACCTAATATTTTCCATTTTAGGACTAAATTAGTCATTATTAGCATAACATTGCAAGGGCAAGTCATGTTTAGTTACACCATGACCTCCAAGTTTCTTACACCATGCTCTTACAGCAGGGCACACTGACTTCAACAGTCCAGAAAATTCCTTGCAGAATTATGAAATATATTTCATCCAGAACACTTAAATACGAACAAAAGTTATAGTGGTATTTATTATTCCAAAATATCACTATCCAGGGATTTTCTTAGAAAGAAGTCACATCTTTGTGTTTGGATTGATTTTTCTTCAATTTAATTAGCTCAGTTATTTTCTAGACCCACATAAACTTTCAGTATTCACCTCAATTATACATTGTGGAGAAAACCACCGTCATGCACTTGTTTTAAAATTGCAAGGCAACAGTTTCAATCAATGCTCCAATTTGCATTTCGAAACAGTTAAAAATCTCTCAATTTCCTTCATGATTTGAAAGACTGCTATTGTACTCCCCTCTCAGTTGCCTCTCCTGCAGGCTGAGAATTTCTAATACGTTCCTCCAGTGAAAAAGCGCTTTTTTTTTCCCACCCATATTATTTGCAATAGATATATTTCTCTGGAGAGGAGCAGAACTGCGCACAGATAAACCAGAGATTATACACAGCACAACAGCGTTTTCTATTTGTCTATCCCTTTCCTAATGATTTGTAACAACTTGGTTTTTAGACCTCCTTAAATCCTTTTAAAAATTATGTCAGATTAGCTACTTTAAAATCTCTGGTATGCAAGCTAGAAGCTATTTATCAGTCACTTTTCAGCTCTTTCACCTTTGAATTCCTGGTGCACTGCATGTGGAGATTTATTCTTTATTTATTCAATAAGATCTGCTACCGGCATTTCATTCAAAACAGACAGTCTGCTATTCTCCACATGGAATAATCCAGAGTGAGAACAACCCATAACAACTCCATGGTGAACAGAGATTATAAAATATGCATTTTTCTGTTACTATTTTATATTCTGAGAAAACAAGTGAAAAAATATTTTTAATTGAACTCAGTAACTGCTCTGAAGCGCACATCCAATTCTAAATAGCTTTTCCCCTAAAAGTTATACACCCTCTAATTGTTGAAACATCCACAGTTGAATGATACACATCTATGGCTCTGTTAATTTTTAAGACAGTAACAGATAGTACTAAACTAGGGCACTGAATTATCTGCCGCTCACAACTGTCCCCTTGAACTCAGCCATTCAAATTGAGCATAAAATTTGGCTACATTTCCACAGCTTGTTTTTAAATCCTTAAGATTCATAACCAGTTAATTCTGCCAGCTAAACATTACTGCAAGAGTGCAGTGTAACTCTACAAATACAGAGGTCTGATTGAAATTTCCACATCTAATAGGATTCATTATAAAATGCTGCTTGCTTTCGGAGTCCACAGTCTTATTTCCGAGCTTGTCCAGAATCCTTAATCCTTCACAGAAATTAAAGAAACTATTTGATGGTTGAAACTATGTGACAAGTATGCTGGTGCTGGAAACTTTTCCTGCTATATTTACTGAAGAGCAACATCTGGCTTTTTTTAAGAATGAAAAATGCACTGATTTTGAACATCCGAAACAGATGTTAACGTGACACAAAAATAAATGCTTTGAAATGCCCTTCAAAACAGCATTACAAATCTGCATTAAATTTAGAAACATAAAATTATATTTTAAAAAGCAAGCACAACAACAAAACTCCTGCAGGAGTCTATTCTTATCCTGTCCAGGTCAGGCCCTCCTGATATGCAAATTAAAATGTTATTAATTTCTTTTCCTGGTTTAAGAAGCACAAGTGCAAAACTGGCATTGATTTTGAAGAGGCACAACAACCCATATTTATTTCTCCTAATTCTTATATTCTTCAGAAGCATTTAGAAGTCCATGAAAACAGATGACAGATACTGTAGAACTGATAAGTTCATAATTTTCCAAACTACTTGAGATGCTCTGCAATTCTTTCCACCCTCTTCTGGCTATTTCCAAGGCAAGTGATATGTACACAGTAGTTTATTTTCTGCCACAAAATACCTATTTATAAGCAAAAAGGGACAGAAGAGGCACAACAATTCTAAAGTGCATTAACAGTAATTGTGACATAGCAAGTCTCCCCTGGCACAGTCCCGCTCTCTCCATCAAGTGAAGTGCTCCAGAGATACACAATTCCAAATCAGCAAAGGTTAACAAGGTGGCTCGTTAGAGGAGGGGAGAGAAGGACAATCTCTCTAGCTTTCTAATAATAAAAAATGCAGAAGAAATCAAGCCATGTCAGAAATACACTCACATGAACTGCATTGGGAAAACCAATGGCCAAGGCTCATGCCCTTCTGTAGCACCTTCATTTAGTAGCAACATCTTACCCTGATAGTATCACATGTATAATCTGATTTTCAGTTGGGTTAAGTACCTCAGGGCTGATTTCCAATTAGCTTTAAGTACAGTCATAAGTATTTAGAATATCTAAAAATCATGCTTAACCAAATCAAAATTTCAAACTTTGCCTGTTCCAGCAGGCACACTTTAGCTTTCTCCAAAGTTCATTTGATGTATTTTTCTCAGAATTAACCAGCACAACTAAGAGTCAGTTTTTACATCTGTTTACTCAAGTACTGGCAGAGAAATGTGAACTCCAAAACGTGTTGGTAATGATCTCACTCACACCAACATTCTGTAATATTGCTACTTTCCTTTACATTGATACACCACAAGTCACTTCTCATGTAGCTGATACAAAGAGTTATACATACATTTTAATTTTCTGCCACTGGAGAAATAAATGATAAGGCAGTAAAAATAATGTCTATTATGAATAAAAGGACTCAGAAATGAGCTCAGAGATTTATCCTAATTGCAATCCCAGTCTGGGTCTGTACAGGACATACTGGTAGCCCGGTAAATATCCTCTTCCACAATTTCAACATTGAATCAAATTCTCTGTAATCAGGAGCACGTGTTTTGGCAGAGATTTAATAAGATAAATGCGCAGTGCTGCCACTGAAGCTATTCTGAAGTTTTCTAAATTAATGCTTTTCTGGTGGCTATAAAATATAAAATATATATTCAGCAAGCACATGACTATATAATTGATCAGAGATGTGGCACTCACTTCAAACATTTCATCACAGTATTGTATATGTCTGTTTGAGAAAATACTTCTCTTTCACACGCACATTGGAAGAAAACCAGTGACACTCCTGTTACGGAGACCAAAAACTGGCAGGAACAATATTCATGAAATCTTCCAGAAGGAAAGATCTCAACAGGTGCCATGATCAAAGTTTAACAAGAATTATAGAAGTTTTACGTCACTTCTACAGGTAATTCTTAGTTGCTTTTTCTCTTAACTATTAAAAGACAAAGTTGGAAAAATTCTATGATATCCTGTGCTGTTCTGTAACTGAAGACAAACTAGTCTGACTACATTCTGTCTGTTATACATATTTAACTTTTCACATTTAAAAAGTAGTGTAAATTGCAAGTGTGAAAAGATAATGAATGGAGCATATTCAGAAGAACTTGTACATTTTTCAAATATACCAATAAACAAAATTTTGCACACTATGAATGCCCAACATTACGACTTTATACTGTAAACATAAAAAAACCTAATAAAATTCTCAAAACTGTCTTTTTGTAGATTCAGAAATTCCAGTCTTTCGGAAATATCTCGTTTCCTTTTTTCCTGTTCTCAAGAGGCTCAGCCTTCAATTACAAGTTCTTTGTTTTCCATTAAAGACAAGCAACATCTACTCACTTCAGCAGATTTTGGGTAAAGTTCTGAACCTCTTACAGATTGGGAAGCTTAGTTTATCTCAACATTTTTCCTTTTGAATATGCGGAACACCTACAGTGTATGTGAATTCTGCATACTTTAAAGGCTTTCACAATGCCACTTGTACAGTGATGTTCAGTCAAACTGCATGACAAACACTGAACTCTTCAGTAACCTAATTTGATACCAAGTTACAAGTAAAATTAAGAATACATTAAATTCTTCAAAGAATTGACAGAATGAGTAGGGAAGGGACCACAGTGGGCCATCTGGTCCATCCTCCCTGCTCAAGCAGGATGAAAAACAACACAGAGCAACTCAGGAAAGAAGCAGTAGAAAGCAGAGCTCGTCTAGTGGTCATGGGACTGCAACATCATTAGAGTAACAGGTGGGGGGAGATATTGACACTTTTAAGAATTTCTGTGTTGCCAGACTTGTGTCTGGGTTTGAGAATGTGTAACCAGTGACAGCAGAGTGGAGAAATATGTGAAAGCCAGAAAGACAAAAATAATTACACTTGTCAACAAGTTAGGTTTCCACACACCTGTGCATCTCAATTTGATTGATTATTCAGTGCTTTTGAACAAATTACTAACTGTTCCCATCCTGGTGGCTTTTCTTTCCATTACCTCAAGTCTTATTTTTCATTGTCTTTTACTGGCCGAAAGGTGGGTGTTTTCCTGTATTTTTCAACTACCTGCCAACACTTCATAAATGATTCAAAATTCTACAAAAAAAACATCACTCAGAGTGAGAGGAATGTTAACAAGCTTCAGCAATCTTGTTCAGAACTAAGTACATGTGGCTGAAACAGAAGTGGAGAAATTTTGCAGCTGCTAACAATCCACAAATAAAGAAATACAAACAGCCTGGGACAGCACATTAGACAGTGTTTGAAGTTCACCCTGCCATTCTATCCATGGAAGGTGTCACTGCTCTGAAACCAAGAATCCAGGAATCAAGGAACGGTATAAAATTTCAAAGCTTCAACTACAAGTCAGGCAGGAGCACAAACCCCTAAATTCAGACCTGCCTGAGGCAGAACACAATGTGAACATGTTCAATAACACACAGTGAAGAATTGTTTCATTATTCAAGATGTTTTCAAGTGAGCTACTACAGTAAACCACATCTGTCTGTCAAGCAACATTTCTGGTCATTGTTATCCCCAAAACTGAAATAAAACATGTACATGCACATTGAAGAAGGTGTTACTGATTACTATTGAACTGTTGCACTCCCTGACCAATGGAGTCATCTTATTAGCATGCTTTTAAAGTATTAAACTACTAAAAGTCAACCATCAAAATATGCTATTTGAATAATCAACACAATCCTATGGATGAATATATATGAAGTAACTGCTGCTTCTCATTAGCTGATCTCTAATTAAATTATACAGAGAGCTTTAAATTATTAAAATGTGCTATTTCAGTCAGGAACTTTTACACAAAATCCCTGTTAAGCTGTCTCACTTACCTGATAAACATGGAATGCATTGGCAGCTTTTCCACGCAGAAAGACTGAGGGAATCCAAACATTAATAAGAGCACGATTTGATCTGAGGAGGAGAGGGAAAAGCTTAAAATAGGGAATCATATTTATGTATAAGAATTGCAAAGCAACTACATGCAATGATTTAGATAATGATCAAAGTGATCAACAAAGCAACTTAACATTTCAAATGAAGTAGCAGAAAAACTGGAATTCTGCCTGAACTTTTTATACGTGTGGAACCTAAAAAACGTTCCCTAAAATTAACCCAACTGAAAGAATTCCTTCTGCAGGTTTTCTGGGTTTTGGGGGTTTTTTCCACAGCATGCATTTGACAGCATTTGATTATACACATGAAGCAAAAATTACTCACTTCAACAAATTCAACATTTTTGGCCACAAACCTTAGCTAAAGTTCATTAAATAACAGAAGAGCACTGCTCTATTATGCAGAAGCCATTTCCATCCACTCTTTGTCACCCATCTCCAAATTTCTATGATTCAAGCACATCAGCTACATTTTCACCCCCTCATCCACAAAAGCAAGATTCATTAGTTCGACTACTACAGGCAAAATTCCAAATCACAACACTCTAGAATGATCTGAAGTGGGTTGTTTGTGGGGGTTTTGGGGTTTGGGGTTTTTTGTAAGCATTGATTAGGAGCTATTCTGTAAAAATGATAAAGTCCATCACATGATGAATAGCAACCAGCACCCATCAAACCCAAAGCACTAAAACCAGTAACTTCCTGGTGCTGTGGCAGAATACCAAGACCTAGGGCCCTTAAAAAGCACTCCAAGGGAATCTTCCTGAATCTAAACTCCTTGAGTTCAGCATTATTAATGACACTGGGGCATGGACTGTGCAGCTCTCCATACTTTTTAACACTGGAATACCAAAGCTAAGAATGCAGTTATTGGAAATAATATAGGAAAAGCAAATCATTGAATCCGTTTGCTTATTCTCCTTTCCCATAAAGGCGGTATGAAGAGAAAAATTTGTGAATAATGAAACTTACATTTCAAAATCTGACAAACTCTGATCTTCAGATGTTTGACTCAAATCTCCAGGGACCTATATTTACAAAACAGAAATAATTTCCACACAGTGGTTATTATATTTTCAATTAAGAAAGCATAATATTATAAGGAAATTACAACTCAACATTCAATTTTGTAAATGCCAATAAAAACTATTACTGACAAACAATAAGACAAAAATTCAAGAGGATTGTGAACATATCACCCTTGTGAGTCCTTTATGTTAGAATTTGCTACAGTTTTGTACTGAAACAAGTTGGGGTTTGTAAAAGCATATAATTTTGAAAGATATAGAAAACCCAGGAAAGAACATCATTATTAGGCCTTTATGAGCAAAGCATGCTAAAACAAAGTACTTTGTGCGTGTGAGCAACTTATGGGAAAATACAAAGCACATAAAACTTCCTGATCACTTTCTTTTACAACCAATATTCCATTAAGGGAAGGACACATGAGCATTTTATTTTAGCTGTGCTCTTACAAAACATTATATAAGTACAAAAGTTCATAAAAATGCAGTGACGGACTAATACCTGCAGAATCAAAGGAAGTAGTAGTTGTTAGAAAATCAGATTGCAAGAGCACTTAGAACTGAAACAGCAATAGCTTTTTACCTTACTTTATAGCTAGAATAAACATAAAAGAATATCTTCTTTCCTTTAAAGGAAAATGTAAAGCATAATCTACAACAGTTAAGAGGAAAGGAATTGTGCAAAGCCAATTCTTCATAGATCTGTTATTTCTTACAAGATAGTAGATATTTCATCATGAGTAACGTGTTTGAGCCTATTCCAGAGGGATATTCGACAGTGCAATAGACAAACACTCACCGGCCCTCTCAGATCAATTAGCTCTTGTCTCATCTGGGACACCAGAGCTTCCTTGGCCATCAGAGCACGGTGCAGCCTCTCATTGAATTCAATCAGCTCCCCATGCATTTCAGCCACCTGAAAAGCAAAGCCAAGGGATAATTGTGTTCCAAATCGGGGGGGAAAAAAAAAAATCACACTATGTAATTTCTCAAATGTGTATCAATTTTTTTTCCATACTCTCCAAGTACTGTTAATGCATTAGTTTGAAGTGATCATTTAGAACAGACATTGCTAAAATTTTGACTCATGCCTTGAAATGTAGTTTTGATATCAAATTCAAAAGGACATAATACAACTTCATGTTAAATTTTATTCCCATCAGTTGAGATCACATGACAACTGAGTCTAATAAAACACTCATTAACTTCTGTTCTCAGTTTAATTCTTTGATGAATGCAGCACTCAACAATTTTTTGAACTGGGAGTAATGCAAAATGCACAAACTGCATTAAACTTTGTCAATAATCCATAAGTGATGTGTTCTTCACTCTTAGTTGGGAGTTTAATAGAACTGGAGCTAGAAGTCAATCACTCCAGGCTAATCTGTGAGAGGTCAGAGGAGTCTAAATACCAGAGTTAGGCTGTGGCACAGGTTGTTCCCACAGGTAAACAGAGTGATCTCTTTGGACACAGTGTGGCTGTGGCTGTGCTCTGCATTTTAAGCCAAGAGAGCATCAGGTGATGCAGGATGTTCTGAGAGTGCCAGGGGCTGGGGAATGATGAGGATGCAAAGCTCCAGCAGCCAGATGAACACAGTGGGCACTGCTGGGCCCCTTCCAGTGGGCTGATCCAGCAGCATTGTTAAACGTGTTCCTCAGTCACAGCAACCCTTGGAATGCCTCCCTCCTCCTCATACCCCATCCAAAGGTAGAGAACAGCAGAGGCAGTGGAGTAACTGCATGAAAGTGCAGCTGAACAACATGAATTTCAATCCAGGCACCTCAACAATAGAACAGGGACTTGAACTACTGCCAAATCTCTTAAGAGTTCGTCGTTTCCATTCTGGAAGCAGTTCATTACTATCTGTGAATTTCATGATTTCCTTTTCTTGAATTACTCTGCCTTCTCCCTCTTCTCCAGGGAAGTTCCCCAAAATAAAGCAGTTGAATTCAGTTTAATTTAGTGCCTGCTTTTAATTTTGTGCTTTGTTCCACACAAACCTGCATCCTTCACGGACTCAAAGCAAAGAGAAAAAACCAGCTTCAATTTGACAAGCTAGGATCTGACATCACTGATTATAAACAAAAAATAAAAATCATTTTCTCAAGGTAAACTTCAAGCATTGTTTTCCAGTTTCTTTTTATATTAGAGGGAGTCCTTCAAATCCAGTAATCATCACTGTAACATATATGCAAAAAAGAGCTAAACTCCGCCAACGATACACTAGAGAGAACAGTAATACAATACTATTAACTCTAGATAAATTATTTTCCATGCTAGCTTAACCACTAATTCCAATTTAAACTAGGTGATGTAACATTTAAGAAAACCAGGTTAATATTAACAGGTCACTGTTAATTACACAGAGCCTGGGCTGGAAGGCAGAATTTCCTTGCATTTCATGTACAGAGATACAGCACACAACTAGGTGCAAATTCACAGAGAAAAGCTGCAATACTGCTGTTGACTGGTCATCAAAAGCAATATAAAAATTTATGAATGGATACAAAGCTCAGTAGTTTACATATTTGAAATCGTGTTTGATTTTTCAGTGTCTGTCTATCAGAAGAACAAAATCCAGACTGATATGTGACTATTTTCTCTCCCTCTAATTTCGATGTCCTTGAAATAACTTTCTACTTGCAGACTCAATTAAAATGTAAATTCAACAACTCTCTCAAAACACTACAAGTAATGCAAAAATTTATAAGTGTTCTTAGCAAAGTTAAATAATAAAAAGGAAATTTAACAGCAAATAAAACAGCAAATCACTTGTTATATATTATCAAAAGGACAACTGGCAGGTATCACTTATTAGCAATTAACTTACTTCAATACTTTTTCTTGTCAAAGAAAAATGCATTACCATCACAGCAAATCAAAAGGAGCAATGAATAACAATATTAATTGAAGTTCCTTCAATTTTTCCTGCATCAAAGTCTGCTAAAACAATATAGAGGTCTCCTTATAATTATACCCTTTCAGTTACATTTTATGTCATCACATCTTCCTTTACTCAATCCACAATGAAGCTTAAGCAATAAATTTCCCTACTGGGACTTCAATCATCTTCACAGTTGTTTTTCTCCAAAACAACATGCTTGAAGCAAAAAAATAAAGTATAAATAAGCTAAGTTTCCCTTGGAGAGAGGATCATTTAAATTTGTTCCTCCCCATGTAAGAAAATAGTTGAAAGAACCCAAACCCAAATGAAGGTGAAGTGAGGTGAAAACAAACACTTGAGGCTCCACACTATGAGAACTCTAAAGACCTGTTGTCAAAAGAAAACCAAAGTGCCTGAGAGCACTGCAGTTACACCACCCAGCATGACCACATTTGAGAGCAGTCTCCAGAGAAACGACAAAGAAAATGTCACTTCATGTTTCACAGCAAAGGACCAAGCCAGAAAGGCTTTTCCTGTGATGACATCCAGAGCTGTGTCACCACGGACACTGCCACAAACTCAGAAGCATCAGCAACAAACTCCTGAGCACGCAGAACAAACCCGGTACAACTAAGGAGGCTTTCAAAGCTGAGGGAGATTCTACCTGTGTTCTTAATTAAGATAATCTTTTGATAGGTACAGAACAGAGGAAAGGAGTCAGAAGAACTCAGCTAAAGGTAAGTGTTAGGGAGAGAATTAGTTTCACATGGTCCTATGAGAAAAGGATAACCAAGTATGAATGTTTTAGAAGAACTGTATTAAGCTCTTTGATCCACAACCTGCATTTTTAGTCATCTTCATGTTAATCAGTTAATATGGGTATCCAATTTCAGGGTGTTCTGGGCAAGGGAAAGACGTAGAGAACTGTTTTACTTTTTATAAAAATGTTCTTTTAATATTTAATAGGAGATATGGGTATTAGATATTAAATTTCATTACTTTTGTCTTGAAAATAATTTGTATTTAAATTTAGGATGAAACCCTAATCTATCTTTTTTTTCTCCTTTAATGAATTTTACATTAATGTTAAAAGTAAATCTTGCCTTAGGAACTTTTTCTAACACGTCCATATCAACAGAAGTTGTAGCTTCTATCACACATTTCCTTACTGCAGTATTCGATAAGCAATACAAAAATAAAACATGTTTTGCAATCAGAAACCAGCATGAAATCACAGAAAAAGCTACACATTTCACTATGTCCTCCTTTTAAATAAAGCTCACCTGCCAACACAGCCATGCCTGTAATTTACACAAAACCTCAAACCCACTGTCTGTGATGCTTTCAACTTCACCACCATCACTTATAACCTTAAGGAACTTGCTTATTTATTAAAACCTTCATTTTAATATCAGCGTATAAAAGTCGACCCCTGTTACGAAAAGTACTCTTAATTATCTGAGGTTTTTTGTTTTTAAAGAAAAAAAATTCAGATTTATCTTTTACATTCCTGGAGAAAAAAAAAAAAACAAAACAACTAAGAAAAGAAACTATTTAAGCTTCAAACCTTGTTTTACAATTACGATTCCATAAAATCTGTGCATTACAAACTTTACCTCAATCAATTTCCTTTCATAAGAGCTGGCCAGTTCCTCATTGTTTTCTACTTGCTTTTGCTCTGGAATTGTAAATTCACCATCAGTGCTCCAAATGTTTGGCAGAACTATAACAGAGAGATACCTCAAATTAAAAAGTTAAATTCCATAAACATCCAAGACATCCTGTTTAGAAACAATAGCTCTATAAGAAACAGTTATTAAAAATATTGAAACAGACCATAATATTAAACACTATTACAAGTACTAAAATACAGATTCTGCAGGGACCTTTTTTTGTAAGAAATATTTAGACTGGAGTCTTAACAGAAAAAAATGTAAAATAACAACATTTGGCTGTTCTGTGACTACAGCTGTCTAATATATGTATGTAATACCTGCAATTCCTGCCCAAAGTCTTTTAAAACTAAGCTTATGCTTCTCTTGTAAGCTTTTTTTTTAACTGGGCTTCCAAAATACCATTTCACATTACTTGCACAGATTGCTTACACATCATAGAAATTACAGAAAATAGGGCTGAGAATGAACATTCCATACTTCATCCAGTATTTCATGATTTGACATCAAGCAGAATCAGCTGGAGTTATTCCATTCCTGACAGTTAATTGTCTAATTTATTCCTAGAAACTTCCAAGAAGGAAGATACCATGCTTCCCTGCATAACCTATTTAAAGTTAGATATTCTTCTCACAAAGGTTTTCCTGAGAGTTAATCAAACTCCCTTGACCTGCCATGTCAGCCCATTACTACTTCTTTTATCTCTAGTGAATGAAAACTACAGTTTATTCTATTCCTGTTCCCAGCTATCATTTATGTATTTGAAGACGCCTTTAAGGGCCATTCTAAGTAAATCTTCTCCAAGTTACACAAAATCCAATTCAACTTTTCCTCATAGCCCATGAATTTCTAGGAAAACAAGTTAACACATAAAAGCAAAGCCGTAATAAAAGAGAAGTTGAACAAATGCTTTCTCCATTCTTCAAGATCTGAACTATATATACAACCACTATAAGGTAGATTGGAGAGACCATAACTTGTCTCACTAAATATTCTTGAGCCTGGGAAGTGGTTTTTTCTTTAAGGAAGAATTTAGAAGTTTATTATTATTTAAGTGAATTTGAAAGCTATTTCAATATCTTTTTCTAGTAAATGTTGCTTCAAGTTCTTCAGCCAGACTTCTAAGATCAGCATTTTTATATAAATATTCTATCTAAGCAGGTTTGAAAAATGGTACAGAGCCAACTCCTGCTGATGGCTGAAAAATCAAGATGCTAATTTATTAAATATTAATACCAATATCCAACTGCTCAGGCTACGGCAGTGATCACTCATTTTGAAAGCTGATAGTTCTGACTTTTGGGTAATTTATTTATAATCACATTTGCTGAGTGGGGCTTTTTGGCCTTTTTAAGTCACCACAAGGCAAAGTATCAAGCTGAGTTTCATTTATTATTTTAGGAAACTATTTAAAAGCCATACTCAATACCATTTGATCTGATTATTGTAGCAAACATATAGAGTCTTCATTATTTATAGTGATAAAAATAACAGCAAAAGCCCAATTTATTCTGACTCTTTCAAAATAGAGTCACAGAAAATCTGTGTTCTAAAATCTACAATGCATTTAAGACTTTTGTTTTCATACCATTCAGAAGATTAATTATCATTAAAATCACTCATTATGTATACAAACCACGGGTGCAATAGTTTCTATAAATTTGGTAAAAGAAAAAAACTCCTTTTGTTTCACTCCTTTTTTGCAGCTACTTCTCAGGGATTATTTACATGCTTATGTACTTTGAGTCAGAGGTCCCAGTACTACTAAAATTTCATCTAAATTTTCAATAGCAGCTAAGGAAAAATACTTAGTTTTATAAAAATACAACATGTGAAGTTAGAATGTAAGAAAAATTTATTACAAATATTGCATGTAGCTGACATTTATTCTGGTCACTAGCGATAAATATTATAGAAAATTACTGTGGATTGATAAATATCCTTCCAGCATAAAGCATACATGTGTCCATTTTTAGAAATGTTGGTACTGTTCCATCCCCCTTTTTCATCTATAAAATCTGACCATCCTACTCAGTTTCTATTCTTATCACTCACTAATCTGCATAATTTTAACATGGTGGAATATAGCTAGCCTAGGAATATTTTTTTTTCTTTTCCTATAATTATACTCATCATGGAAACTGTCAGTACCTAATGAAGGATAATTTCTGCTATTATAGGAAGCTTAAGCCATGGTTTTCATGAATAATTCTTAATATGAATCACTACACTCCAGCAAAGTCGGAAGTAAAAACATGTGTTCTCACTAACAAATATCCTTTTAGGGATGAATGAAGCTTTGAAATTCCAGATAAGGACAGCGACTAGACCTTAAGAGCAATAGTATTCATTCATACAGTCACTTATATGACCAAAATATTCACAATTTTAAAAAACTAGACAGATGGTGCCAATTCCTGAAAACCCCTCTCAGCTCTCTAAACACCTTCTGCAACCAGTGGAAATCCAGGTGCCACCAGGAGAGGATTCAGAACCAAAACATCAATTCACCCCCTCACGGGTACTTCTAGCACAGACCACAGAAGACAAACAGGTAAAACTGCTGATAAATTCACTCATTTTCTTTCAGATATAGAATCTGCTCATTACTACTCATTACGGAGTCTTTTTCAAACAGTCTGCAAATACTGATCTCCAAAACAACAGTATCATCTAGAGATACTAAATTTATTTTTATATCCCAATATCACATTAATTCACAGATTTTTATTTAAGCTAAATTTTCATCTGACGGCTTTTTCTGGAGAATTTCTTATTGAAAAAAGCAAGACCACCTCATCTACCAGAAAATGCTCTGTAAAAATAAGTACAAGAATCTACATCAGTATTTTTCTCAGAAGGAAAATATATCAAATATGTTGTTTTCACTGTTGGGAGCTATTACTCCCTCAAAGGCAGCATACAGAAAAATAAACCCTGTGCATGGATTCTTCCCCTGCTTCATTTCATCCTTACCTTCCACTGTTTGACCTTCTCTTCTGAGCATCTGGACAGCTCCCACGTACTTCTTAAGCTGCACTTTTAGCACTTCATTTTCTCTATTGATAAAAAAAACCAGAATAAACAAATATTATTTTTTTCTCAAAACAGATGAAAAGTCCTTTTCAATGGAAACAAACAGACTATCTGTTACAGTGAGTTTTACCTAAGTTGTGTCACCGTGATGCAAGGAAAAAAAAACAACTTACACATTAAATAATACATCAGCAGCAGAGTAGCAGGAAAATCAGTTTTCCAGGACCACATGAACACATCAGTGAAACAGATTATCTCATAATCAAAAACTTTCTATTAATTGTTTAATTTAAATTTTCTATACTGTGCTATATTGATGGCAAACAAACATCTAAATCAAAAATCAACTAAAACATAAGGATAGGATTCTACACAAGGAAATTCAGAAGGGCCAATGTAAAATGAGATCATTATTTTACTAGTTTGCAACTATCTAATTTCAAGCAAATACAATTCAGCTCTAGAAACAGGCTTTATCACAGTACAAAAATGCCAGCACTTCAGCAACAATATTCAAGGCAAAAGTTTTCCACAATCCATTCCTAAATGAAAACCATAAGACAAGAAATTTAGGTAATCTCTTCAGCTGTCATATTTCAGTGCCTGTGCCTGTCTCATTTCTCCTTGGAGTGTTCAAGAATCCAAACCAGGTACTACCACGGCTCCACTTAACAACATTAAGCACCTTAGCTTATATTTCGGGGGGTGGGAATAAAAAGGGCTCCAAGTGATTGAATTTTAAACAAAGCTGACAAATCACATATCTGAAAATTCAATTATCCGTCTAAGCCCATTCAGTTAGGAGAGTACGACAGAAATGTTTATACCAAAGAAACATAACTAAAATCTGTTTCCAGACTGTGAATTCAAACAGCTTTTATTCTTCTTTAAGAAAATATCAAGGTAGAAATAAGCAGGTGCCACAAATGCAGCACAACATGCACAGAACCCCACAAGTGTTAAGGGAGAGGAGGGAATTTGGGCCAGCCAAGGCTGTGCTCCAGGCACGATGGGACCTGGATGTGTAACATAGAACAGAGAGCTGTAAACAGGTGATGCACAAAAAACCTGGCATTTTATTTATGGGAATTTATTTAAGAATTAGAAGTATTCAAAAAAACATGCAAGTACGTTTGATGGTCCTTATCATACTATATACACACAGACATAAAATCTACATATATTATATATACACACACACAAACTGTGGCTGTGAGCAATGCTACACTGCTCCTATAAGAAGCCTTGAGTGGCACTATATTCCCATTCCTATGGATTTCAAGCCAGCTTGCAGAACTTTGTGACCTCAGTTTTATTCAGCATTTTAGTAGGAGGTTGCTAAATAATTGAAAAGGTATTGATTGCTCGACAATCGAATCTTAAGTCCTTGATGATTTTATGCATTTGATGATATTTTTCATTTCTGAGACTACAAAGAACAAATCAGTTTTTCCACCAGAGATAGACGCTGATATTCAGGTTACGGGAAAAAACCATAAAAAACACAGTTTAATCCTACATACTACATTACAACAAACCTAAATAATTCATTCATGAAAAAAAAATCTGTGACAGCTAAACAAAAAGGTTTCTCACCAGAACTGTACAAATGTGTGCATGAAAATAACTGTGTACAGTTACAATATGTTGAGAACTAAGGATTCTCATTAAATAACCATGTATCACCTCATTTCTACATATGAGAATAGAGTCAGTGCCTTCTGTCTGTACTGTGACAGCATTTGAAAAAATCCATTTTTTACTACTGTGCTTTAAAATTGATACAGTACAGATGAAGTTGAGAAAGACTTTAATTCACTTAAGGTTTTTGATAAAAGACTGAAATTCAAAGCAGGATACAATGGCTCAGTCACAATTTTCTAATATGCCTCTTTATCAGGTTATTACTTCTCATTCTCTGACACCGCTTTCTCATTACTACCATTTAGCTAGATTCCAAAGAGGGCCCATCCTGATGTATACGAATTTATATAGTTCTTTTAATCAGAGCATATTAAAAAACAATTAGTAAGCACTCGTTAAAAGGGCTTTAATGACTTCAAGAGGCATTTTATCAGACATATTCCTAACAAGCATTTCAGAGAAGGAAAAATTCCTGTACAGGAGTTAAAGGTCAGATCTGCAGACTGAAGGATGTTAAACACTTCCATAGGCAGGCCCCAGCTGTACTTCTGCAATGTATCCAAACTACACCACCTAACCTGAAGCAGAACTGTTCACCTGCTATGAGCCCAGAGACCAACACGTTTTCAGCATCTTTAAGTGCTCCAAAGAGTTCCATATTTTGTGCTGAAGAATAAGCAATAAGTACAAATTGAAGGAGATAGAGAGGGGAAAAAAAACAACAGGCTGAAATAGCCAGGAAAACAAAGGCAGAACTGCACCACTAAAAAAAAGCACACCCTTCTCCAAAACCTCAATTATAACAAATTTCCCTGCCTGATCACTTCTTCCATTTAATAAACTAAAAGACAGATGGTAACATGAGCTGATATGGGGGAAAATGACAATGATAGAGGATGAAAATCTAGTATTCCTACAAATTACTCATTTTGTTCAAATAGCACAGGTCTAGTGAATGTTGTTGATTAAGCTTTATAGCTTATATATAGGAATGATCAAGTATATAATAAATGTAAGTTGTCAAATACCTTCACTTCCCTGCCTAATTTTGAATCAAAAATAATGACACCTCCTCTCTATTTTATTATTTAAAAACTAGCATTTAAGGAAACCCTGTCTAAAAGAAAATCAAAACTTCTGTCAGAATGGTAATTTTTTTAGCAGCATAAAACAAGCTTGGGTGTAGGAAACACGTACTTGCCTTTTATTGCATCCAGTGAATGAACATATAGCATACAGTTTCTGTTGCAGAGGCCTTATAGAACTTATTTTCTTATATCTTAGTAGAAAAAAAGAAAGAAACAAACCCAAACAAAACTTCATCACACATCTGCTTCTTGAAAAAGACATAAAAAAATCTCTAAGGCTTCTGTAAAATGAGCATGGTAAGAAAAGAATTTGAAAAAGAGTAATGTCTCATGTATCTCAAGTACAGTGGCCTGAAGAATAATGTAATTAAGTTTCTGGCACAAATATCAGATTCTAGCAAGTGCTTTCTGTGAAGCTTACACCAAAAAAGTGTCTTATTCCTAAATTCAGCATTGGAAAAAACATACTAAAACAAAACAAACAAACAAACTACAAGAATCCAACAGATGTCTGTTTTGATAAAAAAGTTAAGGTTTTTAGGAAATACTATAAAGGTACCAAATATCCAAACAATAAAAAAACCTGCAAGGATTAAGAATGAATTGAAATAAACAATGTCCTGCAACAATACGTAGAATATAAAGCAGAGGCTGAGCTAGAGGACTTCCAGAGATGCCTCCTAACCTGAATGATTCTACTACTAGGAAATGCAAGATCACAGTCAATTGTCATCAAATACACCCTAAATTAAATAAGGAAAATGAGAACTGTTACTCATAGAAGGGGAAAGTGAACTGTATACAACATCATGATATATAATAAAACCAATCTCCAGAAAAAGCTGGAATGAGGGATAATGTGATAAATGTAACTGCTTGTCATGGGCTGGGGCTGCAGCTGAAGCGGGGCTGCAGCTGAAGCAGGGCCATCACTGAAACCTTCTCCCTGTCTGAGGGCACTCAGAGATGGAGGCTGGGGGGTTATCATCTTGTTTAGGAGTTCTTCCCCTTCCTCCTCCCCATGCTACAGCTGCTTCTCTTCCTCCTGCCCTCACTGATGCATTGCTGCCAAACAGTCTTCCTCATCCACTTCTTCCTCCTGCTCTCTCTAGGAAGCTCCTTTGTCCCTTACTAAATGTGCTGACTTCCACTTCCAGTATTTTTTTTCGTGTATAGGAGCTATGATGACTTGTGACATGTCACCAACTAACTAAGCAGGAAGAAAAAGTCATTTAATATAGGAATATTCAAATTTGTTTTCACAAGCAGGAACAAGAGGTATTTTTTCCTCCCTCTAAGAAGCTGCTTAAGGGAAGTGATGGAATCATTTCAAGATGCACCACACATCATTTCACCCATCACTGAACGGCCACGGCTGTGAAAGAAGTGTTATAAAACAGAATAACAGAAAATGCCAAATCCAGAACCAATGTGGTGTAAGTAATACAGACTGTGGATAGAGGAGGCAGATTAGGTTACAGAATCTACAGTAAACATGTATGTAGAAGTAAAGATGTATGTAGAAGTGTAAGATAAAGTAGAGCCAAATTCTCATCCCCCATTTCCCCGCACAGTGCATTTTCATCTTCTCTATCTGTTTTTCCTGCTGCAAAGCCTGTCCTTTGTAACATGCTTCCCTCCAACTTCGCTGAATATAGTCTAGGAATATGCAATCTGAGATTATCCAATTTCACAGTCAACTTCAATAAATTTCTTTCCCTTGCAAAGGGATGTATTAGTATTCCAGAAAGAAAAAAAGAATCTCAATTAAAAAACTTTAGTATTGTCAAGAAGCCAGTGGCACAATATGTCCATGCAATTTGAGAAAGGTTCATTGATGAGAACAAAAAAAAAACCAAAAAAAAAAAGACCAGCTGACAACATCATACTAGAGAGACTAATGAGTGTATTCTATCAGAAGACTAGCAAATAGGTTGAACCTGAGCCTGCTCCTTTTTGGAACAATGTAGCAACTGTTATGAAAGAGCTATTCAAATATTTCACACGGAACAATGAGATTACCATTACTTGAAACTAAACTGACCTAAGACTTCTTCCATTTTTCGAAGAGAAATTGTGAAACTTGGGAAAATGTCTCTCAGTAAACTAGCATTTTGTCTGGGAGGCCAGAGACTCCTGGGAGAGTCCAGGAGACCAGCTGAATAATTGCCGATTTCCAGAAGCCATCATTTCAGCACTGACTGATGTGTCACAGAAATTTGTGTTCTCAAAGCCTTCAGGAAGCTATTTATGTCAAATTCTTCAAAAGAGCTTTGGGGACACACATAAATATCAGCTCTCATAATCTGAAAAACATTAATTTATCAAATCACAACAGTCAGATTGTTACTGAATGATTTCCCTTGCCTTAAAATATTCAGAACATTACAACTGAGGAAAATTTTTTGCTCTGGTCATGTGATCAATTGTTTTCAAGGGAAGCAGTGAGAGTTCACTACTTCAAAACATCTGAAACTTAGTTCCCTCTTACTCACCTAGTGCATTATGCAGCACTCACAAAGCAATTCCAAACATTGTTACTTCAAATTCTTTAGATCATTCAGCTTGCTCAACTTATTGAGCATAATATTTCAAGTATTATTTATTTTAAAAATTTATTACTCTTATTGCAGCAGCATCACCTACAGCATACAAATGCCTCCCAAGTCCAAAGTAACTGGTGACACATGAATTTATCATGCCCAAGCAGCTCCCAACACTGTTTTTATCACATGACAAGGCAAACTGACTTTCAGAAGAGCAATCAACACAACATACCCATATAGCAATAAGAGAAATTACATAGACTTGTTTAAAAACACCTTGTTAGTCTAAGTGAGCATCTCTTCAGGTCTTGTTATACAAGCTCCTTATCTATTCTTTAAAGAGGTATGTGCATGACAAATATCTGAGTCACCCATATGTCACTGCAAATTCTAAAACTGTGGGGGAAGTGAGTCAAAGAAATATGAATATACAACTCCTATAACCTGAAACATGAATATTAAATGATGAAGTATTTGCATTGTCTCTATTGCCTTACAGCACATGAATGTCAAACCCACTTATTCATATCTCTCCCTCCCTCAAAGCGAGTAGTTTGGTTTGAAGTGTCATCAAAAGCAGAATTAGTAGCATCCTAAATACCTTTTTTTAAAGAAAGCTTTATATTTATAATTTTCAAATAGGCAATAAAAAGCTTACAGGAATCTCAGCTGTGGTACTTTGTGATTGACACTGATCACTCCGCCTGTGCATGCAGAAAACAAACACCTCTCTCTGGGTAAGGCAGATTATTTAACTCCTGGATTGTTTGTTGTTTACTATACATGTGAATCACCCCCAAGATCTTACACATCATGGTTACTCTAGAGCTTATTTTGAATGTTAAGAAGAAAATCACACTGTTATAGCAGCATTTACCTTCAAAAATCTTTCTTAAGATGAATAACATTTAGACAAGGGAGGTTAAAATTCTTTCAATTTCACTGTACCACAAAGTCAAGCTGGAGACAACTCAATACTGGGGACAGTGCTGTTTAACACCTTCATTACTGACCTGGATGCTGGGCCAGAGCACACCCTCAGCAAGGTCACACACAACACAAACTGAGGAGCATAGACACTGCGTGGGTGTGCTGCCATCCAGGGGGACTGAGACAGGCTGGAGAACTGGACTCAGAAAACATCGTGAAGTTCAACGAGAGTAAATGCAGAGTCCTGCATTTGGGGAGAAATAGCCCAGGACAACCAGGCAATGCTGGAGGGCTGGAAAACAGCTCTATGGAGAAGGATCTGGGAACCTTGGGGGACAAGCAGCTGAGCACAAGCCTGCAACAACCCCCCCATGGCAAAGAAAGCCACGAGCAGCCTGGAGCCCACTAGGAACAGCACTGCCAATGAGTCACTGCCAACAACGCTGCCCAGAAGGGCTGGCGAGTCTCCATCTGTGCAGATATTCAAAACCTGACTGGAAATGGTCCTGAGAAACCTGTTCCAGCTGACCTTCCTAGAGCTATGGGAAAAACAGCTGCACCACTTCAGAACTTGGTACTTGCTTGCTGATAATGTTTAGCAACAGCTATTGCTTATGATAGGATTTTTAGTCCTAAATCACTTATGTTCTTCTGCAAACTTAGCTACTGGAAAATGATTTCTCTTGTATACAGACTCTGTTATTCCCTTGTTCCCCTGCAGTTATTTTTTGAGACATTTTCAGCACTTCTTACCGTGCCAAGGCTTGGACTTTGGTGGCATGTCGCTCCTCCTGTTCTGCCACCTTCCTTCTGCAGTTCTCCATCTCCTGCCTCAGTGCTGCAGAATGTTCCATCTCTGCATCAAGCAGATTTCGCAGGGATCTGCAAGAAGGCAACAGCCTCTCTTAGAACACTGCTCACACTACCTGGTAATTAGAGTATACTCTAGGAATCACAGAGGAGGTTGCCTGAACGATACCATTAATGTCATCCTAAAATTTCATTATTCAATGTAATAAATTCACCTGATTGGATTACATAAAGATATGAAAAGCTACAAGGAAAAAGCAGTTGCAAATGCTTACTATTAATTTGTATTACTATCTTGTCAACAAGCCCAAAGCACAACCTACTTTGGGATCTACTGTACCACCATGCAGAAGGAATTTGCTTTTTAAAAAAGCTTATAAGCTGTTTTCAGCACTTCAGTACAAGTCCATACATCTTGGGAATAATCTATAAGCAATATATTTATAGCAAGACAGGCAGGGCTCTTGTCTCTGCCAAGAGCACTGCCACAGACCTCTGTGTAAAAACTCTTGATGAGATAGCAAAGGTCAGCATGATGCATAATGGTAAAACCCAAAGCATCCTGGTCCTTCTGCCAAAAAACCCCACAAAGCTGAATGAGGCAATAACTTGCAATTATGGGAGTGGGAAGAATAGGAGACAGGAAAATAGGATCAGTTGGTAGGCTCATTATTAAAAAACCCAAAATATCTATAGGAAAATACAAATTACCAAAATAGCCCTACTAAAGCATTGAATACATTCGTATTTTCATTCCTCTAACTACGTGTTTCAATAGGCTAAATAAATACAAAGTAGGTTTGATGGCATTTTATATAAGCAACTGATCATTTCTACATGTACATCATCATTTTTCTCCAACTGAACATAAAGACAGTCAGAAATGAAAGCCACTTTGTCAGCCATCCTACATCACTTCTTCATGAGAAGGGGAAAACCAGAAATAATCTGAATATTTGCACTAGGGGAAACTTTTGCTCATCTGGAAAGCTATCTTAATAGAGCTTCAGAATTTTGGCTATAAGGTTTGGTTTTGAAAAAACTACAACTGCAAAAGCTCACAAGATACAAAGAGTTATCTGAGTCAAACTAAAAGCCAAAAGTTGCCCTCAAAACACTATTCTTCAGTATCAGCATTTAAATAGTGAATTATTACATTAACCTTTCACAGAAAAAAATAATATATACATCAAAAAGGCTACATAAATATTATGTATAGCTTTACAGAAAGGACAGCTTGTATTAGAGAACAGATTTTTTTAAAATTACAGTCCCTCTTGACTAAAAAAAGCAAACTACCTATTCTGCTCTTCCAGTTCATCCTTTCTATTCATCATGGCCACGATAGCTTGACGAAGTTCATCTAAGAAGAAGGAACAAAAAGGATTAACTTCTGTGTGCATTTTCGCTCATTTCAGATCTAGAAGTCATGTACACAGGCAGCACACTTAAGATGATGCCAACACCATTTGCTATTCAGCAAAGCACATAAAAATGCTCTTAATCTCATCACTAATTTGAGCAATCTCTCAAAAGCGATGTTATTTAACACCACATCAGAAGTATTGATCAAATCAAATTAGTCTGCATCTGGCCTTAATACAAATGTTTACAAGTGTGCCTGTGGCTGCAGCTGTTTTGTTTTCACCACAGATGCAGGGCAGAATGCACCTTTTCACTACACGCATATTAATGAGACACACTGTTACTTGTTCAGCTTCTCCAAATTGCTTCTTCTCCTGCCTATAAATCCTGACACAGGAAATGTAACTGCTACAGGGAGATGGGAGTAGAGATAACGTCATTGCTTCTTCATGGCATTGCTTCTCAAGTTCAGCCCTAAAGATGACGGGATTTCTGAACCTTGTCATTTCCTATAAAATCCTTTCTATTTTTTACAAATACCTTAAAAATACTTTCTGTCATTAAATCAAGAATAAAAATCAAAAAAGCCCAACTGACAGAATTTTAGTATTTTTAAAGATTTCCTTCATGTTAGCTTTAATATGATACCAGAACAGCCAAATACCATACAGAAAAGTGTCAGCTCAAACAATTTCATTAACAATTTGACATATTGTAATCGGTAACTTTATGAGTGCTACAAGGACACAATTATATTAAACCACCCCTCCCAACAATTAAGTGACATGTTTAAATATAATAAATCAGCCAACTCTGTTCTGCAAGTATTCAATGCAGATGCCAGTAAATTTTGTGTGCTTTTACTGAAAATGTACTTTCAAAGCTGGTATTACTTGATTTCTTCAAACAAGCAAAGCCATTGGACAACTTTTTTCCCCTTTACATTCAGTTCACAGATTTACTTAATCTTTCTTAATATTTTCTAGAGTTACAGAAGTTTTTGCCCATTTAAAAAAACTTAACATTGTCCTATGGAGTCTGACAAACTCTAGTAGTGGATAAAATGTAAAAGATTTTATTAGGTCAACCAAATGTATCAATCAGTGCTGCAGAGATCACAATTCCAGCCTGGCCTCGGTAATCTGCAAATAAACCCCACCCCTGCAGGACCGCAGGGCTCAGCAGAGTTCTTGTATCATTTGAAATCAGCCAACCCAAATTCCTTCATGCTAGCTTTTTTCCAAAACATTCCTGCATCTTTGGCCATGGAGAAAGTAGATGATAGTTTTCTCTGCCCATTCCATAATACCCATATTACAGCTTAAGAGCTATCTGATACTAGCAAGAAACATTTCAGTAGATCATTAGAGGGAGTTTGCACTTCATTAATTCAGCATAGAAAGAATAAGTACTTTTCTATAGTAACTTAGCATCTTTTATGGGTTCTCTATGTAACCGAAAAGAAAAGAAATCCAAATCTTGAAGAAAAACCAGAAGTGAAATAGTGAAATTTCTGGGTATTAAATTCTACCACAAGGGACCACAATCCATCAGCCTATCTGTGAAACAAACAACTGATCTATGGATGAGGAAAACAGAATAATCCAGTAAGTGCTAGAGCATCATACAAATAAACAACACAAGCAAAAAGATCCAAAGTAAGATTTCTGTACAGTAACACTCCATAACAAAATAAAGATCTTGAACTATAACACTGAATTCAGAATCCTCCTCAATGCATCAAGCCGATGGCATTTTAAATATTTTAAGTGTGCCATTAAAATATGATAGTGCACGATCAACAAGTAGTTGCTATTATGTCTCTAACCCTGAATAAATTAAAGCTGCTGCTGCTCAGACACGTTATTGTAGCGTTGGCTCTGCACTTGCACTGGGGTGCCCCCTCTGCAGTAACAGCCCGTGTGTGTACCCAGTGTTTTAATGTGGACTGATTTATTAACATTTGTACAGCTAAGCTATTATAAATTGTCTTCATTATTTCAAATTTACCAGCCTATTCAAATCGTAACCTTAACTTGCAAAATATAATCTTCTTTTCCTTATTCCATCCAGAATCTTCTGCATGAGTAGAGACCTGAAATCCCATCTTCTCTCATTCCCTTCTCCCACACACACACAACAAGTAGAAGCACAAAAGTAAGATTCTGCTGAAGACCATGGTTTGCACAAAAGAAGAAGAAAAAAAGCCTCTTGAAATAGAAGACTTTAAATTGCTTATTTATTTCCATTTGCCTCATTTTTCTGAGAGTCATGGAGTTGACAATACTATAGAGACACAACAAAGCAGAAACTCCAAATTTCATTATCACATATAGGGCAAAAATCAATGCTTAATTTAGGACCACAAATGCAAACACATTTCATACTCAGTATTTCTTGCTAATTTAGTTCAATTACAGATACCACAGGGGGTGTGGATGAAAGCATCAACACCAACCACCAGTCTGGGTTAAGAGACCAGAATTCCAAGAAGGCTGGTCCAGCTCATGCCTACCTGAGCAGCAAGACTGCTCCATGGCTATTGCTACGCTGGTTCTTCTTGAAGTGATGAGTATTAAGGAGTCATATTTTCTATAAATTACTCAAAACAAACACAAGAACTACACAGTTTATCATCACCACTTCTTTAACCTCTCTATCCATAGTAAATACAAAAGAGTAAAACATTATTAGTGTAATTAAATGAGTAAAAAATTACCAAGACAAAAAAAAAGTCAGAAACCTTCATTCCACGATCTTTTGAAGCAAAGAACTGAGTAGAACTAAAAGGAAACCATCCCATTTAATTCAGGTATAATATTTAAAACTTTCAAAAATTGTAATTTCTTACTTTCACTTATGCTTCCTGAAAAATTTCAGCAGCATATCAGAGCAGTCAGCTGAATGCAAACAAAGGAAATCCAGTATCACACACTGCAGCAGGTTCCCTTCAAACCTGCCAGAACATCCCCAGTTCATGAGCTTTTGTCTCTGTTACACTTGCCTCCAAGATGAGTGTATGATCATAACCTAATTTTTCCAGCAGACTTATGTCTCATACATTATGTGGGTTAGAAAAGGGAATAATTTTTTTTTAAAAAGTCAGGGTTTAGCAGCAACCATAAATTTGGCATTTTCCGACTTCTAGACTGTGCAACCTCAATCTTTCTTCCCCTCTTCTTTTTTTTTTTTTTTTATTAATAAAACAGTGGGAAGGTGGCCAAGTATTCCTACTTCAGAGAAGTGTTTGATGTTAGACTTTATGTCCTATTTCTGAGCTGTTTTGTGCTTGATGACATTTATGTCCTGTGACTATTATTAATGAAAGGCAATAAACTACTGTTAAGGATCAGCATTCAACATCAACATATCTAAAAGTGAAGTGATAATCAGAGTTCCATAAAGACAGAGATAAAATAAGTAGTGAAGTTTTTCCTAATAGATAGTTTTGCAACAACTTCTCAACTAAAGAATTCCCATGTACAAACCAAGAATTCCAAACCATTCTTTATCAGCAAAAAAAAACCCAAAAAAAACCAACAAACCCAACATAAAAATCAAGTAATGTACTAATTAAATTTTTCATATTAAACCTCACTTTTTCAAACAGTAAAAATCTTTTTTTATTGCTGAAAATAATCTGTGGTGCCTAATTAGTCATGAACTGGATATTTTGCTCTGTAACATTTTTTAATTCAATTCCATGCTTCATGCAAAATCTAGCTTCTAGAAAGCTTTCATAAGGTCACGCTCAGAGCATGAAATATATAATGCTTTAAGAAACACCTGCCAGTTTCCAGCAACCTCCAGAAAAGTCGTAAGTTTCACAACTCTTCTGCTGTTTAGCCAAAGATTGGAGAAGTATGATTTGCAATCACCTGTTGTGAAGAATGAGCTGTAAGTGAAATTATCCCTCAGAGTACACAAGGTCATGCAGCCTCCTCTGCAATCCTGCAGATAGAATATCAGGGTGGGCTGGGAGCAGTTTACAGGAATCTTTTATTTCCATGAGTGAAAATTTACACAGATATTTTCAGAGACAAATAAAACTTCCAGCAGACTAGTTACATCTTAAATCAGAAGTCTGACCTTTAAAGACATAAAGAGCTTGATGCTCCCTAAGCTGCCTACATGAACACTGCCTTTTAAGGCTTAATTTAGTGCTCAAAACTCTTGTAAATATTATCCTGTCATGTCACTATTCACAGGGCAAATTTTAGTAGGAAACAAACTGTGTTGGCCTTCTACTGAATAGAAGAATCCTGGTGAAAACCAAGTATGTAAAGTGAACTGCAGCTTTCCTCCCCCTGATGAAATAAAAACACCCTCCCTCCATAGCTGTGCTTTCAAAGAAGACACAAGAATTTAGTATCTGCCAGTGACTTGTAGCAACTGGGTTACAGAACAGGTCAGCAGCTATTGAGAGGACACAGAAAGTACAAAAACATACACCTTATGCACTTACACAACCAGGATAAAAATATAACATGGAGGTTTGATTATTCAAGTGATCATGAAAAGCTCGGGGATTTCTCAAGAATATATGAAAAAATATGGAATCATGTACAATGTTACAACCTCTCCTAACCTTTGGGTTAAGCCCAATTTTAAAAACTGAAGAAAATGATAGTGAAAAAACTAAATTACCAATTATTTCCTAAAAATAGTACTATCATAAAAGAACCTTGCAAAGAAGAACACAAGTAGCGTCCTTTTAAAATGAAAGTTTTGGACCTTCTTTTTTTTTCTACTGCAAAAACAAAATGAGGAGACTTGTGCCGGTGGGACAGATTGTCCTGGTGAAAAACAATGCTGAAAATACAATCTTCCAATGGCAGCTCTTGAAAAAGTGTTGTTTGTGATTCAAGTTCAATAAGATAAATACAACTTTTTCAAAAACTGAAAATTACATAGTAGAGTAGATGCATAAATAGAAAACTTCTGACCAACCTAACTCTTTATTAACTTGCTTATGACAAAACAATCTGCAAAGTAGGGCAAGTTTTCAAATTATGCCTAACATAAACAGCAAAGCTCTGTGGATTAGGATTTCTCTATTAGTATATTTTGAGATATAGCTGCTGCTAAGTTAACCTATACCTTACAAATGCATGGGACATAATTCAGGGAAATAATTAAAAATGGCAGAAATTTTAAATTACAGCTTCTCATTACATACCTTTCTAGCCTGCATATCAAAAGAAGTAAGAAAAGTTTAGTACTATACTAATAACTTGGCAAGAAAGCAGGAAAAGAATATATTTTTAAAAAAATTCATTTCAGGCTTTGTCTTCAGAAGTAAGAAAGACAAAAATCCAGTCACTGGAGACCTCCCATCTTTTTTCACTGCACTACTGCATTCCATTTTTCTTGCCTGATGTGTTGGAATCAGTTGCTATGCAACCAAGCAATAAGCCCCAGCATTTAATAATTCTTCTGCTAATTGCAATAGAGAGAAAGAGCTCCAGTGTCTGACTTTGTCACAGCACTGAATTCCTCCTGTAGAGAATCTATAACCAATAACAACAAACTTGAAAAAGGCATTTTTATTCAACATACCCAGGATCAGCTATTATAAAGGTATTGACTAATTCTATAAATGTATAGTCAGCTGAATTTTAATTATAATTATGATTAGATTATTTACTAGGTGTTCTACTGGCTTTATAGATGGGTTTGACATGCTTCCCACCCTTCCTTTCACCAAAGCCTTGTCTGAACTGGGAAACTAATGATAGTGTGCATGCTTCTGTTGATCCTGTGTTTTCATTTCATTTACAAATTGCTAAGTATTGAGAATTGAAAATCTCCAGATTTTCTTTCTATTTTATAGCTGTCTTACCTACACTGGGAAATAACTGAGCAACTGAAGGAGACCAACTGCGGCCCCTGCTGGTACCTGACACCCCTACAAACAGCAGAACCAACAGAGTGCAGGGGCACCAGAAAATTGCCCTGTGCAATTCTCTAACTGAGAAGTAAATAAGAACGAAAGGATATTTCAGGAATAACATTATCAGAGAATATCTAGTGACCACAGTATCACTGTAGCTAATAACACCAAGTCCATTGTACACTTCAATTATGGCACTTAGAAGTCTCAAACTAGTTTGCTACTTCATGAAGTACTTTACAAAAAAGGATTTTTCAGCTTCGCAAAGCTCAGTCAGCAGACCAGTGCCAGAGTCTGAAACACTGCCCAGTGAAAATGCTTGTTTTACCTCCTTTAACACAGGTTGACAAAGCATTTGAACATGACTTTGGAAAATAAGATTAGAGTATCTTAAGATTTCATTCATTTTGATGATTCCATGAATCAATTGCAGAAAAGAATCTTGGCTGCATCACTTGTAACTTCCCAAATGTCATAATTTAAAACTTTTACATATTGAAATTTATAAGAAGAAACAAACACACACCCAAGAGCTTTAGGAACAAAGCCAGTTCAGTTACAGAACATTCTGTACAGTGAGGAACATAAACACATACTGGCTTACGTGCTTAGACACAGTTTAAGAACTAAGTCTTTGTTCTACAAGTTTATGCAGAGAAAAAACATCAAATATGTGATAAACTGCCTGTGCTTCTATTAATCTGTCTCTGTAGCAAAGACTATTTTATCTTGTCTAGTTCTACTATTAATACCACTGAAACATGACTGTCCCCCCCCCCTTAATCTTAACTAAAGGTTCTGCATATGAAAGACTGTCCCCCCCCCCTTAATCTTAACTAAAGGTTCTGCATATGCATAACTAAAGGTTATGCATATGAAACATATTTGCATATGTTTTATGAAAAACATATATTTATGTTTGGAGCAGATTTTCATACCAAAACCACAGAAAGAGTGGCGTTTGTTTGTTTGTTTCTGACTAGGCATTAATGAAAACAGGCAAAAGAAGCAAGACTACATCAGAACCAACCCTCAGTGCTTTCAGAGCTTGTAGAAATTTAAAGATGTTAATCAAATCATTATTTTTCATTTAACTACTGAAGCCACATTTAATATAAGGATATATCAGCTGCAATAAAGCATAACCTGGCAATACAAACATCATTTTAGAGCAGTTATTACTAACATGACCAGCACATCAGAAATTAAGTGCTCTGGGACTCTCTAAGCAGATCTTATTGAAACAAAAATAGAAAGAGTTGCAGGACTTTCAAAGTTCTTTCCATCAATCTAGATACATCAAGGAAGTACTTACTAATTGTCATGGATTCTGGCACAGTGGCTGAAGGCAACATACTGCTTAAAGTGTTCACTTGAGCTGGAGGACTGACTTCCACTCTAGTCATAAAAGTACAGTATAATCAATATAAGAAAACAAAATCCTGAATTCAAAACTTAAGAAAAAAGCATTCCAGAAACTACAATTGTTATCCTATTCACCCATATTTAATCAAAATATGTTGAACAATCTTTTGTATCTCCTGGGAGTCTGATTTAAGAAGACACACAAAAATTCCAAATTAAAAGGCCATGGAGAATATAGTAAAAAAATAACAAAAAAAACAACAGAAAACCTATTTTCAAAACCAGGAGGCCAAGTCTGTTATTTGACATCACTGTGTGACTTCTTCCAGATAACTAGGAAAAGTTCAGTACTTGAAACTATGTAAAAAGGGAATTGTAGGTTTTTTGCATTTGTCTTTCCAAACATATGCAGAAGTACCCTGATGAGTAGTTGGTTTTCCAGTACTAAGTGCATTAGGTAACAGTAAGCTGGTGAAGCTTTTTTTCTTTTAAGAAAAACATATTTGGCACATACCTGTAAGGAAGATCAGATCTTCTTGGAACCAGTTCTACCGGATGAACAGCATGTTCATGGCCCTCTCCATTCTCCAAGTTATCTAAAGCAGAATGCACAAGCATTAGCTTTCTTAGGGTTACAGTACTCAAAAAAATAAAATAAAAACATAAATCCAGAAGTAAGGTAGTTACATTTTTTAACAGAAACACTCAACTTGCTGAAGTTTTTAAACACTTTTAATTCTGTCTCCAAAATTGGCTTCTGCAAATTCACCCTGAATGCCAGCAGGATTGCCAAGCCTCTTAGGAACACAGCCATCATAAAAAAATTAGTATTGCACAATTCCTAAATTAATTTTATATGTACAGAGTTGCAAAGCTATGAGGAGACTTCTTCCTGAAGTTACTTTCACAAGCCCCCGGAGTTGAAGCACCACACGGCACCTGATGCTCACTACAAATCTGGTTGTGACTTGCAGGAGAATTTGTGGTTAGTCCCCAGCACATGAAACCTTGCAAAGACACCAGTGCTTTCTGTATTCCCAACAGAGCACCATGGCTTTTCTCTGGCTCCTTACGTCTCTGTACCAACCATCAGGAATCAGACAGATGAGATATTGTTTAAAAAGCATGAATAATGCGCATCTGTCCACAGACCCACAACTGTCAGCAGCAAAACATCCACATCACTGAGCCTGTCATTAAGGAAGCTCAGGTGGAAACAAACAAAAATCATATTTTATTGATGTTCTGCATCTCACTATGTAAGGGCTACAAAGTTACTATGAGACAATCCTAAACAGCACAGATTTAAAAAGCAGAAATTCTAGAAAATAACTTAATGAGAAATAGAGCTATGTCAGAAAGTCGATGGAGGAGAAAATTTATTTTTGAAGCTGTAAAGTTTACTGAAGCTCAGTTCCTAAAATAAATACTCCATTTTTGTTCCAAGCAACTGCATTTTGATGGAGGCTTTCTCATTTCTAGTTATATGGAGATATGATGTGCCCTGACACATCCCTGGAGCACTGCAACAGATTAATACTGAAAACATATTAACATACAACACTATAGATTATGCTATTTCAAACATATACATATATATATGTTACTTATTGGCATTAAGACCTATAAACCAAAATATTGGGTTAAACTATGTATTTTACAGGAACTCATTGAGCATGTTTGAACAAAAGTACCATGATAATAATGAGCTTGCCAGTTACTGGGCTGGACTGTCCTCAGAATAAGCTAATGCACGTTCCTTCTGACATCATTCACCCAGCACAAGTGCAACTTCCAAAGTCAAGCAAACAAGTGCCTAAGGCAGCTTTCCATCCCAGCAAATTGTCAGTGTGGCTGAGGAGAGGGTGCTTGGATCCGTGTGTATCCCTGTTGCTGAAGGCCTTGGGTTGAACAATGGGCACTTAGTGCAGCCCTCCCTGCACACCCCATTAGCTCCTCTCTGTTCAGAGAGGTGAGAGCAGGAGAGCAGGCAGTGGGCTCTCTGGGGCTTTCCTAGCACTGATGAACTGACTCCTGTCACCAGCCCAACGCTGTAGCACTCTGACCTGCATGACAGACCACAAAGAGGGACAGGAGGAGGACTGAAAATATCTGTCCTGTGCCCAGCAGGGATCTGAATGGGCCTGTTGATAATCTCCAGTAGGCTGAGCATTGCACTCAAAACAGTTCTGAGATGAAGCAACACAAAACAAGGGGCTTTGGGATCTTCTTAATAAGAGTAAGCCCCTGTGACAGTTACGTATGAGATGTACACAGATATATACAGATGTCCTCTTCAGTTGTCTGCCTCCAGAACTAAGCCTTGGCTTGCACTCCTGATTTTTGATTTCAGATAAAAACCCCCAGCTCATGCTCCTGATGCCTCATGACATCTACTGACAGCAACTGTGAGTTCCCATTCCACACACCACGCCCCATAAGCAGGAATGTTTTCTTGTATTCCAGATTTCAACCTGTGGATGTTCCCCAACAGTTTCTGTATTACATTTAAGAGACCACAATGCCATAAACTACTCAATGTTTTCTAAATCCATTTTTTCGTAAACTGAAAAATGTGGCAGCACAAGAAAAAAAATTAAAACTTACCTTTTTTTTTTTTTTTTTTAACCACTGGCATTTCTTATGAGGTACATATTTTAAAATACAGCAGAGGGCAGTGCAGCATTATTTTATGATTCACATTTTTATCATTGAACTTACAGAACTGAATTACAGTTTTTCACAGGCCTTCAATCAACAATCCATTTAAACTCTTGGACATATAATGCATGTGAAAAAACCATGAAATATTCTACATTAAAACATTATTTGAATACCACTGAGAAGTTTTTAAATGGTCACTGAAATGAACATACCCAAAGTTCTGTAGAAGCAATGTTTTATGAACAGGTAGAAAAATATCAACAGGGTGAAGGGGAGGGTTGGTGGAATTTTTTGTTTGTTCTTGGTACTAATACAGATACTGTAAAAGCACCAGGTCTTCTTTTCTATTCCTCTGACCATTTTTATTGCTTGCTTCAAATGGTCCACATGATTCTTGAAGTGAAGTACCCATCACTGCATACAATACTGCAGCTGAGGCCACAGCAGAGCCAATGGAGCCCACATTTACAAATGACACTTTCATTTATGTACAGCTCTGTTAATTCACTATCAGCTTGTAATCTGCAGAAAATTATTTGAGTATACTAGCACATGAAAAATTAGATGTGAGCTGGCAACTGGTGCTCAGAGCTCAGAAAGCCAGTCTTAGAATAAATGATATCTGAAAATCCCTTCCAACCCAAACCATGCTATGATTCCCCTATCCTTTTCTGAGCAAGTATTTCCTAGTCAATCATTCCTTATCCTGTATTTCAACAGTTAACAGCTTCTATTAAACTACTTCCAGCTGCTCTCCAATCCATCAAGATTAATTTGAATTCAAGTTCTCAAACACACTTGGAGCTTCTCGCAGTTAAGTGGTATCTAGAAAATGGATAGGGATACTTTCTATACAACTTTCCTAAACTTTAATAAAATACAAGAACACAGCTTAATCCCAATGAAACTCTGTTTTATTTTGACAGTGATAAATCCTCCTTAACTAAATAACTACTCAAATGGAGAACTCTGACTCAGAACCAGAATAAATTTTAATTGAACTTTTTATCCCAGTTGTGCAGTATCTCCTATGTCTTTACAATACCATTTTTTCTTACCATTGTCCCATGTTAGAATAAAGGTTGCTGGAATTCTGTGAATTCAAATGCCCACCTGTTTGGGAGTAAGAGCCAACAGCACTGACAGGAAATAGAACATCTGAGTCATCATTCAGGACCTGCAGAGGAGTCCAACTGCATATCTGAGAATTGCATGTGACTATTTCATGAGGTCTATTTAGAACAAACAAACAAACAAACAAAACAATCTATTTATACAGTCAGTAATAATGTTCATAATGCTTGTATTTCTTTCAGAGATACCACTGCAAGAAAAATCTTTATTTCAATCAGCCTGCCAGTTTCTTGGTCAGCCATGCATTAATTCATTAAAGATCAGACATTCCAAAGCAGATGAGACAAGCAGTGCTTGCCTTTTTCTCTAAACAAATTTCTGTGTCAGAAATAAAGAAAGCATATTAATACCTAAAATTATTCTTTCTCTCTCAGTTTTGTCCTGCCTTGTTTAACTATCTACTCTGATGTAACAAGCTCACTCTGTTTAAAATACACATTTTTACTATGAAGCCAAAGTAGAATTGTTATCATACTAAGAATAAGGAAACATTAAGTTGGCCAGAATTATAGCCTGGCTATATCATGCAACAATTTTAACAACTGAGAACTTCAAGTAGAACAAGAAGCCTGAAATCTCAAAATTTGGGATTTCAGTGAAACTTAGAAACAAAATAACCACTGCAGTGGCTCATATTATTTAAACAGTAAAAGGGCAAAAATGGGAAAAAAAAGATGAGAAAAAAGGTGGGGCAGGAGAAATAATAAAAAAAAAAAAAAAAAAAAGAGAAAATCTGTAGTTCAGTTCAACACATCGATTTGCCATGAAGGAAAGGGAGGGGTGGAGGGGAAGCATGGAAAGTTTACCACTATCTTCTGCACCAATACTTACTTTTCAGAAGCTTCAGTTTCACCTTCTGTGCCTTTATTTCCTAATGTTTTTCCATACAGCTCATCCTCATCTGCATCTTCATCATCAATGCTCTTCACATCCAGTTTCTGGTATTCATACTCTCCATTCATGAATACTGAATTGCTCTTCCACGAATGGTTACTTTCACTCCCATTCAGATTTTTTCCAAGAGTGCTTTCAGATGAGGATAATGCAAGAACTGAAGATCTGTCTACACTCTCCTCTGAACTTTCTCCTGTAATCAGAGTCTTTGTGCCATCCCCCAAGTTTTGCTCATCTTCCTCTTCATCAAATGAGATAATATTAGTCACTCTCTTCTTCTTTTTTCGATCTTTTTTGTATTTCAAATCTAGTACCAATACAAAGTTTTACACAGTTTAGAAAAGAGAAATAATATATGAAACTTGAAAGAGCTCATGTAATAAATTACTCTAGTCAAGAAAAAGCCACTTACATCTACGTGGCATTCATTATCTTTCCATACACATAAGCTTTTAAATCTCTAATTACCAGCTTTATTTTATACACCTTACATAATTCCGATTTTAGAAGATATTTTGGAGATGCATTCATAACATGATTCAATTGAAACTGGAAAAAAAGTTCTACACACTCATGAAATTAAATTTAAAATAAAATAAAAAGTTAGCCCTCTGTCACTTTCTCCTATGGACTACACCTAGTATGTAATGCAGAGCAGGTCTGCACAACAGAGAAAACATGAAGCACTTTCAGAGGAAAAACTAAAAAGAACAAACTCACAACATGAACAAAATCCACAACCTGCAATCAAATAGTTTTGTCTATACTCTAAAAATTGGACAGTCAGTTTTCAGCTAATTAGCTCTTGCTCTAGAAATACACTGAAATCCTCTCTGATTAGACCAGATGTATTCAGTGACAGCACTTATTTTTACACCATTATCTATTCTCACTGAATCTGATGTGCACGTGAAGCTAAATGCAAAGTTGAAACACTCTAAGAAACATCACAAATTTACTCACCAAGACACCTCACACTGGGGCTAAACTGCTTTGTTTAATTCAAGTCCAGCTGTTATACATCCACAAAACACACTACCATATTTTCAAGAGGATGTTAAAACCCATTCTGGTTGCAAATAGAATTCCAACAAAGAACATAGACTTTAATGAAAACATCTGACTTGCTCTAACATTCCACATGTAATTGCATTTGAACAAACTCAATTTTTTTAAAGTGACATTTCATTGGAAGTTGTACCTTTCATGTTCTATATACACATGTACTGTACACCCGTTGTGGAGTCATATGCACCATATGGTCAATTACTGTCTTATTTCATCTTGCAAGCCTATTCTATACTAACAAAGTTATCCCAAGTCAAGTATCGCCAACGATTTTAATCTCATTTAAGTGCAATACAACAAAAGCTTTACCACAAGTTTGTTCTAAAAACCATGTTTTAAGACAAAGTCTATTTTAAATGCCAATAAAAGCCAGATTTTATCTCAGCTTCTATTCCTACCAGATTCACATGTGACTTTTTCTCATAACCAAAGCAATTTAATGCCTAAACTCAAACCTTGTTTCTTAACTGAAAAGCACATAAATCTTCCCGCAGTTTCATACTTTTATAAAGCAAAACAAACTTTTAGCTCAGCTTCTGGAAAAAAAGATAATAAAATACTCCTTTGTTAATTTTGGAACTGAAAATATATCATGAAAATGGCATTTTGCTTGACTGATTTCAAATTAGAAGAGATCAAGAATTTGGGTTTTTGTTAGTAACTAACATCACACAAGCTGGTTGTAACACTAAGACTTCTAAAGGTAAAGAGTGTAGGAGTAAATTTTCATTTTGGCAATTATCTCCTTTGCATAGGAATTCAGACTGTAAACACAGTCACTACCTGAAGAAGATTACAAGCTAAGGTTTGTATCTGATATATAACAACAGAGGTACATCTGTGCATGTCTGACTGGCAAGGTGCCAAAAGAAAACATATTAAAAATGAAAAATCATTACATCACAAACTCCAAGGTATATTTTTATTAATAAGAAATTGAAATTCAGGTCACAAGCAAAGCACTACCAATAAAACAGTTTAGCCTCCCTCTCATGGTCATACAAGAATGCTGAAATACACAGTTACCATCCAGCATTCACACCCAATATTTCCAATTTCATGCCTTTTAATTACACACTCAACTGGTTTGTATCTGTAGTACCCTTGTTTTTAAGACTTCTGTTCTATAACAGTGCATTAAAAATAAATTAAAAAGTTATTCAAACACACTTGAATATTTTCTAAGTTTCTGAATGGCACTAATACTGCATAACAGCTTACCAGCATTTACATTCCTTGACAGAACAGGCAGCGGGTCAGAGTCCTGGTCAGGTTTTATGAGAATCGAGACCGCAGACGAGGCAGTGATCTCCCGGAGGAGGCTGCTGACACCCTGAGTGGACTCTTTCAATAAGGAAGTTACATTTTGTGTGGATTCCTTTAACAAATCTGACACAGTGGGTGTGCATTTGCTCTGTCCATTTAAATCCTTATTATCAATGTTGATAGCAAAAAGAATGGAGTTCAGACCTTCAGATAAAAGAAAGGGGAAAAGGAGACTAAAAATGCACCACATACTTCACACAGAAGTTATGAACATAGAACCTGAGGATTAACGAAGCTGTGACGTGTAAAACACTTTTTCAAAAATTTCCCACAGTTCCCAATGCATGAATTCTTATTCTTTCATGTACCACTCATTCCTTTCTAGATTATATTCAAGCTGATGTAATCAGTTCTGAATTCATCTTGATGGCTGTTCAGCTGCACATTAAATAATCAAAAAGTACTGTGAACTCATTTATTTATAACCTTTTATTTAAACCCATTTCACTGCAACTACAGTACTTGTTGGTTCCTATATTCTATTAACAAAAACGCCCATGAACGTTGTTTTGCAGAATGAAGCAGGGGACCATGTATCTGAGAAAAGGGGTATAAAATAATACATCACTCCTGTGGCTGAACTCTAGGAAAGTAAATTATTTGTTATCATTCCTTACTCTTACTCCCCTTACCCGTATTTACCTGTAATTTGGATCTTACTATAAAATGACATCATTACTCTTTTCTAGTCAGGAATAACCCACTTTGTTTTCTCTAAATTGCACTGATTTTAAGCTAGCCTTGACTGCTAAAGAGTTAAAAAATTTATGTGGAAGATTTTTGAACCATAGGAAGGCCAGATCCAGGATTTTAACAATCCATCAATTCATAGCATAAACTGGCATAATACCTTGACTGTCCACCCTGGCTGTGCCTCTGACACAAATTCTCCACATAAACAGAGTGTATTAGAGAAGCTCCTCACAACCAGAAACAGATGTAACATCCCAAAATGCAGTAGTTTTCCAAGAGCAGTAATACTGAAGAGAAAGTCTTACCAGCTGCCATCGTAGGGATCATACTAGAACGTTCTTCATCCATCAAAAAAGACCAGTCTTCATAGAAGACACTATAATTTAAGGGGGAAAAAAAGAACATGCAGTCCTATAGTAACATATATTTCACTTCTGAAAGACTAGAAAACTCTGAAGAATACGTAGGAGTACCCCAAAGGATTAAATTTTATGTCACAGTAACTCCCTGCAGTTCTGAAATTGGTAACTGTTCAGCCAGTTCTACAGAAGACATGCTAAAGAGTACTTTTTTCTTTAGTTCTAGCGCTGCACTTTTTTAGGGGGAAAAAGCCACTCAGGGCCTGGGGGTTCACACTGCATTAGCAGTCACAGCACCTCTCTATATTTATTGCTATAGAAGTTTTATATAAGCTTAGAACACATGAATACAAACAAAAAGGCTCCCTTTATCTTGAGCAACCTGCTCTGGTGGAAGGGGTCCCTGCCCATGGCAGGAGGGTTGGACTAGGCAATCTTTAAGGGTCTGTTCTAACCCAAATCCTAATATTCTATTATTCTGTGACCTGTTTCAATATCCAAACCCACACCAATTACCCTAAATAGTTAAGGTATAGTAAACTATGAACTCAGATGTAAAAAAAAACCCCACTTTTTTCATGGTCAACACATAAATTTAGTTGTTCTAAGCCTGGCTCTTTCTAGAAGCAGAATGCTGTATTTTTACTATCAGCATTCAGTTAATTAAACAACAAAACAGATAGCAAGAAAACCCTCAATCTATATACTAAACAATTTTGACAGATTCATTTAAAAGTTTACAAAACATATAACTGGGGATGCAAACTGATTTTGCAAATTACATTTGAATTTGAGTAACATTTAAGTCTCAAGTATTCTGGAATAAACCTTTTTAGAAACAGCACTACAATGCAGTGTGCTGATAATCCTGATACTGTGCAAGAATTGCTACAAGCATGAGAGTAATTAGCGACATAACAATGCAAGCCACTAATTTCCTCACAATGGTTTTCAGACCTTCTTCTTTATTGTTTCATTTGTCTTTATTTGATTTCATCAAAATCTGTTTTGCAAGAAAGCTACAGATGACCAGAACAAACTAGAAATGAAAAGGAGGTGCTAATGAACTCAGTTCTGGCAAAAATCTTACCCAGTAGATCCATTAATCAATGCAAATGGAAAAAATGCCTTTCTGCTGAACCCAGCAGACTTGATCAAGTGGTTTGAGCGAGCTCAACAGTTAGTGATAAAAAAAGGAAAACACCTCAAATTTCCATAAAGAAAAGGAGTTGAAGACTTATGAGAAAAAGGCAGGACTCAGTTTATCAACTTAAGTGCCTTTTGCACTTCGAAGTACTTTAGGACTTCACAATGTGTAGTAAATTATTCTCAGTAACTGTAACAAAAGGTTCGCAAACTGCTGCCAAACCACTTCCCAGTGATCTGCAGCAGCAGCTCCCCACTGCTGCACTGCTGGAGCTTTGCAATTACAGGATGAGCCTCTCCAAAAGGCAACAGGCAATTACCACTGATGGATTGATCAGACAGGGCTGCAGTTGTGTACTATTTCAGTGGAATGAGAGAGGCACCTTAAAGCACAGTGTCAAGGCTGCAGTGAGGAAAACTGCTGAAAGAACAGGTAGGGGATTTAGGGAAGAGGTCACATGTTGACACAGGAACAAGCCACTATCTTAATGGCTGACAAAAATTTTTAAAAATGATGTTAAGTGACTCGACAAGCATAGCAATTAATATGGGGGACTACTACAACTGTGGCTTTTGGTTGGTTGTCTGGGGTTTGAGACAGTGCTTCATTTGTCAAAACATTTCCTGCATTACAAAGGTACCAGACACAGTACCTGAGGCGATTCTTATCTGCAAGCAGCATATGAACATATCTTTCCAGGGAATGTTCATTCAATGCGCAGCGCAGCCAAGCCCGGCCTCTGCCAATGTCTGTAGTGATGGCCTTCAGAGAGTAGAAGCGCTGCAGCTCGTGTTTGTTCAGGACTTCTTTCACATAATACCAGAACACTGGCTCTGAAATATAATTATGACAATAATAATAACAATAATGACAACCACCCCACTAAGAAAACCACTAAGCTCACACCTGAATGCATTTACATGTAAATTTATAAAACAAACAGGTAACAATATAACTTTGAACAAAGGTGAATCATTTACCCCCTTCACGCAGCCCACCAGTTAAATAGGTTATTTATTCCTACAGAACTCGGGCTATTTAAGCACTTAGAACTTTTGACTTCATTGAAAAAGCCACACGAATTAAAGGATTCAATCTGATACTTTTACATAGAATTCACATTTTAAAGCACATTTAAGCTAGTATTTTATCCACAGGTTCATATGTTCAACTGGAAACATATTATGGAAAGAAAAAGATTTCTTTAGAACTCTACGTTACTGCTGATGTGAAATGTTAGAAGATAGGTCCAAAGGAACAGGTAGCTCCATAATTTGCAGACATGCAAATGACAAATTCATGTTACTTTAGAAAACAGAAGTGTTGCATTTCAAAGGCAATAATATCTCTTTCCACTAAAACACTTTCCTTGAGCTGTTCCCAAATATTGATAAAAACTGATCAGTATCTTCATATAGTTCTGATTAAAAAAAAGAGAAACATGGTGAAGAGAAAAATAAAGGAATCTTCTCTTTAAATGTGGAGAACGTAATAAAAACCAACCCAACCAATACGAGCAATATAACTTTATTTCTAAAATTACATTAATAATTAGAAGTTAAACATATCTCACCTACATAAAATATGGTATTTAAAGAACTGAGTAAGACAAGGTCAAGAATGAAAACGTTGTTTTAAAAACTTAACAGCACAATTACACAACGTTTATCCCTGCCAGAATTCAAAAAAAATGTGCCACTATACATGACGCAACAGCAGGAAGTGCACATTTCCTAACAGCGGCATTTCTAGAGAAACTTGGAATGCAAGTTAAACCAGACTAAGAAGCAACAGTCATTTCCACTGCTACTTCTACAACACACCAAGTATAAAGTATCCTACCAACAATCTGCAGCTTGGTGCAATGCTTAAAACTTCTACTAGAAATCGTATCACTTGACTGAACATATGAACTAATTAAAATAGGATAGCTATAATTAGCAACTTACCTGTTTCAGTTTTGCTGGAGAAACCTGCTGCCTGTTTGATTGCTGCTGCTGTCAGTGCTAATCCCCGGCTCCTCCTCAGGCCATGCTGGAACACAGCCTCAAACTGAGCACACAAACAGGTCACTCTGCAAGAGAATTTTTAATGAATGCATGTGAAAAGAACAATCAACCAGGTTTCTATACAGCAACTTTATTCCAGATCTCTGAATAGGGAATGGAAAGTGAACCATTATCTTATAAGCAGTGAAAGATCCCTTCTATGCAGTAATTTCATTATTTGCAAGCAGTGGAATCTAATTATACCCACAGTCTCATCATAATGATTGAAAGCCGAGGCAGAGATTACATTCAGAAGAATTGGCAATCAGTTTGAAAAATCACCCTCACCTGCTAGGCGGGCTGTTAGTCATGTTATTTCAGCTTCAGATCACCTACCTTTAGTGCAATGTAATTTTTTGAGCTTGTCAAATATTTTGTGCCATATATTTTATGTCATTAGGATACAAAATCTAAGCATGTTAATCTTAGACTATTTTACCTGCTATCAGAGTCTGAAGCAATTTCTTTTCTTCCTCCAAACCGTATTTGACACTGCAATAAACAGATTTTAAGAAATTTTAAGAACTTTTTGTTAGACTAAATAAATTCAGTTTTCTGAGCTATTTCTACATACGAAACAAAGTCAAATCAAAAAAAAGGAAGTAGCACAAAATAAAGCATTGGCAAATATAACCTGCATCCAAAAAGTGGTCTAGAGCATCATGTTACACTAGTGGGCTACTCTTGCAGTTCAAATATATCCTTGCTAGCCAGAGCAATACACCTGCAGGTCCTTCAATAAATTGAAAACTGAGTGGAAATTACTACTTTTGAGTTTTAAATGTGCACCCGCAACACCAAACACTGCTCCTACCCAGCTCAGTGCTACAATTACGGAAGCACCACTCTTTATAAAACATTTCACTGGCTTACTTCTGAGGCATTCTTTGCCTCCCAAGCTCTCCCAAATTGAATCCAGTCTTTGAAATTCTACTTGCTGGACTTCACGTTGACACAGATACAGACATAATATAAATCACATCTTTACAAGTATTTTAACCATTCACTAAAAATCTAGTGCATAGAAAAGAACCTGCTACTCTAAAAGGTTAACTAAGTTAGACTTTGCAGTACACTGCAGTTTAGTTCAGTCATATCAGGATGACAAGAACATATATTCCTAATATGTATTCGACAGTATTACATATATTTAAAATATATCTATTAGAAATATAACCTGTCCAGGACAAGAATTTTAAATAAATACTGTATAGTAGTTTGCTAGCAGACAAAAATTCAGTAGTATTATGTGAAAGCCACGATTTCTTCGTTTCCTTTTCTTCTTCTTCTTCTTCTTCCTTCTCTTTGTTAAAGAGAAGAAAAAAGACCAAAGACAGTCCCTGCTAGTAGTGACAACTCTGAGCAAGCCACTGCAGATTGTGTGTTGGATTTCTCACCTGTTTAACTGCATCCAGTAGCCGTTCTAGAAGAAATTGTCTTTTAGTGTCATTGGTCTGTGAACCTGAAATCCAACAAAACCATATCATTTTAAAATAACTTGGTTTTTAAAATACACTTGGGCCAACACAAACTTCGTTCTTTTGGGCCCTGAAAACTTTCTTCCCATGCCAATTAATGTAAATTAACTAATGTATTTTCTCTAAGTAAAATGACACAGTGTAAACTATGCTTTGAGGTTTCAAGTAGCCTTGTTCTAACAGGCAGCATTACTGTGTCAAATATCATCAAGATTCCTATTTTAGTAATATTTTGAAGATATATTTCAGCAGTATCAAATACAACATAATTATTCGAGATGATGCACAGCTTGCCCTGAGCTGCTTAGCACGACTACTAGTGTAGTACAGCATAACAGCACTAGAAAAGAATGGAAAACAAGGAAGAGACAGCAGGAGTATCTTCTTAGTGTCAAACCACCTTACCGCAGAAAGAGTTTTAAGTCAGGTACTGTTACAATAAATCCCTTAAAATTTAACTACCAGCACAGTTCTTCTGATTAAAACCTATAAAATCTATTTTGTTACTATATAAAGAACTATGCAAGACAACCTTTAACTTCTTAAGCTATTTCAACAACAGGATAATATTTTGCTTGTTGGAATAGCCTTTATAAACTCCCATGAATATGGTAAAATTTATCTTTTAGATAACCTACATTTCCTCTGTAATTTCTTTATTCTGAGCTTAAGTTCAAAACATCCATCAGAAACCTCTGTGACATCTCTGGAGTTAAGGTCATTCTATTCTCCTTTCTCTCTCAAAGAGCATACAACTAATGTACATATGGACTGAAAGCCAATTATCCAAACTCTGCATGAGCAAATTCCTCCCGACACTGAAAATCAAACACCACACACTAAGCCCTCTAGTAAAGAGAGATGACATCAAAGATATGTGCTTCCTCTTGCTATCCAACAGTATGAGGTCCAAATCCCAGAATTTCCTATCTTCATAATCCCATTCAAAACAGTTTGCTTTTAAACCAGCAGGACAGGACAGAATTTTTCCAGTTGAAATGATTCTGCCTTTGTTTAAATATATATACTCACATAACATATAAATATACATTATACTGCTATAATGTATTATATATATTCACATTCAGCTATAAGTATATTAATATAATTCATATTCCATATAGTTTCATGTATTCATTTAATAGAAGAAAACCCCCACATTATGCCAGAATAATGAAAACAACAGGAAAAACATGCATATTTGCTAACTAAGCTTCACAATGCTGATTTTGCTGATTACAGTGCGTTTTCAAGAAGTTGTGCTTCCCATTTTGAACTCTGACTCAAACTGTGCAGACATGTGATGTGTGAGGTCTGGGGCTGTTAGTCAAGCACTCCAGTGCACACAAACAATGTTCAGTGCCAGTCCAGGACTCTAGAAACAAACCCCACACCAAATGGGTTTTAACTTCCTAACAACTATGCCAGGTATGCCAGTGTGAAGATAAGGCTAAATTCATATAATTCCTACCATTCCACTTCGTGCTCCTTCAGAGATTGCAATTTATTAAGCCATATTCGATATTCTTACTACACATACATTGCCAAAATGGAGATGTACACATGCCTATGTATCCATATGCTTTATAATAAATCACATAACCGTAAAATAAGGAAAACAATCCCAACATTTAGTGCAAGCCCTCACGTTCAGGGACACTGAATATACACAACTCTGCAAATTTTCTCTGTTGTTTCAAAACTCGTTGCTCATACAGTCTTATACTACCCACATACCTGCAAGAAGAGGCATAACACAATATTTATCTTTATATTGATAGCTTGAGATAACATCAGAACAAATGCATGCAATTAAGAATTTCATGACCAGAAAAACATCTATCAAATGAAAATATTAGTAGGTGGGCCAAGTTTGTCTTCCAAATGCAATACATGTTAGTTTTTAAATTCACATCTCTTTGGACCCTTTGTATCAATTTGGTAACAGAAATGGTGTGCAACTAGATTCCAAACTGTGATCAATATAAAAAAAATGCATAAATACAGAATACCTACAGATGTTCACTATGCTAATTGATGTTCTAAACCACTAAAGCACGTGATACCAAACAACCTTAACTTTACAAAGACTGAGCGCAATGTGTATTTTCTCTTTATTTTACTTGTAAATTTGCACTACGAACAACCACGACTGCAGGAGATTACAACCAATAATTTCTGAAGCAGTTCAGATCACCCTCACCATTAACAGGGCTACAAGGCCACATAATGTCTCTAATGAGGGTTGAGCTGAGGTTTCTCTTCAATGAACGTCTTAAATTGTTCTACTGTTGTTGCTTAACAGAAGTTTTACAGGCAGAAGAAAATGAATATTCACAAAGTCTAACTTTTTTTTTTTAAACTGAAAGATTAAGTTGTGTCTCTCTTCATGCTGAGGGTATATTTTTCTTTGTAACAAGCCTAGAAAATATGGTACTATTTAGTGATGGTTTTGTTTCAAGGAGGTGGAAAGTAAAAATAAATCTCTACTAACTCCATTTAAGATTTAGTTCTTTCACATCTTCATTTTCTGAACTAAGTCTTTACGAAAAAAAAGGCATTTTTTCAGACAAGAGCATCAATTAAGCGTGGTGAACTCCAGCTGATTTAAAGACTAACAGTATATTACAAACTGACTAAAATACTGTTTTCCTGATTCAGAACAGCAGTAAGAACTTGAGCAACACACATATAAATACAAAACATAGAATGCATAAAAACAGCATTACTCAGAAAAAGGCCATATTTAGACCATTGCAAAAAAAAAAAAGGAAGTTCATATGTGACTCTAAAAATAATTGTGAAAACATAAGTATAAGGTTGCAAAAACTAAGAAACTTAAAGGTACTCCTCCCACCAACATCTACTCAGTCAGAAAGGGTTTAAAATAGGCTCAGGTACTGCACCTGCCTCTGTGACCCTCCTCATTTTCTGTTGTTCAAGGTCATGCTTTCCTATTTTTAAAACAAACTTCTCTCCACACCCTGACACAAACATCCACACCTACAGCAGCAGCAAACTGACGAGTAAGTAAAGGAAAGCAGGATTTTCATCCAGTTCTTCCTAGGTAAAGTTCTCTTCAGCACCACATGCAGCACATAAATAAAATAAATAAATCTCATATTGCTCTCATACAACTTGCATTTACATCCTGAATGAAAAATTTCAGAGTGCAATCCCTTTTGCTTGCTCTAGTAAAGGTTCTGAGGGTGAAAGTTTAAGATAAAACAAACACAGACCTAATTTAAATGCTACCTTATACCACATTATTATGATTCTACGCCTCAGCCCCGCCATGAGTTGCATTTTTAAGTTTTTTGAAACTGTCATTAAACAAATGACAACACCCCCAATTCTTGACAAGCACATAAATCTTGTTTCCTTGTATTACTTGCCTTTAAAGTTTAGCCTATTCAGCACTGTACAATAAAATATGAGCACGTAATTAGTAAGTAGCATTAGTAATATTAAGGTAATGCTTACATCAACAGGAAGTTACCTTCACATACACTAGAAATACACTGTAGCTAAAGAAAATAAACATTAAACATAATTACAGCCATTAAGAAAAGAAGTTCTTCCATCTATATTTTAGGAACAGCTCTGTACTTAAAGGAGCTAAAACTGGGCATAGAAGTAAGTACAGACAGTGCTGTTACAGGCACTAAAAGAAGGATATGGTCAAAATTGATGAGATGTTAACGTGAGCCCTCTCCTTTATCTGAAACAAGCATGATAATGACAGATATTTCTCTGTTCTGATCAGCTTGACTTATATTATTCTAGAAAAATACTGTACAGCACTGTGTAGCAGTCACGTTTGGCGAAGCGCAACATTAGTGGCGTTTTTTGTTATCTTGCTGTCTAATCAAAATTGTAGGAAAAACCTTATAATTCTTGGCAGGGGCTATACATGAGTGGTTGCCATGTAATTGAACCACTACTGTTAGTGTCACCCTAGGCATTACTCTGTTTTAAGTAATTAAATGTTTCTCTTCTCATAAACATGTATCTCTTCGTCGTCTTAAAAAAAATAAGATTAAAGGTAATAAAAATAACTACACGATGAAGCTTTAGGCCACATGTGGTGTTACCTTGCCTTTTGAGTCACAGAATCCAAATAGAGCTCTCAAAGATTAGTCTTCTAGGAAGATTTAGGCTCTAATTTGCATAAATTTGCACAAGGCTAGTTCCAGTCTGAATTCATCATTGAAGGGCTGAGGTTTTCCATATGAAAATGATGACTTTTACAAATTTTGTAATTAGGATTTAGTCTATATTGTGTCAAGATCTGAAACACCTGAGAAACTTTCTTTTCCTATGCTTTGAAAGACTTCACTGTTACTTGCATTTTTCACAACAGGTTTCCCCACAATAATCTTTTTTTTTGTCTCATCTCTTACACAAAAATCTTCTATTTTCTTCCTACCATAAAGGTGAGAACAAAACAGAGAAAAATACAAGTGAAGTGGTTTTATTTTTCAGTTCACTTTCAGAAATGACTGCTCTCCATAAAACATGTAGCATTTAGTTACTCCAGTGAACTCCTCAGTTTTTTTCTTACTCCCTTTGGCAACAAAGATCACCAGGTATTAAATCAGGGTGGGAGATCAATGCGTGATCCAATTCTCAGGTGCAGAGTGTTGCCTGCAACTTCCACTGCTGAAGTTGTACAGAGAGACCCACCAAAGTTTTTACTAAAGCACCTCCCTTCTCAAAAAGCTCCAAACCAACCCTTGCCAATGTGTTTTAATACTTATTAAGTACGTACCACTTATCCTTTACCTCTACAAGAAAAGTCTACCAGAATTTCTTTCTCTATCCTAGCAGGTAAGTCTCCATGCTGGCCCATTCAAGTGGATCTGCTTCCTCCAGTCCTGTAGTTTATGGGTCACAATTCTCATGCAAAGCTTCAAGTATTTCCTTGACAAACACCTCAGAAAGCTCAGGATTTAACACACATTCACCCTCAGGATTTAGCATACCCCCCCCCGCACCTTAATTTCCCTCTAACACAGAAATTACCACATCCAAACAGACACATCCTCACCGGGACTCAGTTACGGACACAGCAACAGGGACTTTGTCCACAAGTCGTGGTTCTCACCTCTCCCACCGACCGCGTGCTCCTGAGTTCATATTTTTAATTTTTTTTTAATTCTTATTTTCTCTCGGTCATTTATTTCCTCAGGACTACTTCCTATGATTTTGCACTGCTGAGGCAACATAGATGCCCGAGCCCAGCATCACCTGTGCTGTGAGCCAGTGCCACGCTCAAGGGCAGGACTGAGGATTTAAAACGGGGTAAAACACCATTTCGGGGGGATTTGGGGAGCCGAAATGAGGAACGGGGTGTGGTGATGGGAGACCCGAGTGTTCCGTGCCTCAGCACGGCACCAGGGAGAAGCGGAGGGGG